>JBBBDQ010000145.1:12380000-12717500 GCA_037127315.1 Ascarosepion bandense | reverse complement strand
CAGGGTCTTCCAGAGTACTTTCATTCCTTCTGTTATTATCGGTAAATAAAAAATTCATATGTAATTATTTCTATTGTTCTTTACGTGAAAATTCTTGCAGTCTTTTCCAATTCTTTGCTCACCCATATATATATATATATATATAAGGAAACCGTCTGAAGACACCAACCTGTAACCATAGCTTACCAACTGCGATCATGAGACCAGTAAAATCGATTAGGATAGATGATGTAAATCTCATATTCGGTGTCATCAGACGAAACCTACTTCTTGTTTCTATTATTGCTACAGTTCTCTGCTGTTTATTTCTTTTGTGGGAAGGATAATCATTTCACCCCAATCAAGGCGGGAATGTTACTTAAACGCAGGAGTGGCATTATAGGAATGATTGAATAAAGGACCAAACATAAATGGTATTCAAGGAGATAGAACATGGGATTGACGTTGTATTTAAATTTTTGAAGATTGAGAAAATACTGAAGTAGAAGTGGTGGCAACATTTAGCTATTTCAACAATAAAGGGATGAGACCAAGTTACCAATCTAGTAGCACGCTTTAATCCTTGTAGTCGGGGCACAAGGTGAGGAGGAATTTCGTCAGAGCAGTTGCCATGAAAATATTCATAGAAAAGACAGAAGTTATGTCACGTTGGTGAGTGACTCAAGTCAAGATACCAAGTCAGGCTCGTTTACATAACAAATCCTTTAGGTATTGTCGAGAATCTCCAGATGAATAACAGAAACACTAAACCAGATATGGCAGCAGTATTTAATGCATGAGCGAATGGCAGATTTGTAGATGCATCTATTGATTGTCTTCGTGTCCCGTTTCGGGTTTCTTTGTTAAATAAACATTAAGCACTCTTGGTTTTCGTTAAGGTATTTGTGTTTTTGTTTTTTCTTTTCTTTTTTGTCATATTTTCTCGACGCCCTTCAGTTAGTTTATTATATATGCATAAAAATGAATTAAAGAGTTCATTGCCTGACGAAGTTTTTAGTCAAATTCGGACTTGATAATTTCATCACATAATTAAATGCATTGACAAGAAGGAAGGCAGTTGCTGAAAGATAAACATTGTGTAAAAGTCAATGCTTCTTTTATTTTTAATCTGCGTACACAGTAATTAACATACTTCAAAAACCACATATCAACAAATCAAATATTATGTACAACAATTAAACTGATTGAACACGAGTATCTGATTATATATTTCTTAATAACAAACGCATGTATTTGAATTAACTTGCGGCATCTTGCATCAGTGGAGAGGAAAATGTGTAAATACTCAGATGTTCTGTGGTCGAGGTGACGAGGAACAATGTGTAGCGTCAAGCCGGCCATCTAGCTGTCTTTCGAGCTAGCTAGCGGTCAAGCCGGCCATCTAGCTGTCTTTCGAGCTAGCTAGCGGTCAAGCCGGCCATCTAGCTGTCTTTCGAGCTAGCTAGCGGTCAAGCCGGCCATCTAGCCACCATCTTCACTAGGCATTCAGTTTTTCCCTAGCCATCTTTGCCAGAAGCAACGATATGCCATAAACTTCAGCAACTACAAAACTGTCCTTCTCAGGAAAACGCTTTTCTCACTCTTTAACATGAGTTCGCTGAGTTATCTTTTACCTAGTGCACTATAACTTTGCTTTTTAATGTACCTTTTTTAACAAAAATAAATATGGCAATATATTATTTTACTAAAGTCTTCGTTTGATTTCTTGTCTTCCGTCATTTAATATCTTTTTGCGAGCCAATTATCCACCCACAACACATTTCCGCTAGATTCTCATACCCCATTCAGTTTAGCTTCCTTTAGTCGAAGTTTCTTTTTAACATTTAGTGAGTTACGGAATTACATTTTTACAGACTCTTCATGGTGTAACACAAACATCATTATGTTATGGTTAATATTGTATGTTACCTTATAAAAAATAAAACAAAGTATTAAAAGAAAGGGAAGATTTCGTTAGAAAAAGTGTTAAATTGAGATGTAATGTCAGTTCTCTGACATGGCAGGGAGGACTGAAAAATCTTCTCACAAATGAAGAGACTTAAGTAAACAGAAACCTAGTTCTACAGAGGGGTACTGAAAATACCATGGATGAAACATATAAGGAAAAGTGAAAATGCTTATACTTTGAATCAGAAAGTCGAAGTTGAAACTTCTTCAATATATAACGAGGAAAGTGAGAATTTGATTGATATTGAAAGACAAATCTTGCTTAGTTACAAACGATAGCAAGCTGAGAAGCACCATTATTTCTAGCGCCCTGAAAGGAGATGACATACAGAAGTAAAAACATGTTGAAGATATTTTTTAAGTCAGTTAGTTAAGTGCCATACGTGATACACGCTTTGGGCGATCATGTTTCTTTCGAGACATGACTGACTGGACAGATTATCCCGCAGTACGTTGCCATTGCTTTCTACGGTAGACTGGTTGCCAGCCAAGTCTAGAGAATCAAATGTCCTATTATTTAACACATAACTGGAGGGAAGTGACGGATTAAATCTCTTTCCCAAAGGTTATTTGTGCGTAAGTGAATGCAAGGAATTCAACTGGAATTCGAACACGGCACCCTGATTTGTCGTTCCGAGTCGATATCCACTGCACCACAGTACAATGTATAAAATATTACTATTCGATGGCACCATCAACAGTCCGTTTTATTGGTCCTGGGCATGACGATAAACTGCATCCAGCAGCAAGGCCTCTGATCGGGAGTTTGTGAGGAGCATAGAACCACCTCTTAATTGCTGCTCTTCTCAGATCCACCCTGACCAAGAGTGGTAGCACCTGTTAGGGTCTCAGCTATGGGCAAATAGTTAACCCCGAAACCGGGGTCAAAACACTATGAAAGTATAAAAATACTTTTATAGAAATATATACATTAAAAATAGACTTTTATAGAAAAATATACATTTTTGAAGAATAAGTTACCATAACACATTTTCTGAAGGAAAAAAAAATCTTAGCAAAACATTTTTGAATACAAAACTTGAAGATATTTTCAGTTTTCTAAAATAAAAAAGAATAAAAACAAAAAAAATTCATCAAAATCTGACTAAATCAATCTTCTCACAATAACCAAACATTTAAAAAATACCTTAAAACCTCACCTTTTTGGCATGAAATAACGCCTAGAGGTTGATATGTTTAAACAAAACTCAATCTCAGTCCGTTTTATAAGTTCTGTAATGGCAACATAGAACGCATGCACAAAAAAATCCCCTCAGTTCAACAGGAAATATTCTGGAAATCCTGTTAATCTACAGCAACAGTTAAGTAGAAGCTGAAAGGCATAATCTTAAAATCACGTTGGCAGATAATTTTTCGTTTATTCTCTCAGGGAAAGGGGTGTTGTATATGTCGCTAAATACGATGTTTCTGTGTGCGGTTTTTATGGCGTTTATTTGCTTACAGACGTTCCTTTTATTCTGTTTCGTTTATATTTTAAAACTTGGTAAACGATAGTTATCTTGAGCGCATTCGTGTTGATGTTTACAACACAAATAGAACATCGAGCAAAACCCGCCTTTAAAAATAAACCAAGAAGCCATTTATAAACAGAGAGCTAACTTCATTGCAGCTATCGAATCAAAGATTGAACAAAGGGCTTCACCATTTTTTTTCTCTTAACTTTCAAAATTTCTTGGTTTTCCTATTTGAATTTTCTGATGAATCCTAATTCTTAAGTTAATAATTGAATATGCATATGGCGATTTCTACGACAAAATAATATCCGTAGAAATTCCCCTATCGCATTGTTAAATATTTAAGTTTGCAATCTTTTAACAAAATATTGCGATAACAATTATAAATGTGATTTCTGGTCGTTATTCAAGAAGTGAATACAAATAAAAACTTTTATATAAACAACTTTTCCATTTCACTTAAAAAGACATTAAGCATATGAGTAATCCCATCTTTTATATTGTCTTTCTTTCACGTTCTCTCTGAAACCAAGTAGCGTCTCTAATGCATCTTCTCCGTCTTTTAAGGCGATCAAATGGTAGTAGTCTATTATTTATTAGGTATTGACTGTTGTTCAAGGATCAGTTGAAGACATCTCTAATTTAGATCGATCCTGAGATCTGGGAAACCATTGGTGCAAATGGGCTTTTCTGGCATCGGACCCTCTGATCTATATATATATATAATCGATTTTCTGCACTATTGTAAGAACTGCAACCTTGAAACTTCTGAATATCGTTTCTTATGTCTTTGTCTATGAGTGTATCAAATTTGATTAAAATCGGACCACTCCTCCTATAACCTGATTTTCCGATATTTATCGAGGTTCGATTTCGGCATAGATTGGTGTGCCGCTAAACAAAACCAACCAGTAATGAAATTTCTCTTTCATATTAATTCATAAAATAGCCTACAATTTCTTAAAGACATCAAACTGTATTCTAAAAATATAATTTCAAGAAAACTACGACATAAACACACACATTACCGCCTCTAGCAATTATGGCCACACAATTATCTAAACTTATTTATAAATGGAACTTTGTGTATGTGTCTTTTACCTATAGACTCCAAAAACGGCCGAACTGATTTTCTTGAAAATTTACACAGTTGTACTATAAGCGTCTACCAGAACCATGGATTAGTTTTAAAGCTTTCATTCCACCCGAGTAACGCCGGGCTCTAATGCTAGTGTATAGATAAAAAAAAAAAAAAGCTGTGTATCATCTGCAATGTATTCAATTGTAAAAGCTGCCTCCAATAAAATGTTAATGTGCCTTTACACAAATAAATCGAATCATTTTTTTTTTCAAAAGAGACCATGCCAAGTGAGATAATTAATCAAAGGATCTGTGGAGAGTCATGATCGTCTACATCTTGGCGTGGCATTAAAAAAAAAGCTAAACTGCAACAAAAGATCTTATTAATGAAGAAAGGACTGTGCTAATTTAACATACGAAAAATATACATTTTTTATTGAACAATGTTCTCCCATCGAAGAGACCAGCTTAATCTGATAGCCATCTAATGAACACGCGACTTAAGAATAACTAACAGAATTAATTAATATTAATTAATAATTAACAGAACACAACACGAAATATTGCTAAAATTCTCCAACTATTCAAATCGAGTGTTGAAAATCATTTACATGGTTTTGGTTGTGTGATTCGTTCTAATGTGTACCTTTGACAAGTTCCAGTCGTAATTAGACCATTTAAAATCCGCGCGTTGGTGATTGCTTTACATTGAATAACATTTTCTGTAGTAGTAATCTTTTGTAGGTTATTTAAAACCAGAATTTTTTAAAAGATTTTATTTTTTTAGATAGTAATGATTTACTGGTACAAGTCTTACTAATTAACCCATGGCTGAGGGAGAATAAGTTTATCAAATGTATTTACACGTAAGTGAATATAACGAAACCAACTGGAACACAGCTCTCCAATTTCCTATTATGAGCCTTTATCCATACAACATCTGGTATTCTCATATGTTCTCTCATCTAAGTACTGACCAGGCTAGAGGTTGCTGAACTTCAATCATAACGAGACTGGTGTTTCAAAGTGATATGATTGCAGAAAAGATTTAATATGCAACCAAAACAATGTTTCTTTGATCACTAGGCAAAAAAATTGCTCTCTCTCTCTCTCTCATTGGAACTATTCACTAATCTTCGCTCTTCACCACTTATAAGTGTTATCGAATTTTTTAGTTTCTCTTCCTGCTTTCTTTCATTTTCACACTGAATCCAGGTAGCGCCTCTGATATGTCTTTTTCGTACAATCAAAAGGGAACAGTCCGTTATTATTCATTTCAACAAATATTTCTTACTAGCAGTATAGCCCGGCGTTGCTAGGGTGTAATGAAAGCTTTAAAAATAATCTATGGTTCTGGAGCTCAGACTCTTTGGATGTTGGCACGAAAGACTAAAAAGCAATAGTTGTTTCCAGTTAAAGCGAAGCCGTAGACTGAAAGAAAAATGAATGGATGTGAGTCAAAATTTGGATTTCCTGCTATCGATATCAAATAAGTTTTTTCGTCGTAAACTGAATGTTGAAGGCTAAATAAGCCCTCTGAGTAAATGGTATCATGGCTGAGACTAAGAATTACAATTATACCTACTTAGAGCCAAATCCGAAGCAAAAACTAAAATAAAAGGGCTGAAGAAAATACCGACAGGCAGATAAACACATACACACACAAACATCTTGCCTTTTATATATATCGATTTTCTGCACTATTGTAAGAACTGCAACCTTGAAACTTCTGAATATCATTTCTTATGTCTTTGTCTATGAGTGTATTAAATTTCATTAAAATCGGACTACTCCCTCTATAATCCGATTTTCTTGATTTTCCTTATTTAGCGGGAGTACTTAAACACAAAACCTAGCTAGAACACTCTCAGACGCTTTTAGTACAGCTGTGTAATTTTTCAAGAAAATCGGTTCAGCCGTTTCGGAGTCTATAGGTAATGGACACACACACACACACACACAAAGTTCCATTTATAAATAAGTTTAGATTTAGGTTTAAATTTGCTAGCTTTTGCAGAATTGTAAATCTACAACACTGTACAAGCAAGGTAACAGTTGTAGTCTCAGAAAGTGAAGTCAGTAAGCTGAGTTTAAATTCAGGCATAGTCTATTGTTCCCACTTTAGCATCTTCGGAAAGACATGAACCAATATTCTTTCGCCGCAGGTAGGTGTTAATACATTCAGTCTACATCTCTCTCTCTCTCTCTCTCTCTCTCCCTCTCCCATTCAGCTAGGGGTTAATAGCAGGGTAGACGCTTAGTAAATCACTATTTGATGATATCACTTTAGCTTGTCTCTTGATTAGTTATGACTAAGTAGTAAGTTCGATCTTGACTTGTTGTTCCATAGTTGCGTCCTTGTGCCACCTCTAAACTACGGTTAGTAAATTAGTGACTGTAACAAAGGATAAATATGCTATATAATGTCATACCATTTTATTTTAAATAGCAATTCAGGATACTGGCGAAATGGGCTCTCCAAGGACGCGTCGTCTTTATTATCCGTTTATTGGCATGACTTGTTTGGAAAGATAGATGAGTGATTTCCCGTTGTCTTCTCCACATATTGTCGTCCAAGTTTACTTTGCTATTTAACAAACAAAATAGGGACTGATTCATTCCCCCCCCCCGAAAATTGAAAACAGAATTTAGCCGTAGTTCCAACTTTGCTTGCCGACTCCACATTTCTCGATTATAATGTTACACTAAAATAACACACTATTGCGGAGTTGTTTTTTTTTATTATTTATCGTTTAACCAAACACCATTTTCACCACGACCTAAAAATAAAAAAAAATTGTATGTAGGGAAAAGTATTCATTCATTAAATCATTTTTCCGTTGTAAAAGGACAGCATACAGATATTTCATTTGAAATCTTAACTTTTCTACATATATACACTAATGCTGCTTTTTCATGAATATACATTATTTAAATAATATTTCTCTTCGGTTTGGTGTTAATATAGAAAATATCCTGGTGAAGATTATACAAAAACTGAAAAAAGAATGTTGCCTCTTGAGAGAATATATTCCAAAATTATGAATGGATTTTTTTTTCTTGTTTCCAAAGAAACATAGGCTGGGGGTTGCTGATCGGACAGGAGTCGGAATTTGACATCGAAGTCATTTTTAAAACTGTCTACATTTCAGTTAGATTATCATACAAAGATGTTGAATTGCTTGTGTAATCATTTTCACACATGCTGTTAAGTTGTTGTGTAGACCTTCAGTATTTGTTGTATTAATGTAGTGAATTAATGTTAGGAAAGGGCGAAACACAGAGAAAGAGTGACAGAGAGAAAAAAAACGAAATGATGTAAAATAGAGAAGAGAAAGGGAGAAGGAAGAAGTAACTTTGTCGAAATTCATAATCGAAAGACATAAATCAACAGGGCATTAAAATCTTTCGATACCCACCGATTTTCTTATTACAATTTTCTCTTATCGCGCCTTTCTCATCACCTTGTATTTTTCCTTTACTTTCGCGTCTTCTACCTGGGCCTCTCTCTGTCCCTCCTTCTCCTCTCTCTGTCCCTCCTTCTCCTCTCTCTGCCCTCCCTCCTTCGGCCTTCCGCCTCTCTCTAGGTTTCTTCGCCTGCCTCTCTCTAGGTCTCTTCGCCTGCCTCCTCTCTGGTCTCTTGGCCTCCTCTTCTCAGGTCTCTTGCCTGCCTCTCTCTAGGTCTCTTCGCCTGCCTCTCTCTAGGTCTCTTCGCCTGCCTCTCTCTAGGTCTCTTCGCCTGCCTCTCTCTAGGTCTCTTCGCCTGCCTCTCTCTAGGTCTCTTCGCCTGCCTCTCTCTAGGTCTCTTCGCCTGCCTCTCTCTAGGTCTCTTCGCCTGCCTCTCTCTAGGTCTCTTTTACTTTATTCTTGTACCTTTTGTACTTTTTTCTTCGAAATTTACATTTTTTTCAACTTTTATCCTTGTTCTTTTTGCTAATATTTAACCAAGGCAAGTCTCAAAAGTCAATCAATGTAGGGGGCTACTAAATGAGGTGTGTGATATTAACGCAATAATTGAAAATGTGGATATAGAGGATATATAACTAATGACCATTGACGTAGACGATATTAGGTTTGGAGTGTCCGGTAAAGCATCCACGTGGTAGTCTGTTCTTGAGGAAAAAAAATCTGTCCGGTGGAACTTTCTCTTTATCAGTAGAATTCGGTGGGTGAGGGAGAGTCGTTCGACACCGTAGATGAAACAACTCATTTTAAAAGATATATTTACCAAAACAAGACAAAATATCTTGAAACAGTAAGGAGTATATTTATTCAATAAAATTACCATTGGCTTCAACAACGGTCTTTGGAATATCCTGCAACTCTTCTTGACGTCTCTTTGTTTAAGAAGGTGAATGCTGCCATAATCCTTGCCTTCAGTTCATCTTTAGTGTTTCAAATAGTTTTGTTGGTCACTCGCTCAATCGCCCCCCCCCAACACACACACATAATAAACAGGGAGATCGCAGTCTGAGGCGTTGGGTGGCCAGATGCAAAGAGTTATGTGGTCACAGAAATTGAAAGGATCTATAACCTTGGCTGGCAACCAATCTACCGCAGAAAGCAATGGCAACCTACTGCGGGATAATCTTCTGCCCAGTCAGTCATGTCTCTTTCGAGACATGATCGCCCAAGCGTGTTTCACGTATGGTACTTAACTGACTGATGGTTAATAGACCTGTGCCCAAATAAAGAGTAATTCATCTTCAGTTGAGACCTAGATCAAATCATCAGTAAGCTTAATTCACTATGTTATTTATCCTGCAGTGAGTCCGATCCTTACGTGCTCTCCCGGAATGTCCTGTTTTTAACTCTCCCCATTTCATCTCTGTTTTTGTTTTTTTTCATTCCGCCTGGTCAGTATCTCCATCTTCTCTTCTCACCACTCCCTCTATCCTTTGTATTTCTTCTTTTAGACTTACAGTCATAAGACAAGGATGTGTTTTCTCACCGGATCTTTTCAACTTGTACAGCAAAGCAATTCTAAGAAAAATAAAAGCTTTGCCAGGATTCGTCATCGGCGGCCACAATCTCAACAATATCCGATACGCGGATGACACGGTGCCGATAGAAGTCACAGAAAGGAAAATGCAGGACCTTCTACAGAAGTTAGCAAAAGAAAGGGAAAAGAAAGGACTGAGCATAAACCTCAAGAAAACAATGTATGGTAATCAGTAAAAAGAGGAAACCAATGTCCCAACTGCAAGTCGGAGAATCTAAAATAAAACAAGTAAAAACTTCACATACCTGGGAAGTGTTTTGACAAAGGATGGAAAATTCGACACGGAGATTGAAAGACGCATTGGCATGGCCCAAGACGCGTTTCAGAAGCTAACCAGAGTAGTGAAAGACAGGAAAATCTCATTAGAAACAAAGAAAAGTGTTGGATTGATATGTGATATCTGTTCTTTTGTATGGAAATGAATGCTGGACAATCTCATCGAAGATAAAGAAGAGGCTTGAGGCAACAGAAATGTGGTTTTACAGAAGGATGCTGAGGATACCAGGGACAGAGCACGTGTGCAACGATGAGGTGTTGGAAAGGATGGAAACGAGAAGAAAACTGATACTAACTATCAGGAAGAGATAAATGAGGTTCCTGGGGCACGTAATGAGGAAGGAAGACCTGGCGAATTCACAGGTCGGATAAATCAAAGACGGGAAAGCAGCACGAGACGTACTTGTTAGGTCTAAGCAAATGGTTGACGAAGCGGGGCTTAAAAGAGACACCAACAGAAAAATTGAGAGCAACAGGAGACAGAGATAAGTGGAAGTCCATGATCGCCTACGCCCTGAAGGGACACGGCACATGTTTCATAAAATCATTATCTCCCTACCCCCACCAAAAAAAAAAATCACTCAATTTAAAAATATTTTCTGGCTTTAAATAACCTACTAGTGTTGATAAGCCGTAAGAAAGAACAATCTTTCTCTTCTCTAATCTCTTTACATCGATTTTCCATTCTTTCCTTTGTTCTACCTACTTACTCCGTCCGTTGTTTCTCTCACTTTCTCTCAACGTTTTTCTCTTCTTCCTTTTCTACCTACTTACTCCGTCTTTTATTTTTACTCTCTCTCTCTTTCCTTCCTACTCCCTCCATCCGTTGTTTTCTCTCTTTCTCCTTTAACTCACACTATGCGTTTGTTTGTTTTTTTCTTTCTTCTCTTCTACCTCTTTCCTTTATCCGTTGATCTCTTCCCTTCCTTCACCTTCATCCCTCTTTTCGTTTTCCTTTTCATTACAAAGAAAATTGATTACAAGAAATATTAAACAGCGGCGAGTCTTGAGGCCTTCAACAGCCGTCCATATAACCAAATGATCTTTAATTCAGTGATATAATTTCATACCCCGCCGCCTATCATGTAATAAAGAATTGGTCTTCTACATAAGGTGTGTCTGTCTTTTGTCATGAATTTACATGTATGTATTTACTTATCTATATATCACTAGAACGTTGTCAGCGGGCTGTAAGCATGAATGTATAATTGATTGTCTCCAGCTCTGCGTTAATAAGTTTTGATCAGTGCTAATTTACAGAATCTATGAATCTACATATATATCAATAAATGTTTATATGCGTAGATTTTAATGTTTTCTAACAGAAGTCAATAATGTATGAGTGCGAAGATGTATCGTATATCTCAAGGATGACATTTGACCAATCAAAACAAAACAAAACGTTGGTGATCACGACTCGCCACAATTTCCTATCATTTATAGCTTTTAATAAATGTTGTCTTTTTATTATCTCTCTTAAACCTTCAACATCTCTCTAAACTATTTACATTATTGAAGTATTGTCCTCAAAGACATATAGTCCTGTGGATAAAAGCGTTGGTTGAAGTAACACAAAAATGGACTTGACCCAAAGTGTTGTAAGTTCAATCCCTGGCCACAGCAGAACAAAAAATTATTAGTTATAAAAAATAATTAAGTGAAACTGAGATATGCAGAAAAGGCTCGTGAAACTAGAACAATCTACCCCGTAGGTTAAATAAAAGGTTTCGTTCGAAATTGCAAAGCACATCACTTTAAGGCCGGTGCGTACAACGACCAAAACGTCGGAAATATCACAATAAAGATGAGCACAATAGTCAGAATAATCCAAATCTCCTCCTAAAGCATTTTCCGTCATCTATTTACTAGAGTTCGCTAGGAAGGTTATGCATTGTTTTCCTCTGTCCCTCTTGCCTTCACTGTCCTGTGAGTATCAGAATTTCCGATCCCGCTTTCCTCATTATGCCACCAGAATTTTTTCACATCTCTCTTCCTGATTAGTATCAGGTCGGTGCAAAAGTTTTTGCCTATTTAAAATATCTTGAAAATGAAAAACTGTATTTTGAAAATCTTTTTTTCGTAACATTAACGACCTTTACTCTCTATAAATTGATTCCATTTGTCAACGAGATTATAAATGTTTTGTTTGTAAAATTTAAGTTTTGATGTAAAATATGAATCTACCTCATGTTCAATCTCCTCTCGTAATGTTAACCTAAGGCCATCTAAATGGTTTTGTAATCCTCGAAATAAGTGACAATCCGAGGGAGCTAGGTCAGGAAAATATGCAGGATTGGGTAAGATGGCACTTCACATCACCTGTGACAAGCCTACCCCAAAATAGTGTCTGAAGGTGTCGTGAAAGCAAATATACGCCACAAGAAACACGTTGTCGCAGGTTCTCTGGAGACAGTTCGTGCGGGACCCATTTTCCGAATACTGAAACCTTCCCCATTCTTTTCAGTTGGCGTGACGCAGTTGTATGGGATGACATTAAATTGGTGTGCAAGTTCTCTTGAGGTCACCGTAGGGCTTTGAGTAACGGCGGCATTCAGCACATCTGAATTATTTCTTTTTTTTTGGGTGGGGGGCGACCACCTCTAGCCTCAACTTTCAAGCTGAAATTTCCTTTCCGAAAACGGGAAAACCGACACCTACAGCTTCTTTCTTTCTTTCACTGCATCGATTTCATAAGCATCCTGAATAGATCGTACTGCTGCATTTGCATTGGAACCTCTGTGAAACTCATCGAGCAGAGCATGCTTAATCTGATTTTTAGATGGAAAGAACATGGGTGAGAATATTGCAGAAAAATATGAATGATGCTCTAATTATCTAAAAGAAGTTATAAATTAATCATGGTGATATGTTTAAGTAATATCAATATGCATAAAGTAAATTACAATGATTTAAAATGAACTTTTTACAAACCGGCAAAAACTTTTGCACCGACTTGATATGAGTGTCATTTTTTCCCATTTTCTCTAAAACTTCGTTACTTGCATGTTCAGTCTATGGTATTCTCATCGTCCTTCTGTATAACCACATTTTGGTTCCTTCAAGTCTGTTCTTCATCTATGAGATTATTTAGCATTCACTGCCATATAAGATATTAAATAAATCTCCAACACTGTTTTTGTTATTTTTCCTAAACCTTATTCTACCATCCAGTCAACGAAGTTCCTTATGTCACTTACGTATTTTTTTGCTAGAGCCGGCATCATGGAAAGTTTAACTATTTAAACCATAACGCTAACCTGTCAAAAGTCAGTCGACCTGGGAACGGTTAGCTGGGACCTCGTGGCAATGTAACGAAAGTACATTCAAGAAGCCGACCCGGACGCAGGGCACGTTATAGTTTCATTCGATTTCTTCTTCCAAATCTCTTTTCTTTTTCACTCCACGCCGATAACAAATGGACACGTTAAGTACAACTTCTTTATTTGTTTTGCCCCTCCCTCTCTCTCATCCTGTCGCGACCTACTAAAAAGAGGAAGGAACAAAGCATTTACATCCTGCTACTACACAGTCATGAACTCTAAACTTCTGCGGACATTTTAAATACCTACATTACTATCACGAACATTTTCTACATTTCTTGATACCCATAACTATATTATTGATCACGAACTCAAACCTTAACTTCTTAATAATGTTTCTAATTGCACATTAACTCCTGCAACTTATGTTATTCTTTCCTTTTAATAAATGTCTATTTCAAAATGCAAACTGCATATTTTATTCTTACACTATTCCACATATTCCAACCTGCCGACAACCAACTTTCTGATAACGATGAAAATCTGATAATTCTGATAAATTCTGCATAAAACTTGTAAGCTGTAGGGAGTTCGGTTAAATAAGACACACGGCCGAACCAAGAAACATTAACCAGCTCCCTACATCTTCAATAGTATGTGGCCTAATCGGTTTGAATCTATCCTACCTCAATCAGAATATATTTACAGATATAAATATTTGAATATTGAAACAAATTCTTTTCCCTAGCCCTTACCAGACTGTTATAATACTTCCTTATAATACGCTTTTTAAGGTAAGTCACATACTATGAAACGATTTCGTAGGCCACATACTATACCGACCTCATTTTTTGTTTCTTTTCTTTTCTTTTTTTTTAAATTGGAGAAGATAGACTAAACTATCGTTCACACTCCACCCACGTCTATTGAACAGGTGAAGAGGCTCATCCCTTTTTCCCTGTTTAGGATGTGGTTTCCGGCTTTCTCTTTTCCAATCTTTTTACTCTTAAGTAGCCCCCTGCGCATCAGTGGCGTTATCGCCTTGCTTGGGGTGATATGATTTAAAAAAAAAAAAACTTGATTTTGGAAGGCATCTTTCGCCATGTTGATGTGCCTTCAGACTTCAGTGGCGCATTTTCCGTTTTCTCAGTCAGTGAGCTTTACAAGAGCCATTTTGAAAGCAAGTTCGTGCACATTTTTCTACTACACGGTGCGATGGATAAATTGTCACTATTTTAAATTTTGCGTAATGTGCACGACAATCTATCGCACCTTGTATATAACAGGCATACACCAAAGTTTTAAAATCCTTCAAATCATAAAATTAACGAATTTCAATCACGTTTTTCATATCTACTCTCTTTCTGAAATTATTTATATTGAGTGTAATGTCCTCATCTTTTAACAGGAAGTTAGACGACAGAGATTGGTCCTGGCACTAATCGCTCCACTCTGAGAGACAGTTCGATTACAGAAAGCTCACCATATTGATAGCAATAGCAAACATTCGGATGAATATAGCCATTTTCATTGTTACTGTAACGAATATTCTATCCATGTTTAAGGATATCTCGTCTTTTTTAGGTACTGCTTAGTTATAGCTCACCATCTTACCAAAATCAGTTTGAATCAGTATTACCTTGCCCAGTGATTACTCATAATCACTATGCTACTAAATCACGAACCAACGCTTTAATCCACTCGGTGATTATCCTGTTGAACAATCGTGAACCAATAGTATGAAGAGTTAAATCTAATGTAATTAGTGCTTGCCTGACTGTTGCCGTCGTTACAGTCACGCTTGATCCACTTTGCTGCAGTTATACTATTCTTTTCTTAAAACTCATGCTACCAGAGCCTTGCTTTCTTTAATCATAGCTTCAATATGTTATTCATTTCTGTGTCCGATTCACTGAAGATGCATATTCGCCGATCCTATAATGTAATCTAAATAATGAATCCCCATCCCAGAAATTCAGATAGAAACTTATTTATCAAAAGGGATTTGTTAATAAACTTTTAAAAATATTTTACAGTCAATCCCTCTCGATTTAATTAAAAAAAAATTATACAATATAATTTCAACACTAAAAACATTTACATATCGAAAACGATAAGTCTTTGGAGGAATTAAATCGGTTGTAATTTTATTCGAATCAAGATAAGATATAAGAATACCACTTGAATTAGAAAATAAAACTGCAATCAATTTATTTGGTAAGGTTTTGAGTTTTAGCTTTTTTGTTAATTAAACTATACCAGATGCTTTTGGGTTGTAAAAGAAATATATTACCGCAATTCTTTTTTTAAATTTATTTTCAGAAATCTCATTAAATTAAATGTTTTTAATGTTAAAAATTCTTTCTTATTTGTTTGGATATTTTGAAAGCTTGTTATGTAAAATGGCGTTTTCCTGTTTATATAACCAAGAAACCTCAATCCGTAAACACGACACGTAGTGTATGTAAACAAATCTGTCATCGACGTTCAATAAACGATTGCCACGATCGTCTTTATATCCTATTTTCCTTTTTACTTCCATAATATACCGACAATTGAAACGATTTACAAGCAATACGAAAATGTATAAATGTATATGCTGTTTTACTTCATGACATGATAAATCATGACTATCCACAACTTCATATCCCTTGTGGCTCTAAGGAATATTCAACTCATAACCATCGCTCTTTCTCTTTCTCTCTCTGGTCCTGGGCATGACAGTAAACTACATCCGGCAGCAAGGCCTCTGATTTGGGAGTTTGTGAGAAGCATGGAATCACCTCTTAATTGCTGTTGTTCCCAGATCTGCCCTGACCCGGAGTGGTAGCACCTGTTAGGGTCCCGGCTATGGGCAAATAGTTAGCCCCCAAAGTGGAGTCAAAACACTATGAAAGTATAAAAAATACACTTTTATAAAAATATATCCATAAAAATAGACTTCTATAGAAAAACATCCATTTTTGAAGGAAAAATATTACCAACAGTACATTTTTTAAGTAAAAATTATTACCATAACATACTTTTAAGGAAAAAAAAATTATCAGCTAAACATTTTTGATTTCAAAACTAGAAGATATTTTCAGTTTTCTAAAATAAAAAAATAAAGAAATTAAATCAATCTTCTCACTATAAGCGAACATTATAAAAAAATAATTTAAAACCCCATCTTTTTGGCATGAAATAACCCACAGAGGTTGATATGCCGTTAAACAAAACTCTCTCTATATATACTCTGCCATGCATTCACACAAACTTATTTGATAGGACATTGGAGGTTTTGAGAAGTGTGGAACCACCTCTCAATTGTTGCTGTTACCAGGTTCATCCTCCCCCCCCCCCGAGTTGATAGAAGCTGTTAGGTACCATCTCTATGCAAATAGGGAACTCAAACAAAGCATAAAATAAATAACCCATAGAGGTTTATATGCCTCTAAAAAAAATCAAACAGCCAACATGAGCATGACATTAAGCCATACATCCTCATTCTTGAAGAAATCAAAACGTATTCGAAAATACAACTTCAACAAAACTACAACATGAAACGCAAATACCACCACCTTTAGTAGTTATATCCACGTAAAAATGTCTATTCACGAAAGCTGTGATTCATCTACCATGGATTCAACTGTGAAAGCAAAATAACATATTTTGAAAGTTCTACGGAAATTAGATTTCGGCATTAAATGACCCATAAGGAATTGATATGCTGTTAAAATAAATTATTCTCTTCACGTATCCCAAAAATATTTGCTATGATTTTTTTTAAATAAGTTCCCTTTTTGTTTCTGTTTTATTTAAAACTTCCTCATTGCTCGCATGTTCAGTTCATGATATTGTTAAAATACCTCTGAAGAACAAAATCTGTCGTTTCGAATCTTTCCATCACCTGCTAGTAAACTGCTTGGCATTCGGTGCCTTATAAGTGATTGAATATCAGATAGCAATTCAGCACCCAATTCTCTTTTCTTTTCTTTTTTTTTTTCATAAATACTTTTCTTATTATTTTAATATTTTGTTTAATTCCTGGAATGCATCATTCGTTGTTCCAGTGTATTTTCGGGTTTCTGTGCCACATTTTCCGTTATCTGTTACTATACGGGTCAGATAAATTCATTTAGCGACATAATTCTGGCATCATCTATGAGTGCCTTATACCTTCGGTAGTCTGTCTTGCAAACCCTCTCTAAGAGTTAGGTATTTAATTTATTGCATTATTTGTTGTTTGCTGTAGTCTCGTAGTTTGGGCATATTTTTTATGCAAATACATACCATGAAATTAGAAATGTTGACTTTTGTTTAATTGCCTGACGAGATATAGGATAAATATATATTAAATACAAGTAGTGTGACATATATATATATATATATGTGTGTGTGTGTGTGTTTGATTTGTGGATTTGAAGGAACCGTAACCAATGAAAGTGTAAAAATGGTATTTAAATATATTTATTTTCGTGTTTTTACAACAAAAGTTTCTTTAGCGTATATTATTTCTTACAGTCTTTGATAAAATGAAAAGAAATGTGATTTCTGTGCCAGTATGTGATAAAAAAGAGGCAAGTGAGAAAGTGATGCGGAAAGTATAAGTGTTACGTAGCTTCGTGAGAAAGACGGTTGTATCAGAAAGAAAATTTCTTTTAAGCCACGCCGTCGTGAAATTTTGTCGTTTGTTACCGTCTCTATCCTTTTACTGGTTTGTCTAGTCTGGGGAACTTTGGTGATGTACTTTCAAAGGGATCACGAACTATTTTTACTTTTTAATTATCGGCGGAAACATGACCTGTTTGCTGAAAATTCTTCAATGTTTTTTTTCTAAGGATTAATTTATGAACACGAAGGATGCGCGAATCCTCCAAGTAAGAAACTGTTCCTGATGTTTGACTATTTTGCTGTTTATTTCAGTCCTCACCCCCCCTCACACACACACACGCAAAATAAATATAGGCATAAACATATACATATATACGGTTATATAAAATCAGGTAAAAACCTCTCACTCACCAAAAGTTTTCAGTCTGTGTCGGCGTCATCCCAAAACTCAAAGCTGGATAAAATGAATAAATAACAGGAACGTATTTTAGTCCAAATCGTGTCTTTTATAATCAATTCATTGATTAGCAACTGTATTTAAATTTGACTAAATCTTAAGTAACTCCGCAACTGAAGTCAGTGTGCCAGGCTAGCGTTTATTACTGCAGGAAAAAAATGTATAAATTTCCAGAAATATGGGCAGGTACTTGATAAAATCCTTCTAGAAATGTATTAAGTGTGAACCAACAATAAGGAATTATGATTTTCAGAGGTATGATTTTTTTAAAAATACATAGTTCCAATGTATGTTGTCTTCATCTTTTAATCATCAGGGATAAGCATTTTTCCTTCCATCCACATGGTTGATGCTAACATCCAGAAGAGCAAGGTCTTTTTGGCCTCACAATTTTCCTGACATGAAGTTGTGGGGGGGGGGCTATATTGAAGCAGCCAGGTCTGCTGCTCCGAAGATTGGCTTACTGTGTTTTTCCAGGCACTTAATAATGTTATCAGTCCTGATCGGCAATATTAATGTCAGTAAATTTCTCACCTCTTGCGTGGCCTTCTTCTGTATTTTCTATAAATATTTCCATTGCAATTGTTCTAATCAGCTATGCTCTTTAAAACAGCAGCCACATCAATTTAGGAGAAATACCATATTGGATGTGCGTTGTGGTGCAGTGGATATCGTCTGGGAACGAGAAATCGGAAGCCGAGATCGAATTCCAGTTGAATTCATTGCATTCACTTATGCGCATATACTCTTGGGAAAGGTATTAATCCGTCTCTTCCCTCTAGTAAAGGGTTAAATAACAGGATAGACTTAGTTCTATAACCTTGGTTGGCAACCAGTCTACCGCAGAAAGTAATGGTAAGCTACTGCGGGATAATCTTCTTCCCTGTCAGTCTTTTGAGATATAATCGTCAAATTTTGTATCCCTTATGGCACTTAACTGACTCACTGGCCATATTGACTGGGAAGTGTTCTCTCAAAGGACAGAAAGTGCGACGCTGAGATCCGAAATCATATTGGAATATCCAAAGATTCATTTCAAAAGCTAAGCGTAGTATTAAGAAACATGAAAATGTCGTTATAAACAAGAATAGAGTACTAAACTATAATGTAATTTCTCTCCTCCTGTATGACAGTGAATGCTGGACATTCTTCTAAAAAATGAAGAAAAGGCTCGAAGAAGCAGGAATGTGGTTCTACCAAAAAAAAAAAACGCTGAAGATAACCTGGACTGAAGTTGTGAGCAACGACGAGATTTTCGATAAAATGGAACAAATGAACATTTACCCCTAACGTTAGGAAGAAGTAGTTGAAATTTCTTGGGCGTGTAGTTAGGAAGAAGAGCTTGGAAAACGTGATACTCATAGGACAGAAAAGCAGCGCGTAACGTACTTGACAAACTTGAGTAAATAGATTGCAGGAAAGGGTTTGGGAGAAATAAATGACTGCAAAACATATTAAGAGCCACAAGGGATAGGAAGATTTGGAGGGTCATGATCGTCTACGTCTTGAAAGGACAAGACACATAAAAGAATCAAAAAAGAAGACCATATTGGCAACTAAGTTTCATCATTCATGATTTGACCCAAACAGTTGTGAGATCATAACCAGGCTACAGCAGGCAGGAACAAGTTACTTCGAGGGTTAGAGGGAGATGACTCATGACTACGAACAGAGGCTCTACGCAAGGAATGAGAATGATATATCCCAGTGATTGCAATAAAGGGTTCGGTTCGAAATTCCTAGCACCTAAAGAAGGCCGGAGCGTACAACGACCAAAACATCATACAAATGGCAACAAAGATGAGGACAATAGTCCGAATAATGTAAATAGTGTAGGTTTCATCGTTTTTCTATTTAAATAGCTAAATATTAATAGTATAATTCTAACAGTTTGTTTTCCCGACTTCCGGTTTCTTGTTTCCGTTTCACCTGCGAACTTGAAAATTGTAAACGCAACATCAGTAACCATCTTCTGCCTTCATGAACACTCATCTTCTTGTTGCCACAATCTTTCTCCTTGTTAGTATCTTCTCATCCTCTTTTACTTTCAGTAACATCGTCTTTCTTGTGGTAAAATACTTTTTTTTAAATAAGTTGAAAGCAATATTTAGAAGGCTATTATACCACTTCCACGAGTTTGATTTTTATTGGTTCATCTATTATTCTAACCATTTGCCAGACTTTGAGCTTGTCAAGCATGTACAGTTATTTATGAAACTTCATAAAATGTTTTGTTGTTCATATATGCCTCTGTTCGTTGTTTTTCGCCTGTGTTCTGAATGCATTTACTTCGTGTTTGTGCACACTATATATGAAGGCCAAATACTTCCGGAAGCCAATATTTAGCTTTTGGTATTGTAATAATTCCAAGAATGACAACTACTATTTCAATTACGCCAAACTCCTCCACGGACTAGAGTACAATAGCACAGGCATAAACCTTCAATATCATGTTCTTCATTTAGGCATTTGGAGCTACTAGAAAAGAATCCACAAACATTCAACAAAATAAAATAAGGATTATTTTTCAGATGTAGAAAGGAGAAAAAGTGAGAAATCTAGAGAAAAAAATGAAAACGAGTGAAATGAAAGGGATAATATTCATACGCAGTTTTGATAACATGTTTTTTACTCCTTTACCACTGTTAAATTGAGTGAATCTTTGTTATTGTTGTTATTTCCAAACAACCCACACTTTAAAAAAAATCACGTTTAAATCTGGTCATAACACATTACATTGCATTTGAATACATGGCTTTATCACGTGGTGTGACGTCATAGAACCGCATTGCAAATTTGCGAACTGCGCTTATTTTTGGTAACTATTGCCGTTGCTTAGCGGAGTTTGATGCCAACACAAGATAAAATCGTCGCTGATGGAGGATGTTATTGTT
The DNA here is from genome assembly GCA_037127315.1 of Ascarosepion bandense. Lineage (NCBI taxonomy): Eukaryota > Metazoa > Mollusca > Cephalopoda > Sepiida > Sepiidae > Ascarosepion > Ascarosepion bandense. Next base: position 12,696,516 of record JBBBDQ010000145.1, on the reverse strand, counting down.
ACCGTCTTAATAACCTCTCTGAAGATGGCTCATGTAAGCCGAAAGCTTAGAACCAACTTAATGAAAAAATTTCTCCAATATTTGGATAATTTTTTATTATTTTCAACTGAAATTAAAACCAAAATATAACGTTTAGAACGGCTCATGATTAAACATAATAGACATTCATTGTCTGTTATATTTAACAGTATATGTTTAGAAAATTATTTGCTGCCTCGATACACACACACACACACACACACACACATATATATATACTAGCAGTATAGCCCGGCGTTACTCGGGTGTAATGAAAGCTTTAAAACTAATCCATGGTTCTGGAGCTCAGACTCAGCCTAAAGAATATTTGTCTGAAGTTTGGTGAGAATCGGATAAAAATTGTAGATTTGTATAAAGGACATACAGACAGATAAACAGACACAAACATCTTACCTTTATATATATATATATATATATATATATATATATATATTATCGGTTTTCTGCACTATTGAAAGAACTGCAACCTTGAAACTTCTGAATATCGTTTCTTATGTTTTTGTCTATGAGTATCAAATTTGATTAAAATCGGACCACTCCTTCTATAACCATATTTTTTCGATTTTCGATATTTATTGGAGGTACCTCGACACAAAACCTAGCTAAGAACACTCGCAGACGCTTATAGTACAGCTTTGTAAATTTTCAAGAAAATCGGTTCAACACTTTCGGAGTCTATAGGTAATGGACACACACACACACAAAGTTCCATTTATAAATAAGTTTATATATATATATATATATATATATATTCCCGGCTTGAGGCAAAACAGTTAGCCTAACCAGGCTGAAGAGCTGTGATACAGCTAAACAGACCTGTCAGCTGATGATATATATATTTGTAGACAGACTGATGAAAATAACCCGTATTTGGATTGCTGTCTTTGAAGACAGCTAAAAGTAAAAGGATGTATTTATCATAAAAATAATTTTGCTTTGACTTTTAAATCGGTTGCGTTTTTGTTGAAGATGCCTCCACGCATGCGCTTGAGATGTTAGTGGGCTGGTCATCGTAGCGTTCTGATTGGCTTGTGTCACTCATTCAAGTATGGAGAAAAAGGACAAAGCTACAAACTGGTAACATTGTCCGCTTATGTACAAGTCTCTCTTAACCTTTTGCCAGCTGCTTATATCACCTTGTTCGGAGTCTGTCCAGAACTGGAGAGGTCAGATGGAGGCCAAATTCGCCCATGGAAGTTTGTCTCATTCCTGTCCGACCAAAAGGTTGCAGTTACTATTTTAAACAAGTGTCACTTTCAAATGGCAACTGATGGGTGCAAAGACAATGTGGACAACTTTTAAAACGACATTTAAAGAAACTGAGATAAGCACAACAAGGTATATTGATTGGATAAAAGACAAAAGGGCAATGAATCCAAGTGGAAATGTGGATGATAATCGACACGCAGGAAATAAATAGAAATAAATTTATCTATACAAGTAAATAAACATAATAACTTTGAGATTGTGTGTGCGCACGCGCGTAGAGTGCACGTCAGAATTTGAAATTTGCGCATAAATTATCCGTCGTCTTGTGAGCAACTTTTGACGCGAAATATGCTGAAAAGTCCTAAGCTCAACTAGTTTCGAAAATTTGATGAAATGATAACCAACCATCAATTTTTTATGCGAAATTTCTTGATTGAGCCAATGGGTTTTCAGCATCCTTAGTAAATCAGTATCTATTGTGTCTATATATATATATATATATATATATATATGGTTAAATAAAGACAAGAGGAAAAATATATTTTTCTCGCCTACGTGTTTCGTTCTATGGTGAATTTTATGAAGGGATAGAGATGAAATTTTATTTTAAATAACATCTACAAACAAAAAAATGGTTGATAACGAGAAATAACTTAGAAATTATTAAGATTAACAGAAATTATTAAGATTAACAGAAATTATTAAGCATGTAAAAATCGACATAGTTCATATTTGAAGAAAATCTTTCCCTGTGTAATGTATATTGAGAGATGTTAAAATGATGAAAATTAAGTTTTCTTTGGAGTTTTTCATATTTTTGTTCGATATTTTGGCATGAGAAAGTATTGGTTATTTAAGGAAATTTGAGACTAGTAAAAACAAAAAAACAAAAACGGAAAACGAGGCACAGATTGATATTTTGGTACAATTTCATGGCGACGCTTTCGTGAATTTTCCTTCTGAATAAATTATATTCTATTTTTTTAGGAGCATGCCATATTTTAGGTTGAAATATATATATATATATATATATATAAACGTTATTTTTAGTGGATTCTCGTATTTGAATAGACGTTTCGTTTAATTAATAAACAGTGTATTTGTTTACCGTCCTGAATGTTCGAGACTTCTAATTAAAAAAAAAAAAATTTTCCGTGTCCGGCAAGATGCGACCACCTGCGCATTCACTCGTCTGTTGGGCTCCGATCATACTTGTGCTGTGAAGGGCAGGACTATTCAGGACAACCTCCATTTGGTACGCTTGATCATCGAGCAAAGAGACAGTGAAGCCGCGTTGATCAATTTAGTCTAAGGCATTCGATAGGGTTGACCATCGATTTCTAAAGAATGTCCTTTCAGCCACTTGTTACGGTCCACATTTTCACACATGGATCCGATTCTGTATGCGTCTCTCTGTGGTTTCACTCTATTCGTCAAGGCTGACTGCTTTCGCCTTTGCTTTACTTTCTTGCGTTGGAGCCTTTCCTTCGCATGTTACATCTTAGCTGATACTACCACCTTTGCCAGTTACTCTGCCTATGCTGATGATGTTCCGTTTCCTGTGTTGAGCAGATGGTACGAGACTGTGACAAGGGCCAACCACGATAAGTTTGTTGGCTCGCAGTTGGGTGCGTAGAATGTAGATTCTCTTTCTAGGCCTTTCGTGACTGATCGAAAAACAACTTGTTGGAAGTGCGAAGAGACTGGTCACCTCTCCTCTTCCTGTCCAGAGAAGAAGGCCCCTCTTGAAAAAAAAAAAGTGGTGTCGGTCTCTCATGGATGTGGAACGCCTTTCGTATTTCGGTATTTTGGGTAGGATTTTTGTATTTGTTGTTGTTCCTTTGTGGGAGTGGTTGACGGAATAAGTGATTCATATTATTAGTTTTGCATTGATTTCGTCCAGTTAACTAATGTTTCTGCCACAAGGGATGGGGAAAGGGGTATTAAGAACACTATTTGGTTTCTTATAAGTATTTTATCTCATGGTCAGCTTAGTTCAATTATAAAAAGAAATACTATTCTTTCCCACTCTCTCTTTTTGGCATTTCCACACTTACGTATTTTTTTTTTCATCATTTCACCCCGAGCAAGGCAGAAATGCCACTGATGTGCAGGGGGCTACATAACTGTAAAAAGATTAATTAGAAAAGAGTGAGGAGTACAAACAGGTTAGAAAGGAGCAATAGAAATCTGAGAATGCAGGTGCGATGACAGATACATAGGTGGAGAGAAAGGGAAGAATATACGGGGGTGGGGAGAGAGCTAGAGTCCAGTGGTTAGTAGATCAGTATTGACTTTGCATTTAAATTTCTGGAAGTTGTAGCCGTCAGGAAAGCAAGAATATGGGAGTGAGTTCCACAGGCGGGAAGTGCGAGAGATACAAAATAAATATTACCAACCCTGACATTGAAGACTAAACTACTAGAGAAATGGCAGTGAATACATCTAGCTAGTTATAGCTTTTCACAGTATATTCACACAAGCTACATGTAGAGGACAGTGTACTATGAAACAGTAATAAGCAAACTCGTCTTATAGATAATTACTACCACATAGTTCTTCACTTTCATTAACACAATCCAGAGGGGCTTACGGCCATATCACGTTGAATACACCGGTTCTCGCTCGATCACCGAAGTTAAGCAACGTTGAGCCTGGTCAGTACTTAGATAGGTGACCGCTTGGGAATACCAGGTGCGGTAAACGTTTAGTGACGAATGTGCGTTGCGGTGCAGTAGATATCGGCTCGAAAAAAGAAATCGGTAAGCTGAGTTTGAATTCCAGTTGAATACCCTGCATTCACTTCAGCACTGGTACCCTTGGGAAAGGTATTCATCCGTCCCTTCCCTCCAGTTATGGGTTAAATAGCAATGATAGAATTTGGGGACCCTACCCTTAAAAACAAATCCCAATGAATCTTGATACTCGAAAAGAAAAAAAGTATTACTAGACACAAAACTTATATAAAAACAATAAATTGTTGAAAGAAAAAAGGTATTACCAGCAATAGATAAATAAAATTTAGTTGGCAATAAATGACCCGCCGAGGTTGAAGTGCCATAAAAACAAAACAAAACAAAACAACCAACCAACAATCCAGAGGTATCAAATTTTTTTACCTTTCTACATAAATAAGCAGGTACGTAAATAAATTATAGTTTATCATATTCTTTTACTCTTTTCCATTCTTTTACTCTTTTTTTTTTCAGTTGGAATAGATAGACTAAACTATCGCCCGGTTCACACTCCACCCACGTCTATTGAACAGGTGTAGAGGCTCATCCCATGTTCCCTGTTTAGGATGTGGTTTCCGGTTTACTCTTTTCCAATCTTCTTACTCTTACGTAGCCCCCTGCGCATCAGTGGCATTACCGCCTTGCTTGGGGTGATATGATTAAAAAAAAAAAATTATTTATCTCGCCGTGTAACAATGGTTAAGCTTCTCTCCTCGGTCTTAAGTTAGGCGTTGTTAGGTAAGTAGAATGTCTGTAATTTCGCCGAGTATGAATATTAAACGCTGTGATTTGATTCAGAATAAAATCGTTGTGAGTAGGTTCATTAACTATGAGTGAATTACTTGTTACAACTGAAGAATACAAATATATATTTTAAATTCAACTGAATTCATTTTTTATTTGTACATTCTGCAACCAATACGCAGAATAAAGCAAACATTTGATCCTTTACCTGATATTCGGAGTGTCCAAAAAAATACCATCATTTAAAATGAAAATATCTGACTAACTATAGGTCCCAGGTAAACGAAATTCAAATGTTGAACAAATAAAAAATTTATTTATCAAAATTAAACAAGATATTCAAAGGGATGTAGATTTTACAACCGATTTCACAAAGCTTCACAAATGTTCAATATGTTCACCACCTGTGACGCGGCGCACGTCAAGTCGGTAGTCCAGCTCTTGCTAAACACGCTGTAGCATATCTTGCGTAACATTCTCCAGCGCCTCAGTGATTCTCTGCTTAAGTTTCTCTCGGCTTGTAGGTAGAGGGGGTATAAACCTGTCTTTTAACATAACCCCATAAAAAAAAACTACATGAACGTGGTGGCCATTGCAATAGCACTTTCTCATGATCACTTGCACGTCCCATTAATCTTCCTGCTAGATTCTCACTGTGATAAGTCCACACAGTCAACTTAGATGTGGCACAAGACCAAGAAGCATGGGGCACCCAGTGAGGATCGAACTCACTAATCAGTTGTAACAGGTTTTAGCGAGACAAGCATGCTAACCATTACACTACGCCGAGGTGCTCCAGTCATCTTGGATAGATTTACACGTTTTGTTAAACTTTGAGATCATTTGAGAGAGAAATGGTTATGTTATGTTAAAATTAATGTGTTCGCTTAGCCTACAAAAGAGTGTAAATTCTTGTGGAGGCAACCTGTATAATATAAATTTAATTTACCGCGCTTAATAATTTTGGAACATTCCGATAATCTATTATGGAGGAAGACGGGTTGGTCACCCAGTATTCACATTGAACTGCCATATTATGATGCAGAATGCACTCCTAATGACAGAAGATGGCGATTGAAGTTATCAGAGAAGCAATAGGAAGTGAGGCCAGCAGGCGGGAAATGAGAGAAAAGAAACTGTCAGAGTAAAAGTGGCGGTTGCTTCTAGCTACTTTAACAGTAAAACATTAAGTTTTTGTCTTGTTTGCTTTCTTTTAAGGGGGATTAATCGCCGAATTTTTAATTTATTTTTGCGAAATTCAAGTATTTTTTTTTTTTTTCGTCGGGCAAATTTTCGTTTATACTTCAAAGACAGATCCAGCCGATATGAACAAATGGCGCTCACGGGTGAAATCAACTCACATAGTGAAGGTACGAAATATTGACAAGAAAACGAGTAAGAATGTACCCAATGCAAGCAAGACCGCCGGGGAAGCCCCCCACCCACCCAGTAGTTTCCAATCTAGTCAGTCAGTTAAGTGCCATACGTGATGCACGCTTTGGGCGATCATGTCTCGAAAAAGGCATGACTGACTTGGCAGAAAATTATCCCGCAGTAAGTTGTCATTACCTTCTGCAGAAGACTGGTTGCCAGCGAAAGCTATAGAACCCAATTTGTCCTGCTATTTCACCCATAACTGAGGGAAGAGACAGTAATACATTTCCTAAGGGTATTTGCGTACAAGTGAATGCAAAGAATTCAACTGGAATTCGGACTCGGCACCCCGATTTCTCGTTCCAAGCCGATATTCATTGCACCACAACGAACATCCAATCTAGTAGCACGCTTAAATTCATATAATCGTAACACCAGGGAAAACAGCTGATCTGAATAGTTGCCATGAAAATATTTGTAAAAAGACGGAGGGAAGCCACGTCGCATTAGTGAGAAAATCTAAATCGAGATGCTTGGTCAGGATTGATAACATTATAGACTCTACCTTGGATTTATCTTAATGAATTTATAGGATACAAATCCTATATCATCCAACATTTAACTAAAACATACAAAGTAAAATTGCACAGCCGCAAAATCGGATCCAAACGACAAAAGCATTTTGCAAAAACCCAGACCAAGCAAATTTCACAAGTCAGTGTGAAATGTAAAATTTTCGATCCTCATTGGATAAAAAATAGAAAATTCATATGACAGCAGTCAATTTTTTTTCACACCTAAAGAATGAAAATACCTGCTGGAGCCGGTCACATGATAAATTTCACTACCTAAACCACGTTCCGTAAGCGGTCAAGGACAGTCAGAACGGGAGCGATATCTGATAGCATCTCGTTGCAATGTACGGAAGAAACTTCAAGCCTTTGTGATGTCGCGTCGACATACATTCATTCTATCTCTTGTTCCGAATTTTCTTTTTTTCGTTTTTACTCCACGCCGTCAAAGAAAACAACAACAACAGGACACGCCAACTTCTGCGTCAAGTACAATTTCTTTATTTCTTTAATCTTCTTTCTCGCCCTGTCACCAACCTACCAAAAAGGGGAAGGAACATAATACTTTACATTCTACTACTACACAATCATGAACTCTAAACTTCTGTGGGACATTTACATTTCCCTCCGAAATATTTTAACTACAAAATTACATGCATTTTCTCTATGAACATTTTTCTTCTCAGTTAACAAAATTTCACATATCTTTTTCTTCTTTGAATTTTGTTATTCTGTTAATAAAATTTTACTTTAATGTAGAGACGAAATATTTTATCCTTCCACATTTCAGCATCCAACCTTATGATATTTAAATTATTGTTAATTCGTTTGTGTTTGGCACAAAGCCAAAATAAGAAGCATGACCGAGGCCCCTAGCAACTTATACTTTTGTCTTTTAAAAAATTATTCAAATCAGTTATATAATTTTTACTACATCTGTGTCTATTTTAGAGTTATTGTATTCTGCTTTTTAAAAAACAATTGCGTGTTTTATTATGGATAACATATTTCCCTTTATCGTCGACAAATAAAAAGTAAAATTTTGACTCGTTTGTCCCTTTGTGTAATGGTCATTGTTCTTTAAAAAAAGAACATACTTTTTTTTGTTCCTCCACCTGTTTATTTTCCTTCCTTTAGTTCAGTCTTTCCACTTTTTTCTCATTCATCAAACTCTTTCAATTTGTTATCAATTTCATTTTATCTTTTAACTTTTTGTCGGTCTCTCTCTCTCTCTCTCTCTCTCTCTCCTGTTGTCATATTATGTTGTCGTTTTCACTCAGTTAAGTTTGTGAAACATTAACAAATCGACTTCGAACGCCAGTTTTCGTGTGAGATTTTACTGAAAAAAAAAACTTGAAGCGATTTTCTTTTAGTAGAGATCACAATACGTTTTAGTAACATAATTATTGTATACGCTAAACGGCGATGTCGTTTTTCATTAAAAAACATTTGTCTTTATTGGATTTTAGGTCTTATATTATATAAATAATAACGCACATGTTGGTTCTCTAGGTGTTAAACAAAAATATGTTTGAATAGGCGTCTGCAACATGGATTAGATAGCCACTCAAATGGACGTACATACTGGGAAACTAGTAGCCCACTATTTATTTTATTAATTAAACGAAATACAGAGTTCGATGGGTAAATTGTCGCCATTTCATATTTTTGTATTTCGTGCATGTGCGTCGTTTGCTTTTGATTTTTTTTCGACTACGCAGTATAGTAGGATTGGTTGGGTACCATCTGTAAGAAAAAGAGCCCCATTTCCTCCATAAATTTAGAAACGGCATGCTGGATTGTTTGGCATTCACACCGGAAGCTTCAATACAAACATTTCAGAGTGTTTGGATGTCAATCTGTTGAGAGGGCAGAGGATTCTGAAAAAGTTGAACGAGTTTAATGGTGATTACGAAGATACAGCCGCTCGAAAAAATTACTTCGATCGTTCTGATAAGAAATAACTCAAGGATTTATTGGTAAGGGCCTCAGAATTAACACGGAGCCCAACATCAAGTGCCTTGAAAAGGTAGTGCCACCCTGGGTCAAGAGGTTGGTTGCCGAGAGACACCATGTCTAACAACATGCATCAAACACCATGCCACACAAGCAGGAAAAACCAGTCATACCTGTGAAACAATTTCTATAAACCACATTATCCTTTACATCTGTCCACTTAACTCCCCAGACTGAAACCCTCTTGATTATTATGCGTAGAGCGCAGTTGAGTGAAAGACCAATAAAATTCTTTGAAAGACCAAAGATTAACAGAAGGCAAGGATTCACCAACTTCAACAACGAGACTGTAATAGAATGGCTGTAAATTCCGAATCCATCTCGAGGCCTTGGTTGAAGTCAATTGCGATTTTATTGAACACATTTACTATTTAGTATTTCAAGATATTTTGTGTAATTTTAGTAAAAATATATTTGTTTATATGACATGTCAGTGTCATTTTCGTTTTTGCGTAATTTAGGCGATAATTTATCCATCGCACTCTGTACAATATGAACATTGTATATCTGCCTTCAAAACGGATAAAACAGATTAGTTGGTGGATTCCTGTTCACAAATTAAGTCTCGCTGCAAAATGTAATATTTTTCTTTTATTTTTAATCATGTTAAATTTATATATCACTGTTTGTGTTGGTAATTTTTGTCCCGTCCATGAATCACTTGCTAAAAATACTAAAGACTACTTCCTTAATTCAAACAAGAAATAATATAACAGTTACACACACGAAGAAACGTTCTTTAGCATACAGATACATTCACTATATGTTGGACTTGATTTGAAGGATCAAATGTCTCAGCAAGTCGCATCAGAACATTGTAAACCACAACAGAACAACGTTTCTGATTAACATTCCTTCATTTCATTGCTTAAGACATGGAGGATTAGCAGCACCACTACGACCTCGCCTCTCCATTTTGAGGTGAAATCGATAGAGTTGGTCTACAAAAGGTCTTTTATCCAGTCCACAGACCCAACCCATTTTAGTGAAATATAGATTACGTATGTCCTTTTGTGTAATGGTTATTGTTCTTTAAAAGAAAAGATTTCTTTTGTTCAACCCGTTTATTTTCTTTCGTTTCCGTTCACTGCCTCTTCTTTCTTTCAAAAATGTATACACCTTAGTCTGTACTTTTCCTTTCTCGCAATAATCAAGCTCTATTTCTAGTACTTTGCTCTCAACAACTTTTTTGCCTTAATTTCTTTGACTGCTGTTTTCTCTATTTTTGTCAAGTTACCATGTCCACTTGGTTTAACCTGTCAAACATTAGTAAATCAACTTTGAACGTGAGATTTTAATGTCGGGTTTAACTTTAAAAATGTAAATGATTTTTTTACAAGAGATCATCTAATCAGTTTTGTTTTTGCTCAACAGTTACTGTATATCTTACACCTGCACAGTTTTTAAAATTTTAAAAAAAGGCCACACTGATCGAAAAATATAATCGCTGGCTACAAGAATAACTTTAAAAGTAAATTACAGAGGATGAGTAATAGCTAAACAAATACAGAAAAATAAATGGTGTGAAAATTGTTTTATACGGAAAGTTAAAATGATAAATTAGATACAAATGCAATGAAATATTGGATTAATAAAATTATGCATCCACGAAACTGAATTTTTCGCATGCGATCAATCACCGAATTTATTCTGGTGAACACAAAAATTTAATATCTGTCTATATTTCTGAGATGATCTATTGTAACTATTTATACAGTACGTATAGTCGTCCGTATATTTATTGCCATATTCACGACGTTTTGGTCGTTTGTGTCCAGAGCGTACAACGGCCCAGGACTTTGTAAATATGACAATAAAGATGTGAACAATGTAAGTACAAAAATTGGTTTTGAAAATCTCTCGCGGGTCACACGCCATCCTGGTATATGGGAATAGTTTTAAAATTTTCACTGTCCCAGAAATATTTAAACATCTAAAATCTAAAAATATTTTTAACACCTTTCAATTATTTTTTTTAATTACTCACTATTTAGAACTTGTTTCCTGGCTTGATTTAAGCAAAAGCGGAAAAGATCGAACTTCATCTGATCATTGGACTCGTATCGAATGAAATGATCAAATTCACTCGAAAAACAATAAGTAAAGAAATGTTTCTATATTCAGTACTTATATTATAGTGGGTTGCTTATCTATTCTTTTCTGTTAGTAGTGGAGAGTCCGTTCTAGTGAAGGGTAGTTGTATACTGTTGCAGATTAACGGAATTAAACCTTGTTATAGATAGCCCACTATAAGTCATAAAGAAAGGTTATAAACCAAGAAAAGCAAATTGAGTTGAAGGATAACATTTTATATATAACACATATCAATTAAGGTTTTTACAATTGAAGTAATACATGAAGTATAAGTCCAACGGAGGTTAAAATGTTCATGGCAATAAAATGCCGAAAGAGAATTAATGCTTAGGAATTTGGGGAGCGTGTAAGTAAGGAATGTCTTTGATGTATTCGTTCCTTAGATCAGTAAGTAGTTTTTGAGGCAAGGAAGAAGGAAAGAGATAAGGGAGGCGAGCGTAGTAAGCCGCTTGACTTAGGTCAAGGGGATATTGATTATTCTCTTCTCCTCGAGTCGGTCTGCCTGTCGATGCTTTCTGTATCCGCTTTTTTATATCTTCTTTTTGGATCACAGCAGCTCATTTGGGATTTCACACTTGTATTTGGTTCTGGGCTTCCCATTGGCTGATAAATAAAATTTGCGTAGGGTCACGAACTGGAAATTTAATATTTAATTAATTTTTAGTTTTCAACCGGATCATCTGCGCGGAGCCGGCGGCCCACGGACGACTTTTGGTCATTTGCTTTTTGGTCGTCAAAGCGCAAACATCCGGTCCATCGCTTTTGCTCGGTATCACCACACTATCAACATTTGTAACTGAAATGAAGAAAAAACCAGATTCGTCCTTCGTAAAGGGCTTCTTCGAACTAATAATGGTTTTATCGATCGGTTTTTGTAGGGATTGGAGGAAAATACAACAAACTCTGATTAAAATTCTCCATTAATAAAACGTTTAAGATACGAGTAGGTATTAAATTTATTCTTTGCAATTTTTGGCGTTCAATGTATCTAGCAGCATAATCTTCATTAATTATTTACTACTCACATGATTTTACCACATTTTTTAATTTTTTTCTGATATTCCACATTATAACAGTAGTAGTTTTGTTAGAAAAAGAGATAGTTGCATGATCCTGGATGTAAATTTATCGTGGAAGTTTTTGAACAAACACAATTTGTAAGTTTGTTTTTTATTTCAGTTACCCACTATGATTCTAATATCTATCTTCGATCGATGTGCATTAAAGTATCTACTGATCAGAGTTGGACTGTAATATTTCAATACCAGTAAATATTTATATTAATACTGTAGTTTCTACCACACTCTAGTCATTATCTAATTAAAAACTCAAGACCAATATATTCATTACTGGTATTAAGTAACCAATTATTTTCAGGGTATACTTCTGATAAATATGTCATATGAATTTCAGATTATAACTGTTTTTATTAGAAATATTTCCAATAGATGATTTGTTGGAGTGAGATTTCATCATCATTTAGAATTTACGTTATAGTGGATAATTGAAATGACAAAATAAAAAAGGATCCTACGTGACGTGTTTCGCTCTTCGAAGGGATTTCTTTAGATTAATAAGTTTTACTGATCGAATCTGATAGATGTAGTGGCGATAAAATACAACATACGTCGATTCCAATTCTAAATCCAGAAACAGTAAAGATTTAGAAATGCTGAACTGTAGATTTTTTTTTTATTTCTTGGCGTATGATGTATTTGGATGTCTAATCTATCCGACTTTATTCAGCTTTCTACTTCGTATGCTGAATTTTCCTGGGTTCCTAAATATATATATATATATTTTTTTTTTATAAGCGTTTCACCCCGAGCAAGGGGGGCTACGTAGAGTGGAGAAAGGATGATTAAATATAGGAAATGTCAGAGGGTGGGTGATAGGCGGGTAAGGATACCGAGAATGAGGGTTGGGTAGATGAGTGTTCTGAGAATAGTTGGGAGTTAGTGTGATAGGAGGTGTCTATTGACCCTACATTTAAACACCTGGAGATTGTAACTGTCGGGAAAGCAGACTTGTGGAAGGGAGTTCCACAGGCAGGAAGCGCGAGAAAAGCTGTTGGAGTAGAATTTACGGTTACATCTTATTTGTTTAACTGTAAAAGGGTGGGACCTAGTTGCTAATCTAGTATCTCGTGTAAATTCCTGCTTAGGCGGCACCAGTGATCTAAGCTCATCGGAGCAGAAGCCATGAAAGTACTTGTAGAAGAGGCACAGGGAAGCCACATCACGCTGTTGAGAGAGCGGCTGCAGCCGGTCTGCCAAGTCAGTATCAACCACGTTACATATCCTCCTTTGTATTTTGTCAAGAAGCCCAAGGAGAGCAGCAGGGGCACCCGACCAGATATGGCAGCAATATTCAATACACGGGCGGATGGTAGATTTGTATATGATATAATAAAATGTTAAATATGTATTCTGAACAGAGAAACAAGACATTGTAACATGATGTGAATACAGTTTTGGAAAATGTGAAACCTCGCAGAAGAAATTTTAAAAACCGTATCCATTAGTAAGAAAAGAATGAGAAAATTGCTTTAAGAAAATGACATCGTGAAGTAATAAAGCATGAATATTAGCTTAACCAGCGAGAAAATGGTTGAAGTTTGTGCTGTGAATGTAAGCAGAAAAGCTAAAGAGAATTAAGAACAGTATTTTCATGTGCCGTGTCATTTTAGGGCATAGGTGACCATGGCTCTCCACATCTTTCTATCCCTTGTAGCTCTCAACACTTTGCTTTAATATTTCTCCCAAATCCTGCTCTACCATCGATTGGATTAAGCCCTTCAAGTATGTTACACATTGTTTCTCCCTTTCCCTCTATCCGCCCTGTGAGTATTAGATTCTCCAAACGCTCTTTCCTCGTTACGTGTCCTACAAACTTCAGCTCTCTCTTTCTGATGTTAAACACAAATTTCCTTTCTACTTTCACTCTCTCCAAAACCTCATCATTGCTCACATGCTAGGTCTATGGTATCCTCAGCATCCTTCTGTAGAACCACATTTCTGTTACTTCGAGTCTTTCTTTCACCTTTGGGGAGATTGTCAAATTGTTTTCCTATATGGCAGTGAATGCTGCCAAATATGACAGATATTACATTAACAATCTCAATCTTCTCACTTTGTTTTTTTTTTTCAACTGGAGTAGATAGATTTATCTATCGCCCGGTTCACACTCCACCCACGTCTATTGAACAGGTTAAGAGGCTCATCCCTTGTTCCCTGTTTAGAATGCGGTTTCCAGCTTTCTCTTTTCAAACCTTTTCACTATTACGTAGCCCCCTGCACATCAGTGGCGTTACCGCCTTCCTTGGGGTGATACGATTAAAAAATAAAAAAAGTAGTCTTTGCTTTGATTCCAATGAAATTCCCCAATCTCTTAAAACTCTGTTAAGCTTTTGGAATGCGTCCTAGGCCATGTCAATACGTCTTCGAATCTGTGTCGCACATTCTGTCCTCTGTTAGAATACTTTCCATGTATTTAAATTTCGTTACCGGTTTGATTTTATTATTCCCGACCTGTAATTGACATTTTGGGCTCCTCTTTTTGCTGATGACCACACATTCAGTTTTCTTGTAGTTTATGTTTCGTCCTTTCTTCTACCTTTCTTTCGCTACATTCTGTAGAAAGCCTTGTGGCTTTCTTTCCGTCTCTATCAACACTGTCATTTTGGCTGCCAATGACGAATCCAGTCACGACTTAAAATTTCTTCAGAATTGCCTCACTGTATATGTTGAATATAAAACACATCCTTGCCTTACACCCTCTTCTATTTTTGTATATCTGCTGAATTCATTCCCTGACCGAATGCAGGAGGTTACTGCTAAAGCTAATAAACTGGTCTGCCAAGATGAGTAAATTGGGCAAAAATTTCGATAAAAAGTGACTTCAAAATTAAGTTGTAGTGTTGAATATAGCGTTACATTGGATGGACTTTAACTAGATTAGAATAAAAGAAAAAGGCTTAGAAACAACAGATTGTAAGTTGTGATGTTTTTGGTTTGTATTAGTATGAGCTCTTGGAAAAGGCGTCTTTTCACTGGTGCAGGTTATAATCAAGACTCTTTAAGCTAAAGAGAATATTTATGCAAGACAATATGCCTTCAAATTCTTTTCTTTTTTTCTCATTTAGATTTTCTCCTTTCCATCTTTGCTTTGGCGACTTTTGGCTTTTACTTTTGTGTTTGTTAGTTTCGTGGAAATGTCCAAGCTATTGATGGCTCTTATATATGTAACTCATTACGTGTCCTAGAAACGGCGCGTAGAGATATTAAACTGGTCTTAATATTTATAGTTAAAATTATACACAAATCTGGTAGATGCTCTGAAAAAGGAAGTGGGAAGAAGACTAACTGTGCAAAAAAAAAAAAAAAAAAAAAAAGAAAAGTGAAGCTACACTATCATGCAACCCATACAAATAAACAATATTCCTTCCATCCACCCCGTCCATTGACTGCCACTGGAATTCTACATTCTCTATTTATCGTATTTACTCGCATGGAACGAGATGAGAGACGCAAAAACGGTGGGGTGTGTGAAGACAAATTACGCAATGGGTTTCATTTCATTTGATCAGGCCGTTTAGATACTGCTATGATATTGTTTCGGTCCATCTGTAAATAATCCCGTCTTTTCTTTAGAGTACAATGATAAATGTAAAATTATCCGTTTTATTATAAAAAAAAAAAATATTTGTTGTTCACTGACCGTGCATTCAGTGCTACCATCGCTTGAAATCTATAAAATATTTTTATTTAAATAATTTTTCAGGGAAATAGATTTCTCAAGTCCGGTAACTGTTAAAGATGCTAGCAGGTTCCTGAGCTTTTGTTTGAAGTTATGTGGAACGTCAGAATCTTTATCATGGTATTATTTTCTCTTTTAGTTACATACGCTATGGATAGCGTTGTTGTTGTTACCGCTGTCTGAAGTTTCAAACTGACGTGGTTTCTGTTATTTAGTAACGTAACCTTTTTTTTTTTCAATTCTGTAGCAACAGTGTATGAGGTTCGAATATGGGTTGTCCTCGCTTAAACCGACAGGCTTCATTCGAATCCAGATTTAGATGTTAATCTGAGAAAATGGTTGCATAGAGCTGATAGTTTAGATATTTCTGTACGTATTTAACGCAATGAATGTCATCTACATGAAAATCTCGATGTGATGAAGCTATTTAAGAGGATTCTAGTTTTTTTTTTTTTTTTTTAGATTAATGTTTTGTATCAACTGGCGATAATGTGTGATACTCTCGATTTTAGCCTATTTTAGTCTTTGTCTATATTTCTGAGATAAGGTAGTATTTATAGTATTTACATTATTTGGACTATTGTCCTTATATTTGTTGCCATTTGTACGACGTTTCGGTCGTTGTACGCTTCGGTCTTCTTCAGATGCTAGGAATTTCGAACCGAACCTTAACTACAATCACTGGGGTATATCATCCTCATTCCACGCGTAAAGCATCGATTGGAAGTCATGAGTTATCTTCCTCTAACACTGCAAGTTGCTTGTTGACCACTGCTGTAGCCTGGTATTGAACTCACAACTCTGGGTCAAGTCACAGGAACTAACCAATGTCTATATCCACTGGGCCATATGTCCTTAAGGAATAAAGATGAGGACATTAGTCCGAATAATTTAAATACTGCTTAGCCTATTTTATAATCGAGTATCTATACTAATTGCCAGTTAAAGTTAATCTATAGCGGGTTTTCCATTCTTTTCCAGTTTATAGTGGGAGTCCGTTCTAGTGAAGGGAAGTTGTATATTGTTGCAGATTAACGGAATTTGGCCTCGTTGTAGATAGCCCACTATAAGTCATAAAATGATTATAAATCAAGAAAAGCAAACTGAGTTAAAAAAAAAAAAAATAACATTTTATATATACACATATCAATTAAGGTTTTTACAATTAAAGTAATACTTGAAGTGTACGTCCAACGGACGTTAAGATGTTCATGACAATAAAATGCTGAAAAGAGAATTAATGCTTAGGAATGTGAGAGCGTTGTAAGTAAGGAATGTCTTTGATGTATTCGCTCCTTAGGTCAGTAAGTAGTTTTGAGACAGCGAAAGATAAGGTGAGAGGGAAGGGAGGCTAGCATAGTAAGCCGCTTGACTTGGTTAAGGGTGATACTAATTACACTCCTCTCTCTCTCGAGTCAGTCTGTGTGTGTCGGTCTGCGTCGGTCTGTCTGGCGATGCTTTTTGTATCGGCTTTTTATTTCGACTTTTTGGATCGCAGGTGATCATTTGGGAATTCATATCCGTATTTGATTCTAGTCTACCCATTGGCCGACAAATAAAATTCGCGTAGGCTCGCGAACTGGAAATTTAATATTTAATTAATTTTTATTTTTCAACCGGAACAGCTGCGCGAATCCAGCTGCGCACCATCGAGTTTTGGTCATTTGCTTTTTGGTTGTGAGGGTGCAAACATCCGGTCCATCGCTTCTACTCGGTCGGTATCACCACAAATCATGTTAATGCTTCATTGGACCTAAATCACGATTAAACCTTTTTGATGTTTATATAACCCAATAATAAAATCGTGTCAAAATCTACATTTCACAGACTGGTAACATGACTGCATCTGAAACCCAATCTCATGAGAAATACAAAAAACAGAAAATAGAAAGCATCAACTTCAAAACTGACGAATCCTTTAAAATTTTGAATAATCAAGAAATTTATTTTCAAGCGCGAATGTGAAAGAAAACCCCTCAAATTTAAAAACGTTATCTGGCCATATTTCTCGACGTTCAAAATTATGATGCATCACCTAAAAGAAGTAAATCAATATGCTTACAACCTGCCACGTAGTTATTACTTAATCCCGATCTGAAATCTTCACACTATAATGTTCGATCAATGTTACTAATATTCAATGTTTAAAAGGGAGGATATTATGTTAAAAAATAAATATCGTATACTGTATATCGTTGTCATACACATTCAAGTACTACCTCCGGATATGTCGTCAGTGTTGTTACTCCTAAGTCATCAGAAGTTTCTGGCAATATACTCCTTCTTTGGGTGATCCGACCGTAATGTGATCAGCATTCGGTCCACATCCAGAAGCAAAATCTACGCTCAGTAAAACGTTATTTAATCTAGCAGAGTAGTTCAGTTACTAGTCAGATGACTACTCTTAGCTATTGTGATTGGTCGAAAGAACGCCACAAGTTGGAAAAGATAGAATCTGTTACCGGTGTATTTATTTTCATACTTCCCTATTTTTTCTTTTCCTCTCCCTTTCAACTATCTGTCTATAAACTAACTCTCAAGGTGACCCCTACCATAAAAAAATAAAATAAAATAAAATAAAAATATGAAGCATTACCCTACTCTTGAGTGAGGTGAAAATGGATTGATTACTTTTTCATCATTAAGCTGAGTATTTATGGATGCAACTATATATGAGATTAGTATTCATCACTGAATTAAATCCTTGACACTACTTGTTTACGTTAAACAACTTTTTCCTCATAATGTCATCATTCACAGCCAAGTTAATCTTGGTGAAGTTGTTTGAACTTATAGTTACTACAGATAAGTAAATAATGAGTGACTAGTCCGTTTTCTGGGTACACCCATCTGGTAGGGTTAATAGATGATCCCTGTTAGAGACGCCTAAGACACGTTTGAGGTAACATGTCGTTTATACTGTAACTATGGTGAGACAGACCTTAAAGTTTCTGGAAGAAAATATAGCGTGGTCTACAGTTGAACAAGTCCAGTCTGCTCAAATTCTTGGTCTAATACAATCATCGATGACATCCGGACTAACTGATTTTCATGTCTTGGGTCAATCAGTCGGGTAGTTTTCCGGTCGTTTCGTTAATCACGGGTCGATATTATCATGAAATCAAAAAATGGTGAGATTTGAACCCAGAAATTTCTTACTATAACCTTTCATAAACTTGCAAAATATTCTTCGAGGCTAATCCTGAACAATAAATTACCTGTATTTTATATTTTATAAATTTACAAAGCTTACCAAATTTAGCAACAGTAGGACACCTATTAAGGAACAAACCTATTTCTCAAATGAATAGTTTGCCATGTAGCCATTGCTCCACTCCAGGCACGTCATTTTTTTCTACTTAGTTTGGTATATGAACGTAATCATGGGTCATCTAACTCGCTACATAATTGAATGGTCAGTGATACTGTCTACAACTCGGTGGTAAGAGCCTGTTTAATTAGCTTACTCTAACTCTGGGCTACTATTAACAACTTCGAGGAGATTGATTTTATTGAACAGTCAAATTGTATGCGAAATTGACGTTTATATGAGTCAGTTAAGTGCCATACATGATACACGCTTGGGCGATCATGTCTCGAAAGAGACATGACTGACTGGGCAGAAAATTTTTCCGCAGTAGTTTACTGATCATGAATCATTTGTTCATATTTGTTAATAGGCATATACGTGTCAGTATTTCGAAGATGACCTTGACGACTACGGTGGGAGAAGCTGCATTTATCAGTTTCAATACATGTTTTAATTCAACCAACAAAGAACATTTAGGAAAATCAAATAATGGTTTGTTTTTAATCTGTATACAGTCCTATAATAACCCAGCAAATATTCATTTAGGTGTATTCATTTATTTTTTAACAGCTTAGACAATCACATCTCTGCATGGATTTCTTCTTTATTATCTGTGAATTGCCATGACTTAGAAAAGATATAGGTATGATTTCGTCTGCCTACTGAATGGTTTGAAATTCAGTTTTCCCTTTCTTTCTCTGGTCGTTACCGAATGTTAGAAGGCTCTGTATGCACTGCTATTTAACCCGTAACTTTCTCAATTTGTAGGAAAGTAAGCACAGGCTAAGCCACAGTTCGAACTTTGCTCCCCAATTTCACTTTGTGAGCCTATAACCGTCACACGACATGCATAATTTATGAAATATAGAGTAATGAGTCATTAAATCGTGAGAAATTTTTGAAATCTGTTATAGGTGCCAGTCTTTAAGAGGCTTCATTGTTTCTTCTGCTTCTTCAAGCATTCGTTTCGTCAGATAAGTAAAGCGAATTTAACCTAATTCCGTACGCGTACCTCGATCATCATTGTGTGTTATAACTGCTCTTTAACTTTTTTCTACTGTTGCCTTTTTCATCAGTCTACCTCTTTCTGTCTTCCTCTTGTATTATTTACCTTTCTTTTTCTTTTCTCTCCTTTCCCCCCATCTTATAATGATGACACGGTTACCATTTCATGGCAGTTCAAGTATAAGAGCATAAAAATCTGAAGGGTGATTACTAACGCTGACATATTATTCAACAAGAATAATGGCGTCAAAACATGCTCCGAGTCTTACCAAATATAAAGGTTAAATTGTTCATTGTTAAAGAATTTTCTTAAAAATTTCACCCAAAGCAAGGCATTCCACTGCCACTATTGCTCAAAGGGTTACATAGGGTAAAGTGATGAGAAAGAGTGGTTAGGGGTTACACAGGGTAAAGTAATGAGAAAGAGTGGTTAGGGGGTTACACAGGGTAAAGTGATGAGAAAGAGTGGTTGGGGGTTACACAGGGTAAAGTGATGAGAAAGAGTGGCTAGATATAGGAAATCACAGAAGCAGGGTGATAGACGGGTAAGGATAGCGAGGATGGGGTCGGGTACATGGGAAGGGTGTTTGAGAGAATGGATGCGAGTTAGTGTGTTAGAAGGTGTCTATTGACTTTACATTTAAACTCCTGGAGATTGTAGCTGTCGGGGAAGCAAGTGTATGGAAAAGAATTCCACAGGCGGGAAGTGCGAGAAAAGAAGCTGTTGGAGTAGAAATTGCGGTTACATCTTATCTGTTTCACTGTAAAAGGGTGAGACCTAGTAGCTAATCTAGTATCTCGTGCAAATTCGTACCTAGCGGGCACCAGTGATCTAAGTTCATTGGAGCAGAAGCTGTGAAAGTATTTATAGAACAGGCACAGGGAAGCCACGTCACACCGGTGAGAGTCTCTGCAGTCGGTATCGATTACAAGTGTATATATATAAAGTATAATTGATTGAAACGCGTACATTCATTAATATAAATTGGAGAATGTTCTGTGATTGATAACAGCCTTATATCTCCAGCTACTCTTCATATTTTATCTTAATTGTCTTAATTATAGAGTTTGTAACCTTAGGAGATGTGTAATGTTTCTTTGATTCAGCCTTGTGTCAGACATAACCGAACTCCTTACAGGATTTCTGCAGAGTTATCATCATCAGAATTACCAGAAGGTTTGTTTTCGGCAGGATGGAATGTGTGGAATTGTGTAAGAATAAAAATATACATTTTTCATGTGAAAATAGAAATTTATTAAAAGGAAAAAATAACGCAAGTCGTAGAAGTTAATGTTCAATTAGAAACATTATTAAGAAGTTAAGGGTAGTGTACGCGCTCAATGATATAGTTATGGGTATCAAGACTTGAAAAAAGGTTCGTAGTACTAATTGTTGAAAGAGTATATGCGTACGTACGTATGTATATATGTATTCAGTAGGAATATCTTTGAATGGAGAAGTAGAAGCAAAAGGAATAAGCAGAAGGAAAGAGAAAGAGGACAAATGTTCGGATCAGCTTGAAGCTTCTCTCGTTATATTTTAGCTTGTCGTCATTCCAGCTTCCATGTGTGACTGTCTTGACACTGACCGGGGCCTTTTAAAGTATTTAGATTTGTGCAATTGCTCGCGAAGTCCTCAAGTCTTGTAAGTCACTCCCATTGGTCAAAAATTATTTTAACACCTACTTGCGAAATCTGATTTCGACTTTTCTCGTTAAGAACATGGTCAATCCTTTTTCTGTTTTACATGTCATTGTAAATTTTTGTAAAAGTGAAGAAGGTTGATTTTAATTAATTTCTTATCCGCTACAAGTTAACCGTTTAAACACGTTTCATTTGATAGAAAGGACAGACATTTCAAGCATTTCTTTTAATGTCACTTAAGTTGTTTCATGTCAAGTGAAACCTTACGAAGGAATGCTTCAGCTACTTTCGAGATTCGTTGTTCGTCTTCAAAGAGAGGAGAAAATTCGAAAGTATGGTGTTCGTTATTGTTAACGGTTTAAAGTTTTGGATTCACGTGCTTTTTTTTTTTTTTTTTTTTTTTAATATCACCCCAAGCAAGGCGAAAACGCCACTGATGCGCAGGGGGCTACGTAAGAGTGAAAAGATTGGAAAAGAGAAAAACCGAAAACAACAGCCTAAACAGGAAACAAGGGATGAGCCTCTTCACCTGTTCAATAGACGTGGGTGGAGTGTGAACCGGGCGATAGTTTAGTCTATCTACTCCAATTGAAAAAAAATAAAATAAAAAAAGTAATGAAAGGATTGGAAAAGAGAAAGCCGGAAACCACAACCTAAACAGGAAACAAGGGAAGCAGTGAAATTTTGGCTAGAAAAACAAAAACAATCCTTCAATTAAGCATGAACGCTTTTTAACAATCCTTCAATTAAGCATGAACGCTTTTTAACAATCCTTCAATTAAGCATGAACGCTTTTTAACAATCCTTCAATTAAGCATGAACGCTTTTTAACAATCCTTCAATTAAGCATGAACGCTTTTTAACAATCCTTCAATTAAGCATGAACGCTTTTTAACAATCCTTCAATTAAGCATGAACGCTTTTTAACAATCCTTCAATTAAGCATGAACGCTTTTTAACAATCCTTCAATTAAGCATGAACGCTTTTTAACAATCCTTCAATTAAGCATGAACGCTTTTTAACAATCCTTCAATTAAGCATGAACGCTTTTTAACAATCCTTCAATTAAGCATGAACGCTTTTTAACAATCCTTCAATTAAGCATGAACGCTTTTTAACAATCCTTCAATTAAGCATGAACGCTTTTTAACAATCCTTCAATTAAGCATGAACGCTTTTTAACAATCCTTCAATTAAGCATGAACGCTTTTTAACAATCCTTCAATTAAGCATGAACGCTTTTTAACAATCCTTCAATTAAGCATGAACGCTTTTTAACAATCCTTCAATTAAGCATGAACGCTTTTTAACAATCCTTCAATTAAGCATGAACGCTTTTTAACAATCCTTCAATTAAGCATGAACGCTTTTTAACAATCCTTCAATTAAGCATGAACGCTTTTTAACAATCCTTCAATTAAGCATGAACGCTTTTTAACAATCCTTCAATTAAGCATGAACGCTTTTTAACAATCCTTCAATTAAGCATGAACGCTTTTTAACAATCCTTCAATTAAGCATGAACGCTTTTTAACAATCCTTCAATTAAGCATGAACGCTTTTTAACAATCCTTCAATTAAGCATGAACGCTTTTTAACAATCCTTCAATTAAGCATGAACGCTTTTTAACAATCCTTCAATTAAGCATGAACGCTTTTTAACAATCCTTCAATTAAGCATGAACGCTTTTTAACAATCCTTCAATTAAGCATGAACGCTTTTTAACAATCCTTCAATTAAGCATGAACGCTTTTTAACAATCCTTCAATTAAGCATGAACGCTTTTTAACAATCCTTCAATTAAGCATGAACGCTTTTTAACAATCCTTCAATTAAGCATGAACGCTTTTAAATTTAAGCAAAAGTTAAAAGAAAAAATGGCTATGTATGCTGATTTTTAGCAAAGTGTGCGAGCTTTTAAACTTCTTCGAATTTTAGTGACCAGTTAATTTCTCCACTGTAGAAAATAAGGGTAAAAGAGTATTGACGACACGGTGAGAGAAAACAGGACAGCACCAAACTTGAGTGGAAAAAAGAAAGGTTTTATAACAGAAAGAGAAAGGAAGAGAGAGAAGATACAAACAGGGTTTAAGAAAATGGTTGCAAAAAGTGGTTTTTGCGTAGACTTAACTGGAAGCAGTATAGTTCATTCTGTTAAGTTCTTATTTTTTTGTTGCGACGTCAGAATATATTCGTCTTCAGATTGAAAAGGGATTCCGTTTTCTGATGTTCTGCTGCAACTGTTGGGCCATCTGCGAACTTAGGTTGTCTTCTTGGCCGCTTCATTTTCGAACACCATGTGACTGCTGGTTGAGTTTCACGGAGCTAAAATTAGTTCGTGTTGACTCGTTGGAGTCGCAGGAAAAAAAGAGGAAGATATGGGCTGCTGTCAACACAAACCAGGAGCCGGTAATCACGACCCCTACAAAGGGAGACAATTTATTCACCTATAAAATATTTCCAATATTTAGGAATGAAATGGAATTTAAGGTCACGTGCCAAAAATATATTTTTAAAATTTTTAAAGGCATTTTAACACTTCAACGCTGACATTGAAACATATTTCTTTGCGCGTAAAGAGCCTCTAAAATTTATTATCGTTTTTTTTTCTCTTTCATAATTGGAGTTCTGCAGAGAACTGTTTTATTGTTAACCGAAATCTAACAGAAATTAGAAGAGGTAGATTTGTTTAGTTACTTATGTACTTGGCTCAAAAAAAACGACAAGTTAATCATTTTGAGAGTAATGCTGTGTGACCATGATATGCTGATGAATTTTATAATTAACAAAGACAAGAGAATCGATATCCTTCTTAGTTCTTTTATTAAGTACTTTTGATCTAGTACATCAGACACTGCAACCAGAAATAATCATTTTTTAAATTAATATTAGTATAGAGAGAAAAGAAATCATTTGTATTAAACTGTAAATAAATTAATCCTGATTAGTCCCGATTGTTATGTAATTTCCATTCTAAATTGTTCTGCCAACAGAAGTCAAAACAAATATTTTTATATGACATGATTTCTTAAAATGTAAAAAAAAAACTTTTTTCAAATTCGTCATTTAATTATTCGATCGATAATAATATATGAAAATAAAATTCTAGCTTAAATTTATTTTGCATTTAAGGAAAATACGTTGGGTTTCGAAAATACCAGGGATGTGCGTTGTGGCGCAGTGGATATTGGCTCGGAACGAGAAACCGAGTTCGAATTCCAGTTGAATTCCTTGCATTCACTTACGCGCAAATACCCTTGGGAAAGATATTAATCCGTCTCTTCCCTCCAGTTATGGGTTAAATAATAGGACAGATTGGGTTCTATAGCCTTGGTCGGCAACCAGTCTACCACAGAAAGCAATGGCAACCTACTGCGGTAAAATCTTCTGCCCAGTCAGTCATGTCTCTTTCGAGACATGATCGCCCAAGCGTGTATCACGTATGGCACTTAACTGACTGACTGACGTTGGGTATGGTTTGGTTTATTTTGTTTAGTGACATATCAACCGTAATGGGTTATTTAATGCCAACAAGATTTTTAGGATAAAATATGTATTCATTGCTGGTATTTTACTATAAAAAATATATTCTTATACTTAGTGTTTTTTTTTTGGGGGGGGGGGTAAATATTTACCCATAGTTCGGACTCCAACAGGTGCTACCACTCTGACTAATAGTGGACACGAGAGCAACAACAATTAGGTGGAAGTTCAATGCTTTTCAAATTCCTCCTGATCAGAGGTCATCCTTGCCGGATGTAGTTTTTCGATATACCCAGGACGACCTCACGTTGGGCAGGCATATTTATTTTGGCTTCCATAGAGGAATTAACTTACAATTAATTTATACAGCATACTGGACCCACTCATATTACATTTTAGATAATTTGATATTCCTCACCTGACTGCTTCATCTGAAAAAGGTGATTTCTGTTCGTCGGGTTGATTGCACAACTTGACTGTAGTTTTTGTGTGTCGAGAAGTGTTGCTAATAACGACAATGTAGACAGTTTTATATTTTTGTCGGATATGAATCACTTCAGAGGATTCTTACTGTTTGTAGAAGTTATGTAGCTAAGAATTACTGGTTACTCTTTTGTCTTTTATGGTATTAGAAAACGTGTTCACGTTAAAATAAGTTAGCAGATTTTCTGTTGTTTTTTAAATCGGATATTTTATGCAAGTTATTGTCACTGCCTTTAAAATTAATTTTAATTACTCACTGCCTATATTTTTACTCATGAAGGCATGATTAGGACAGTAACTATAGCTAAATGTTTTTTGTTTATCATTATACTACTCTTTCTAGGAAGTTTTAAAGGAAAATATTAATAATTTGGCGCAGATTGTTACATTAAATCTATAGGAGAATTCGCTTTTCTAGTGAAGAAAAGAAGTTATTATAATATCTCTTATTTAAGAAATTGATCTATCTGTTCAAATTTTATTGTGAAACGCTTCATAAATAAATTTCATGAATAGTTCGTGTATGTATATATATATATATATATATATATATATATATATAATGATGTTTAATGCCAAAATTGCTGGATGTTCCTATTCAAATTGTACAGCAATATAATTCTAACAACCCTAGAAGCCATTCCAGGATTCATCATTGGTGGCAACAATCTGAACAATATAAGATACGCAGATGATACGGTGCTTAAAGCAGACACGTAGATGAAACTACAAGACCTCTTACAGAAGGTAGCTGAATAAAGCGTGAAGAAAGGACTACATACAAACTGCTAGTGAACTGAATGCGTTGTCATCAGTAAAAAGAGGAACCCGAATGCCAGCTACAGGCTGGGCATGCTAAAATCAAACAGGCACAGAAATGTAAATACCTGGGAAGTTATAACAGAAAATAGAAAGTGCAATATTGAAATCCGAAGGCGAATTGACATAGCGTAGGATGCATTTCAGAAGCTGGGTAGAGTATTGAGAGACAGGAAAATTTTGCTGGAAACAAAGAGAGTACTGGATTGCTATGTTATGTTTGTTCTTCAATATGGTAGTGAATGAGGGATCATCTCCTCAAAGATGGTGAGACTTGAAGCAACCGAAATGTGGTTTTACAGAAGCATACTGAGAATACTATGGGCCGACCATGTGAGCAATGATGAGGTCTTGAAAAGGATGGAAATAAGAAGGAAACTAATAGTGAACAGCAGGAAAAGACTGCTGTTTCTGGGGCATGTAATGAGGAAAGAGGGTTTGGAGAGTCTGATACTCACCGATAGGATAAGAGAAAGGGGAAGGCAACTCGTAACATAGGGCAGGGTTTTGGAGGGTTAACAGAAGAAAGCGTGTTAAGAGCTACTAGTAAGGAGATTTGGAAGGTTATGATCACCTATGTCCTGGAGGAAACATGTAAATCGTTACATGAAATATGTTTTCTTTGCTTTACAAGAAAAACATCTATATAAAAAAAAGATAAAACTGACTTATTGAACCAACGTAATGAAATCACTAATTTTTGCCACCATAGAATTTTCCATACTCTTAAATATATCTGAAATTATCTCAAACTTATCTCAGCATTTTTCACAATATGCTCGTTTTATAAATTAAAAATTTAGCTTGTTGAACTGGCAATTTCTTAATTAATATTATTCTTTTATTTGTACTTATGAACAAATCCCCTTAAGAATATATTTTAATACTTGATTTTTATTTTTAACATTGTTATGTTTTATGTTGGTTTTGATTTTATTTTTTGTTTATTTTATCTTTTCCAATGTTTGAATTTTTCTTTGTTAGTCGTTCCCTTTTCTTCCTCTTCTATCTTGTTTCATCTCTCGTCTTCTTTTTTTCATTTATTTATTTTTTTTTTTACGTTATCTTTTTCTTTTTCGGGTTTAAAATTTTTGACATGTCTGGCTTTCCGTGGCAAAATTTTGAAACACTACTGTCTAATAAGTCGTACACACACCATTTTTTAAAATTAAATTCATCCCATTGGCTGACCTCTTTATTCTTAGGTTTTTATTAATTTGTTTATTTTTATTTTTAATATCCTTTTCTATATATTACAAAATAAATTAACCACATTTTACTGCCTAATGATGTTTTAGCACAGAAACCTTATAGCTATTGTGTTGCAGTATGCTTATATTATTTTATTATTATTACCGTATATTTATGCTCTGCTTTTATATTTAACACTTTGAAAAGTGAATATCCGTGAAATGTAATTCTATTAGTAACCATGACTTATATATATCCAAAAAGAAAATTGTACCCCATCTCTCCTTCAACTCTTTCCCTGTCTATCCCGATTTTTCCGTTCCTTTCAGTTTTCCCTTTCCCCCACTTTACTGTAACACGATTAATTTTTAATTTTTAATTTCTTAACATAGATGTAAAATAAGTCATTTTCAATGATCGTGTCTTGAATCCTTTTCGCCGTCTCTCTTTTCTTTTCTTTCCTACCCTCCGTATCAATGTCTAGACGAAAACTTTCTGACAAAATCTACTCTCTTTTAACACCTCTCCCATTATTCTTTCTGATATTATCTTATATTTTCTTCTTGCATGTTAACATCCGGGTATGAATTTTTTTTTTTTTTTTTTTTGAGCATATTTCCGGTAAATGAATTTTGTAATGTATTCGCATAATAAATTTTGCCGCTGAAGAAGTAAGGATTTTCCTCACTAAAATGGCCATACGGCATATATAATTTTCAAAATTTTATATTTCATTTAAAAAAGATATATATATTAAAGAACGAAATGTTGACCATATATTTGCTACCCAAGTTTCAACCATGTATATCAGACAGTTTGCCTTACTTTCATTATTTAATATATTGTTGGTTCTGCATATTCAATTGTTTGCATTGAGCACTGTTTTTAAAATAAGCGTCTACTTATCTAACCACTACCTATTTTACTTATGTTTTATTAATAATAAAAAAAGACAACACTCAACAATATAAACTATGAACACGGCCACAATGTGCTGAGCGTGTTTCGAAAATAAAACTATCATATAACTTTCGATACACACATAAAACAATCCATATATTCAATTAACAGTAAAATAAACTTCACCTTTGATAATGGCTAAAATTATAAAATATTCAAACATTTTTTATGTACTGAAAAGAAAGTTTACATCGCACTTTTTCCTGTCGTTTTTAATGAAACTTGCATAAAAAAGACAGCTACTTAAATACACTATATATATATATGATATAATTGTCCAAATATTCTATTTATCTTCATCTTTGTTGCTATATGGCATTAAAGATGAGGATAACAGTCCGAACAACGTAAATATTCGAAATAATTACAATACTTCATCTCAGATATATAGAAAAATAAATGGACATTGAAGTCACCACCCAAACGCCACAATCTGTTCCATGCTAAACATAATCGTCAGGCCATATATATATATATTTATACGTGCTCAAGCCCTGATATTGAGCACTTTAATCCACAGATATAGCATACGTTAAAACTATATTTTTCATATATATATATATATATATATATGAACACACACACACACACACAGGTGTTATGCTAAATTATTCGACCTATAATTTATTTTCCTCATTTTACCGATTAATCTTTCTGAATTTGATTTGGAGATTCATCAACCCCTTAACGCTTATAAAAGTTTACCATGTGAATTGATAATAAATAAGAGAATTGATATTATTTTTTATCATAAAAACTTTTTCATAAATATTTGTTCCTCTCAGCTAGTATCTAATTGAACCACCAATCACTTCTGTTAGATGTTTTCAGGAGTCTTTAATAATGCTTTTGTGTTTATCTTTTCCGTTATTCTATATAGAATCGTTCTAAATCAGCCAGATTCGATGATTTTTAAATCCCGCTACTAATGTTTCATTGGATATAAGTCAGCCAGCTTAGAAGAGTGTTAGGTCATTCTAAACTTAAACTATTCGAATGTGTTTTTGAAGATAAAGTGCCTTTATTTATTCTCACCTTGATTCTGGTGAGTTTCTCGACGTTTGCAGCGTTAAAATAACCGCATAAACCCGTGTGCCCAGTCATGCTTCACTTTTAAGGATTGTACTTTTACATCATGGCTTGTATTTTTGTTTTCATATCGTTGTTTTGGATGACCTAAAAGTGCAGTTTTTATTTTGTCTGAACTAAATTACTGCAATTATTCAATTCTCTTGTAACCTGCTTTTTTCAGTATTCATTTCCTTTCGCGTAAATTGTGTAAAATCCTTGCCTGTTCAATGTTATGAACTTCTTTTAGATTTGTCTGCATACGTTATACGCACGAATCTGAAGTATACTTCTCGTATTAAAATGATCCCGATCTTGCAAGTGTTCCGTTCACAAACAATGGAGCAACATAAAAAAAAACGTGGAACAATATAATCAACTTGCTTGGAAATTATCCGATAGCCTTTTACTCATTGATAAGACAAAACCAATTACTTTTCTAGACCAATTCAGTACGCTTTGACTTGTATCAGAATTTTAAAATACAGTTTAATTATTAAAATAAAATTGTTGACCTTGTACAATAATACTTAATATCTAAATATTGAATGAGTACAATACCTTATTTCAAATAAAATTCATTTCAACTCTTTGTCTTGATAAAGTCCGTCATGGCGAAAAAAATACATTTATTATCATATATATATATATATATATATATGTGTGTGTATATATATATATATATATATATATATATGTTTCATTAAAAATGGACAAGGTATTAAGTTTTTTATAATTTTTTGTATGTTCGTATAATTTTTTCTTTTTTGGAACTCAAATTATATAAGAATTATGCAAAGCATTTGTACTTTCGACCGCTTTCGGTTATACAAAAGCTTTGCGCAATTCTTATGTAATTTGAGTTCCGAAAAGATAAAATATCATATGAACACATGAAAACTTACATAAAAATAATATTATGATAATATCTTATCTATCATTTTTAATGAAACCTGTATAAAAGAGATTGTTGCCTAATTACACAGACACACACATATATATATCCGCGTGGGTCCCTGGCGTCGAAAACGACTACAAAATATTTTTATCGATATGCTGTCTAAAATGACGGCAACATATATGTTGCTTTACCTACTATTGAGTATCTTAGTATTTTACATTAGGATATAAGAAAAAATAATAATCCAAACCCCTGAACGTGACATGAGGAATATATATATATATATATATATATATATATATATATATATATAACATACGCAATTATATATCATAATAGTGAAGACATATATACTACACTTCATTACTTAATGAGAATTATTGAAAAAAAAAAAAAAGAAATAGTCGGGCAAACACGTGGCAAGAGATTTCATAACTGATAGTAAAGAGAATGAGCTGCCTCGCTAATGTCTCTTTCTATGAGGGAGGGAAATATATATACAGTCGTTATTATAATACATAGGCTCTATATAAATAAGTATACATATGTGTATACACGCACGTACACACTCTAATATAAATATTTACCTGGTTTTACTAGAACATTGTTAAATTTAATATAACAGCTATTAAGTATTTATTAACAAATATACACATTATCCCACTGTCTATAGCACGACTTGGAGACGTGGAATTATATGAACAGAATAAAGAAAGAAAAGGTGGCTAAAAAGTGTCGGTAATCTAACATATTTGACTTTAACAAGCTTCTTCAGAGATGTTTTAAAGATGAAGGATTATTTTTTAATCCAAAGAGACAGTATGCTGACTAATTTCCAAACTCGAAAATCAAACCTCAATCAACATACAGTCTCTGAGGATTTTAATTTTTTTTAAATCGTTTGTCTTTAAAAAAATGTCTGAAGAAGTTTGTTAAAGCGAAACATGTCAGATTAAAGATGCTTTTTTTAAATTTATTCTATTCTATTCATCTTGTTGGATTTCGATCCATATATTCAACTCTCTCATATATATATATATATATATATATATATATATATATATATTTAAAAAGTTAAATCTTCTTTGTCGGCTGCATTTAATGAAAGCTTCCCAAATATACGGCCGACCAGGAAGATTTATTTTTTATTTTTATTAAATGAATATTTCTATTAAATACGACCGACAAGGAAGA
Source organism: Ascarosepion bandense (assembly GCA_037127315.1). NCBI lineage: Eukaryota > Metazoa > Mollusca > Cephalopoda > Sepiida > Sepiidae > Ascarosepion > Ascarosepion bandense. The sequence goes on along the minus strand of JBBBDQ010000145.1, from coordinate 12,664,915 downwards.
TTTAATTAATTTTTTATTAGGTTTTTCCAGTATTCTTAAATGTTTCCGTTTTGTAGTAAGTTGAGGAATATAAAAAGCGTCCATAAATTGTATTGTCCTAAGCGCTTTCGGTCATTTTCTAAAGTGTTTTTGTCTTTGGCGTTGGTATTTTTCCTCGTGTCTTTTCTGCTACGTACTACAGTATAACCCGGATATAAGAGATTTTCTCTGGCCCCAAATTAGAGCCTGTGGTAATGTATATAAAATAGACCAAACCCGGATATAAGAACTTTAATCCGGTCCGACAACTCACTTATATAAGGGTTACACTGTAATTCATTTTCGTGTTGTTTTTAAAACGGGACCGTTTATTCTAAGCCCTCACGTGCAACGCACAACTAGAATTCGCGTGTGCATCTTTCAATTTTAAAAATATTCGTATAAGCGTTTTAAATATACATGCATATGTCAGTATATATTTAGAAAATATATCAGTAGCTTTAGGCATATTCCTACATATATATACTCAACAAATATATTTACATTTCAGCTCACAGGTAAATATAAAATCGCTATGCATTTACTTATCTCTACAATGAAATAAAATTCTGTGACTTACATGACGCATGCGCACATCATAACCTTCACGTCATAGCAATTTCAGCTTACATTCGTCTTCGCCTGCCCTCCCAACAAAATTTATTCTACTGACACCTGTCACACAGATTACACCTTGCCAATCACAATTGACATTGCTCGTCTAATCAATTCGAGCTCGAATTACAACTGTAAAAACATTACTTTCTGTATTATTTTCTTTATTTGAATTATAGTTTAGCTCTCTGTTTTTATATTCGAACGAAAATATATTTATCATCTAACGCTTACTGTTTATATCTTTTTTTGATGTCTTATTTACAAACACTCTACTTTAAATAAAATAATCTCTCAGTTGTTTGAATGATTTTTTGCCCATTCTGAAAAACAGAATGTATCACTTAACAGTTCATTGATATTTCTTCAGCTTTTTCGTCTGCGTTTCAAAAGAAAATGCTGACTTATGTAAACGTGCTAGTAGTATAAGATGTTATAGTATTCGAATTTGTAAATGTATTGTCAGTTTTACTAGTATTTCTTTTATCTTAGGTTGATTTTATAGAAAGTTCCAGATAATTCTACGACCGTCCTGTAAGATAACGAATATGCTCTTGGTAAGATTTGAACTAGGACTGCATACCCTTAAGACTGTCTTTTCATAGCACACCCTTGTCCATTTAGCTACAACGTCTAAGCAATAGACATTCAATTTGAGTCATTCACTTTTTTTAACGGACTCGTTCAAAATATTATATTTAATATTCGGTTTTCTTCCGTGATTTAATATTTTATTCTTTTTATTACCAATTTGTTTTCTCTTATTGTAATTTAAAGCTTGCTGAATAAAGATCTGTGTGTTGTGATAAGTAGTAAAAATTAATAATTATATAAGCTTTTTCTTTATCATTTTAAGCAAGGCAATAAAGCCACTAAGATTCAAGGACATCATAAAGCTATGTTCATTTTTACTGAATTTGTATGCCCATTCCCAAGCTAAATAAAAAATATTGCAGAATATGAAAAAATATATGTTAATGAGTGAGAACAATAAAAATCAGGAATTAAGAAAACAATATATAACAACTGATATTGCATTTAAATTTTTGAAGATCAAAATTAACTGGGAAGCAAGCAGCCGGTTGACAGTGCCACAAGCGAAAAGTGTGATAGAAGAAACGACGAACACAGAACTTGCGGTTACACCTAACCATTTCAACTTTACAACGATGAGACCTTGTCGCCAATGTGGTGTGGCGTTTAAATTCATAAAATCGAGGTACCGTAGAGAAAATTTCATTAGATCAGCTTAGTTTTTAAAGAAAACATACTTTCGTATATCTGATGTTTCCTTCGTGTATTTAAATGTTTGTTTGTTTTACTCGAGAGGCTATAACGAAGCATGTTTTATTGCTGATTACTTTTTCTTTGTCTTTTGCCACCTTTTTATTGCAAGTCTCAGGTCGAATTATTTCTTTCCCTGTTAAATAAGTAAATCGGTAAGTAATAAAGAAGTAAGCTCCACATGAAGAAAATCGGTTGGATGTAACTATCATCTAACTTGAATTTTGTCTAATATGTGTTTCCATCGTCTAATCGGTTAGATGCCATCCCGGTTCTCAAACAAAACGAATATGTCTTCAAATCACGTCGAAAACTTTTTTTTTAGTTCTGATCTATACTATTCAGGCCAGAAAAACGATTAAAGTAATAATTAATTATTTGAACAACAACTTTTTAATACAAAATAACCAGTAAAAAAGCGTGAGGTTTATTGTAAATGTTTTATCTTCCAGGAATAATTGACCTTGAATAAATTTCTTAAATATTCATGACCTTGAATAATCATTCGACCTATACTTAATTAATTCTGATTGATTAATTGCTGCTCGCTCTTGTGACTCGTCATTTAAAGATTATTTGCAGACAACATTCGTTTTTCGTTCTGTCCTTGCCGTATGTTTAAACAACTCACTCTTTTTGAGTGTCGAGTTATCGTACTTTTAAAAGAACATCCGACGTGGGCACTGACGCAATTTGCTTTTATTCTTCCTGACTTTTCAGTCGCATTAGTTTTCAACGGTTGTCTTACGTCTTTCTGCCTGTATCGCTTTTTTACAGTCATCCTATAGAATTTCGGTTTTAAGCTATTTTTCTAATTCATTTTATTAGTGGTATTTCTGTTTCTCTTCATTTTTATATAAGTTGGTTTTCTTAAAAATGGTAATATAGATTTTTTTTGTTTCCATTTTAATTTTTTGCGGACATGTTAAAATTCACAGCTTACTTTTACGCTAATATCCGTTGAACGGATATGAATCTATCCGTTACCGAATTCTGTGTTGAACAACGGAATAGACTGGATATCCCAACTTTGACTAATAGCCAATCTAGAGGGACCAATCCGAAACTAAAACATTGAAAAAGACAACGAGAAACCGTTTCCCCTATATTTCCGAGCTTACGAAAACATCACATTAAAACATTGGTTCCTGTACGATCACTGAAGTTAAGCCTGGTTAGTACCTAGAGGAGTGAACGCTTGGGAATATGAGCTGCTGCAAGGTTGGATCTGCAGGGGGGTGTAACGGAATCATTAAGCAGAAAGTCAAGTTCCAGTCCCATTTAGGGTTGTTATATTCCGTTATTCGCAAATACTATTGGGGGAGGTATAGATCCATCTCTTCTATTCCAGCTATGGGTTAATCTAAACATATTTATAAATGGAACTTTGTGTGTGTGTGTCCGTTACCTATAGACTCCGAAATGGCTGAACCGATTTTCTTGAAATTTTACACAGTTGTACTATAAGTGTCTGCGAGTGTTCTTAGCTAGGTTTTGTGTCGAGGTACCCCCGATAAATATCGATAATCGAAAAATCCGGTTTTAGCAATGGTCCGATTTTAATCAAATTTGATACACTCATAGACAAAGACATAAGAAACGATATTCAGAAGTTTCAAAGTTGCAGTTCCAATAATAGTGCAGAAAATCGATTATATATATATATATAAGGCAAGATGATTGTGTGTGTGTCTGTTTATCTGTCTGTATGTCCTTTATACAAATCCACAATTTTTATCCGATTCTCACCAAACATCACACAAATATTCTTTAGGCTGAGTCTGAGATCCAGGACCATGGATTAGTTTTAAAGCTTTCATTACACCCGAACAACGTGGGGCTATACTGCTAGTTAGTAATATTTGTATCACTAAATCATTATCCTCAAAAAATTATTAAATATAAAAATATTTTCTGTCATTACCTGCACTGGGCTGATAGACAGTAAAAAACGAATTAATCAAACTGTATTTCCCAAAAAGTCATGGTACTGGAGACTATGAAGCGCCATGATGGAACAGGGGTTTAAGAATACTTGTCTTCAAAATTTGACTCATTAAGATCTTGAGAGGGAAAATAAAAAATATCTTCACTGACTTACGAAATGGTTTCCTCGGACCATTTAATTTTTATTGTTTTGTCTCATAAAAATATTTTTATTTGATGAGGGTGTTGCGTTACCTCCGTCATCAAATGTGCTTAACACTTTAGTAAAAATTGACATAGCCCTATGGTATCTATTTACTACAGATAAGTGTTCTTTTTGTGTCAATAAGTTTCTCAGTTGTAGTTACAATATTCATGCTATGCTATGCTATGCAATGTCCGTCGCCAAAAGCATCTTCATTGGACACGCTAGTGGTGGCACTGAACGTTGTATCAATAAAGAAAACCAATGCCTAGTCCGATGAGTCTTGTTTCGTTTTGAATAATGTGAATGGCAAGATATCTGTGCGTTGTTATCCATTTAAATCAAAGGCACCCGATGCAATATGAGAGAAAAAGAAAAGAAGCAATTGGGGCAGTCTAATTATTTGGATGATATTCTTTTGAGAAACACTAGACACTTTTCAATTATAACGTCTCTAAAGACCAAATACATTCTTTCGGTAACGGCATCATTTGTGCATAAGTAAATTGATTGAAATCAACTGAAATTCGAACTCGGCTCTCCGATTTCTAGTTCCGAAACAATATCCACTGCACTATATCCTTTCGTATCGTATAACTGCTTGTAAAAATCGTATATATTTTTCTTAGTGAAGAACTTGTGTTCATCCGCCATTTAATGGACTTACTGACTTGGATAAAATAAGTGACTAAATCTGTTATAAGAAGCATTAATAAAACGTATTAACAAGAGTTCTTTAGGAAAAGCTGGCAAATATGCATAAGAGCGCACTATACGAGTTCACTCTTCATGCTAGCTAACAGTATACGATAATCCGATAATAATCCGATTTCTTGTATGTGTATTTGTTACTGCAACGTAGCTTAGCACATCATAGAGATAAATTTGCAGCAAGGCCTCTGATTGAGAGATTGTGAGGAGCATAGAACCACCTCTTAATTGCTGTTCTTCCCAGGTTCACCCTGACCCGGAGTGGTAGCACCTGTTAGGGTCCCAGCTATGGGCAAATAGTTAACACCCAAACTGGGGTCAAAACACTATGAAACTAAAAAAATACACTTTAATAGAAAAATATACATTTTTTTAATGAAAAATATTACCAACAATCCAGTTTAAATAAAAAATATTGCCATAAAACATTTTTGAAGGAAACAAAATATTACCAGCAATACATTTTTAATACAAAACTGGAGAACATTTTCAGTTTCTAAAATAAAAAAAAATCATCAAAATCTAAATCAACCTTCTTACTATAACAGAACATTAAAAAGTCCATTTTGCTATAACCGAGCATGAAAAAAAAAAACGACCTTAACCCTCTAGGGCCATTCGTATCATATTTGATACAGTATTTCCCAATAAGGAAACATTTGGTATTTCCCTATAAGGAAACATTTGGTATTCATTGACTGAGCAGTCAGTACTGCTTTCATTTGAAATTTATAAAATATTTCTCTTAAAAAATTTTTCAGGAAAATATTTCTTTCAATGCTTGTTTTCATACTGTATCAAATATGATACGAATGGCCCTAGAGAGTTAAAACCCTACCATTTTGTAATTAAATAACTCACAGAGGTTAATATGCCGTTAAACAAAACTCAAAACTAGAACAGTGTACATAGTAGGTTTCTGTTCACCCTAATTCCGATAATAATCCGATATTTGAAATATTTTGAAAAAAAAGCTGTCCGATTTTGTAACGAACACACAAAGATATTTAGGTGTTAGTTACAAAATCGGAAAATATTCATATCAACAATGAATTATGAAAAGAAATTATTACATACTTTGTTTATATATATATATATATATATATATATATATATATATAAAGTGAAAGGTATTATTGATTGGATATTATTATTTTATACAAAACTATTAATCTTTTTCTTTTTCCTCTTTAGTCTTCGGTATGACGATCAGCTACATCTGACAGTAAGGCCTTTGGGAGATTAGATATTTTGAGAAGCATGGAATCACCTCTTAATTATTGCTGTTCTGAGGCCCACCTTAACCCAGTGTTGTATATCTGTTAGGGTCTTAGTTATTCGTAAATAGTTTTTTTTTTGGGGGGGGATACTAAGTCTAAAAGTATATATTTATAGGAGGATAACCCACAATACATTTTACTGTAAAATAGCCAACAATACATTTTATCTGGAGTTGAAACCATAAAATTGTGTTCAAAATATTTAGATTTTGGCATTAAATAACCCATAGATGTTGGTATGACGCTAAACAAAATCAACTAATCAAACAAACATGAAATAACTGTTTCATGACATTAATTCATATAATATCCTAAAGAAATCAATCTGTATTCCAAAATATAACATCAACATAAAACACACACATATCACTGCCTTCAGGAATTGAATCCACACAAACATGTACATGCACAAAGCTGGGTATAATCTACCATGTATTCAACTGTGAAACCAGAAAAACATTTTTATTACTTCAAAGCTCGCAAGAATATTAAATTTCTGCAATAAATGACCCTTAAGAAGTTGGTATGCCCTTAAACATTTCAATCAATGAATTTTCCTTCATCTAGAACATTTCCAAAAAAAGCATTTTCTAAATTATAAGCGTGTATATATAACAATTATTCGACACGGGCTCCTGCTGATAAAGGTTGAGTATGGAGATACAAATAAATCTACTTTAAAAGATTAATGACGTTAGTGTTTGGCGAAATACAGACGACAATTCTACTCCTGCAGCTTCTTCTCTTGCACTTCCCGCCTGTGGAACTCGCTCCCGTATTGTTGCTTTTCTGACGGCTACAACCTCCAGAAATTTAAATGCAAAGTCAATACTCATCTACTAACCACTGGACTCTAACTCTCTCCCCACCCCTGTATAACCTTCCCTTTCTCTCCACCTATGTATCTGTCATCGCACCTGCTTTCTTTTGTTCCTTTCTAACTAGTTTGTACTCCTCACTCTTTTCTAATTAATCTTTTTACATTTATGTAACCCCCAGCTCATCAGTGGCGTTTCCGCCTTGCTCGGGGTGAAATGATTAAAAAAAAAAATTACTGAGTAGTTCCCTGTATTTGTTTGTCGGCCTATTATGTTGATCTCAAAGCATCATATGATCACATCAATAGAAACTTTCTCTTCTCATCTTTGAGAAATCGACACACAAGCTCAAACTCTATTGAATGTATAGATGAGATGGAAGAACTATGTCGGTACACAACGCCGTACATGTCTAGTAAAGACTTTAATGTCGAATCATTTCAAGCCTCATCAGGTGTACGATAAGTCGGTAATTAGAGACCAAATCAATTTCATCTCTTCCTAGACTATTGTCTACACATATAAAAATATATTCTATTTACTTTTTCTTACCTGAGTCAGTCAGTTAAGTGCCATACATGATACACGCTTGGGCGATCATGTCTCGAAAGAGACATGACTAACTGGGCAGAAGATTATCTCGCAGTAGATTGCCATTGCTTTCTGCGCTAGACTGGTTGCCGACCAAGGCTATAGAACCCAATGTGTCCTGTTATTTAACTCATAACTGGAGGGAAGACACGAATTAATATCTTTCCCAAGGGTATTTGCGCGTAAGTTAATGCAAGGAATTCAACTAGAATTCGAACTCGGATTTCCAATTTTTCGTTCTAAGCCGATATCCACTGCACCACAACGCACATTGTTTGAAAATAGTAGTAACAGGAAGATTTTTCAAGTTGCACTTCCACCCGTTTAGTATATGGTTTCCGGTTCCTTTTAAAGTCTACTTCCACACTATACTATTTACGGCTCCGAGTGAACTCTGAACTGTTATTTATTAATTAAATCTTGACCTCTGCTAGTCCAGTTAGCTGTTATTTTTCCTGCAAAACCCTAAGAACTTTACTTCTTACCCTTTCTTACGCCACATACCAACCCCCTACCATGAGTGGCTCTTGGGTTTTTTATTGGGTGATTATGCGTATGAGTGACACCGTGGAAACTTGTCTTCCATAACACCAGTCAACAGCGCAAAAAAGTTTGGGGACTGTTACTTTATTAAATGTTCCAAGAAATAGGATTCAAAATAATTGTCCATATTTTTAAAATGAGGTATTGTAATTGTTTACGCTATTTACATTGTTGATACTGTTATATTCATCTTTGTTGACATATTTATGACGTGTCTGGCCTTTATACGCACCGACCTTCTTTAAGTGACTGAAATTTCAAAACGAATCTTTTATTTCGTTCACCGGGGGTAGATTTTTCTATTTCCATGAGTCGTGTCTCGATCTCTAGATTATCTCCCTTTAGCTCAACTAAGTTTTTGTTCTCCTCAGGTCAAGCCAGGTATTGAACTCAGAACTCTTTGGGTCAAGTCACTCCATACATCCAAAGCTATTGTCCACTAGAACATGTTTCCTTGAAGAAATTCCAATCACCTGAAGGATGTTGGAACGTGCAATGGCCGAAACGTCGTTAATATAGCAACAAAAATGACAATAACAGTCCGAACAATGTAAATAAGGATCAAGATAAACCTTTTCAAAAGACAAACTATGATCTGGAATTAGAATATAAGCAATGAGAACACATACCCAAAATGCATATTAAAAAAAACTGAGAATGTCGAATTAAATAATAAACGCTTCAAATACCTCGGTATCTGGCTCAATTATAACAAAGAGATAGTAAAAGTAATCATAAAATAGATTAAGTTAGGGATAGTTTCACACAACACCGCCACTTGCTCCAAAACTTTAAACTAAGAACACGTTAGTTTTTTTCAACAGCTTCATCAGATCGAGATTTTCATATAGACCTCATGCATAGCGCCACACTCATTCGGGAATATCTACGCTGCCAGTTGTATACAACTTCTTGCTTAGATCAATGACTGAAAATAGCTTTGAGCGAATGAAATCTGTAGGTTTCTAACAGTGCTCATCATTTTTCGGACGTTGTTAACTGGCGCTACAGAACCATAAAGAACTGTCAAATGACAAGATCCATATTACTTGGACTTTCAACAACGGTAACATTTAAAATGAATAGACATGAAACTCGAATAGAAATCCAGTTGCTGACGTTCAGTAATACATAAAACAAAAAAATGAGATAGGAGGCCTTCCTCTATAAGGAAAATTGGAGTTTTATGAAAAAACTGCTCTAATAGAACATATATATATAGTCATCCGCAGACAGATCTTTTTCGCCGTATCACAGCTCATCAGTACAGTTAGACTCCGATTGCTTTTTTACCCAGGATTGAAACCCGACCGAAATGGCGTCAGTCGGCGACTCTACCTCTGGGCTATGGGCGTTCGGTGGAAGTAGGCAGACTTTTTAGCGCATCTCATTATACGCGCCCAATAGCTAGAGCGCTCTAATTCATTTCATTGAATGAGCGATGCGTACATGCCAGAGTAGCTACTGTTTATCAAAGTCTACTATTTTTCCAGAGTATATATATATATATATATATATATATATATATTTCAACGAACTGTAGTACTAACAGCATGGTCAATACATGCCGAAAGTTTCCATATAAGGGAACGGTTGATATTAGCATTATCATTAATCGCTGTAAACCTACGGATGACCGGGTATTGAATGAAATAAAAGCGAATGTTGGACACTTTCTCATATCAAATTCTGTCAAAGTAACGCAAAAGCTTTACTGTGTAAATATTTATCGTGAAAATTATTTGACAACATCCAAGCATAGCCACGGACTAATCAAAAGAATTAATTATCATCTTCAAAATCTTTATTTTGGTTTATGAATGTTTAAAAAAATAGTTACATTCGTTTTCTCTCCGAAAACTAGCTTATCGTTAAGGTTTGGAGATAAACTTTCAAAATAAAACGAATTGGTTTCGTTCACACAAAAAAGTGAAATGCAATATTTTTGTTCTTTTGAGGCTTCCGTAGTTTAAAATGTGCATTGTGGTGCAATGGATCTCAGCTCAGAATGAGAACTCAGAGAAGAGAGTTCGAATTTCAGCGGAATTCGTTGCATTCATTTAATCGAAAATACCCTTGGGAAAGGTATGGCTCCATCTCTTCACCCCTTTAGCTATGGGTTGATTAGCAGGACAGATTGAGTTCTATAGCCTTGGTTGACAATAAGTCTTACACAGAGTATATATATATATATATATATCCATGTATTTCTTACACAGAAAAAATTGGGACCTGCTAGGGGAAAATCTTCTGCTTAGTCAACCATGGATTGAAAGACATAATCATCCATGCGTGTATCACGTATGGCACTTAACTGACAGACTGAGTTTAAAATTAGGAACTTTCTATACGAATTTAATCAGATGGCAATTTCGACGTTTATTTGCCTTATTTTACTCGAAATAAATTTCAGGAAACTTTTGTATTCAAGTTTTGATTTAAAGTTCTCAGTTGAGGTGGCCTGGAATTTTGAAAGTCAACATTCAAAACTTGTTCACTTAAATCTTTAATCAAAACATTGATATGAGCAGTTGTTCGATTAAACCAAAAAACTGATCTCCATGCCATGGCGCCCAGGTTAAAAATTTAGTTTCGAAGAAACTTAATATTGTCGGAAGTTCGACTATCACAGACTGCTTGTATACTTTTGACCTTGTGTCAGATTCTCCTTAGCAAATAACAATAAAATGAAAGATATATAAAATGGGAGAGAAGAGAGAAAGGAAAATGCAACAGCTGGAGAGAAAGATAAAGAAACTGCTTAAAAAGAAAGGATAAAGATGGAGGAAAAAGTGAAAAAAAAGAATGTGAAAGAAGGCGGAAAGGAAAAGGTGCAGGGAAAGGGAGAGATGAAAAAGACAAAATGGAGAATGTAGAATAAAGTTGTGAAAAAGACAAAGACGAGAAGACATCGGTTCGCAGGAACAGGTGTTAGTTTATTTAATCGAGAAAAAAAACATGTAGTCGACTGAAATAATGTGATGCTTAGCAATTGTAGACATTTTTAAATTCGGAATGTAAAGATTTTGGCGTTGGCAAAAGAATTTGATCTTTCTCGTTATTTCAGACTCCTATCGAAAAGAAAATTTTGTTTGTTTTTGTTTTGTTCTTTGTTTTTGCTTTGTTGTTTATTTTGCTTTTGTGTCTTATTGTTTTTTTTTGTTTTTTTAGTTTTTTTGTTTTTTGTTTTAGTGTTTTTTCTTTGTCTTTGTGTTTTTTCTTTGTCTTTGTGTTTTTTCTTTGTCTTTGTGTTTTTTCTTTGTCTTTGTGTTTTTTTTGTTTTTTCTTTGTTTTGTTTTTTACGTCTTTTCGTCTTTGTTTCTCAACAAACCAATTTCCTCGTTTATTCCTTCTCCCACATCCTTTCTTTGGGAACATCGACGTGGTTTAATGGTTAGCAAGCTTGTCTCGCTTGAACCTATCACATCTCACTGTGTATCCCACACTTTCGGCCTTGTGGCACATCTAAGCTGCGCTTAGAAAATCGACTGTTACTTTATTTAGCCTTATCGTTTTCACTTTTGATGTTCTCTTTTTCTCTCTCTCTCTCTACCACTCATTTGTTTCGCCTACTATCTCTCTCTCCCTCCCTACAGTTCTTTTCTCTCCCCTACATCTATTATCTTCTTTCTCTCTCTCTCCTTATCCTTGTCTTTTTATACTTTTGTCTTCTCATTTCTCTCTCATTTCTTTCTTCTTCTTTATTCACCGTCCCTATTCTTTCCCCACTTTCCATCTCTTCTTACATTTTCTCTCTCTCTCACTATATATATATCTGTTCTCTCTTTTCGCCATTCTCTTTCACTTCTTTATCGGATTACTCTTACTTCACTTTTTCCCACCACTCATCTCCTTTTCTATCCACTTGTCTTTTTTTTTCCAATGCGCTGACTTTTACTGTTAGGTAGCTCGATTGTCTATCCATCTGATGAAGATACACACTTGACATCTAGCATCCAGTTCAGAGCCTTTCACTATAAAATGAATAGGTGAAAAGTCACGTCTTGCTATCCTGTAACTTTGCACTTAAATTTCCAGAAGCGAATGACAGCTTATCAGTGCAAAGGAACCGTTCCTAAGATACTGACAGATTTGCAATGATTTACACTGTATTTACAATGTTACTGATTAATACAATGTTAGATGCTATTTTTTCAACCTGAAATGACCGGAATTATAAAGAACATGATCACTTCAAAATACTTCAAAGTATGGGCAAATAATTCAATTCTCTTTGATGTATGACGAGGTATACTGAACACGTTATCACGTGGACAGGTAATTCTTTTAAACGATGTTTCTAGTGATAAACAAAAAAGATAGTATTGGATTGCTATGTGTTGTCAGATCTTCAATATGGCCGTGAATGCTGGACAATAAAAAACTTGAAGCAACTGAAATGTGGTTCTACAGAAGGATGCTGCAAACATCATAGATCGAGCATGTGATCAATGATGAGGTCTTAGCAATGATGGAAACAAAAATGAAATTAATACTGAGTATCAGGAAGAGACAGTTGAAGTTCCTGGGACATGCAATGAGGAAAGAGGGCTTGGAGAACCTGATTCTAGCAGGTTAGAGGGAGGGAAAAAGAGGCAGGGGAAAGCAGCGGATAGCATATTTGAAGGACCTAATCAGGTGGATGGTGGAAGGAGGATTGCATGGTGTAACAGATAAGTGTGCTAAGAGCTACCAGGGATAGGGAGACGTGGAAACCCATGATCGCCTACGTCTTGAAGGGACAGGGCACGTAGAAGAAGAACTGAAATAATACAGACATGCTTTTAATTGCAGGTGACAATAGATTTTCAAATGTTCCTTTTATGTCAGATGAAAAGGATTTTCTCATCGAACAGCTAATATATGATGGCTCGCCATGATTTCTTACCCTTTGTAGCTCGTTTAAAGTTTGTCTTGTCATCATCCCTCTAAATTGTTTGTCATACACTTACGCAAGCTCGTTAGATAGTTGCTTACGGCTCTCCTCTGACGCTATTGCCTTTAATAAGTCTCGTAAGTGTCGAATACTCCAAGACTTCTTTCCTCATTATGTGTCCCCGAAATTTAATCATTCTCTTTATAATTCGAAGTATATTTTGATTTCGTTCTCATTAATGCATCTTAGTTACTCAAATGTTCAATCCATGGAATTCTAAGCATTATTCTGTCAAACCACATTTCTGTGGTCGAAAGACTTTCCTTCATCTATAAGAAGATTGTTCAGTATTCACTGACGTATAAGAGGAACAATATTGAATAAAATGTGCTACTATCTTACCTCCAGTCTTGTGGCACATTAGGGTGGTAGGGGCACCGCATACACTGCAGCCTTTGTATGCACCGACTTTCTTCAAGTGACTGAAATTTCAAATAGAATCTTTTATTTCGTTCACCGGGGTAGATTTTTCTAGTTCCATGAGTCACGTCTCTTCGAGATGTCCAAGTTATTTCTCTTTAGCTCAACTAAGTTTTTGTTTTCCTCAGCTCAAGCCAGTTTTGGAACGCAGGACTCTTTGGGTCGAGTCACTCCATCCAACCAACGATATTGTCCACTAGGACATGTTTCCTTGAAGAAATTCCAATCACCTGAAGGATGTTGGAACGTGCAATGGCCGAAACGTCGTTAATATAGCAACAAAAATGACAATAACAGTCCGAACAATGTAAATAAGGATCAAGATAAACCTTTTCAAAAGACAAACTATGATCTGGAATTAGAATATAAGCAATGAGAACACATACCCAAAATGCATATTAAAAAAAACTGAGAATGTCGAATTAAATAATAAACGCTTCAAATACCTCGGTGTCTGGCTCAATTATAACAAAGAGATAGTAAAAGTAATCATAAAATAGATTAAGTTAGGGATAGTTTCACACAACACCGCCAATTTAAAACTAAGAAAACGTTGTTTTTCAACAGCTTCACCGGATCAAGATTTTCATATAGACGTCATGCATAGCGCCACACCCATTCGGGAATATTTACGCTGTCAATTGTATACGACCCCTTTCTTAGATTAATGACTGAAAATAGCTTTGAGCGAATGAAATCTGTATGTTTCTAACAGTGCTCATCATTTTTCGAACATATACTGCAACCATAACGGTAGTGGCATCTCTAAAATAAAGTAACCTGACGGGCGTATCACTCTTCAGACATGCCCTTTTAGACAAATTGTCACCTAATGCTAAACAAGCCAGTCTGTCTTAACCTATTGCTGGGGCAGAAGAGACGAATCAATGCCTCTTATCTAAAATGTTTATACTGCTATCTCATGATTAGCATTATGAAATGATGAATAGTGCCACCATATCTTGATTTTATAGGAATGCCCAAACCTTAATCAGTTGTGTTCAGAATTCTGGTTAATCAGTGTAACCGGCTTACGGCCATATCACGTTGAATGCACCAGTTCTCGCTGGATCACCGAAGTTAAGCAACGTTGAGCCTGGTCAGTACTTAGATGGGTGACCGCTTGGGAATATCAGGTGCTGTAAGCGTTTAGTGACAGATGGGCGTTGTGGTGCAGTGGATATCGGCTCGGAAAAAGAAAATCGGTGAGCCGAGTTCGAATTCCAGTTGAATACCCTGTATTCACTTAAGCACTGGTACTCTTGGGAAAGGTATTAATCCGTCCCTTCCCTCCAGTTATGGGTTAAATAACAAGGGTAGGACTTGGGGACCCTGCCTTTAAGAACAAATCTCAATAAATCTTGATACTCGAAAAGAAAAAACTATTATTAGACACAAAACTTATATAAAAACAATAATAAATTGTTGAAAAGAAAAAGGTATTACCAGCAATAAATAAATAAAATTTGGTTGGCATTAAATGACCTGCCGAGGTGTTGATATGCCATAAAAACAAAACAACCAACTAATCAGTGTAACCAGGGTCAAGGCAGTTTATGGCAAGGCGACATAGTTTCAAATGAACACACTGAGCACCGCAGAGAATAAATATTCTGTCTCTGATATTGTGGGGACGTTTTAAATCCGTCGATCTTTGCTGAGTAGCTTGAATACAGGAAAGCAATAAAGCTCACTGCAGACATCAGAGCCTACGTGTATTTAACCCTCTAGGGCCATTCGTATCATATTTGATACAGTATGAAAACAAGCCTTGAAAGAAATATTTTCCAGAAAAATTTTTTAAGAGAAATATTTTATAAATTTCAAATGAAAGCAGTACTGACTGCTCAGTCAATGAATACTAAATGTTTCCTTATAGGGAAATACCAAATGTTTCCTTATAGGGAAATACTGTATCAAATATGATACGAATGGCCCTAGAGGCTTAATGATCGTGACTAGTGTCGTCTAGCTAGAATTGTCTGTGGTAACAGGCAAGCGTCACCGCCTCAGATCACATCTATGTTCACTGAAAGAGCACAAGTTGAGCACAGTAGTTCAGTTCAGCGTTCTTTTGCTTCCATGGTATATTGGAGCAGAAGCCTCAACAAAGTGTTCATGTTAACATCATCACATAGATTGTTCATTTTTGTCAATAATTGGACTATGAAGAATCGCATGAAGGGACAACTCGACACCAGAAAAACATAACTTTTTTTTATCACCGAATAAAAGTAATTTATTCTGGTTTAAAACATTAATTAGTGAATATTTTTCTTTAAATAAGGCTTTTGAAAAGGCATTATGTAAAATGTGAACTATTTTTTAATTACTTTTTAATAAAGTTAATTAATAAATGTTTTCAAATACCGTATTAGAAGAAAATATTCACTAATTAAGCTGTTAAAAAGTAATAAATTACTTTTATTCGGTTGTGTTTTTGTACTGTGTTGTCCCGGCACACAGTCGGCGGTGTTGAGTTGTCCGGCAACCGAAAAACTGGCAATTTGTCGCGTGATCTAACTATTAACAATTGTACTGAATTCCAACCGGAAATGAGTTTTAGAAAACTCCCCTGCACAAATTTATAGACAATCCTATTGATGCATGCTCAGATAGATGCTTCAGGCAGGATTCGAAAGTGCGTTTTCCTGGGCAATGGACAGAAGTGCTTCAGCAGCGATATATATTTCGAGTCTGCGGAAGATTTGCTTTTATAAGATAGTACTCAATTTTGCTTGATCATCGACTTAGTAGCCGTGATGGTCTCAAGCATGTCATATCTATGTTTCCTCAGCCCTGAAAGCTCGAATCCTGCCGGAGAGCGGATATTTTTCTTCGATAAGAATTCTCGTAGATTCTGGCCGTTAGATAAAAATGAATAAATATACTATTTAATAAATAAATGGACTGTCAACTCAAATATTGGCAACTGTCTTACGGTATTATATAAGACATTTTTAATTTCTTTTTAGCAATAATTGCTGCAATCATTGTATCTTTAAATGGCTGGCCAAATTTCGGAGTTAAGTTCATCAACATGACTTAATTTAACTGTAGCAGTCCAATTGTCGATTCAAATTGATACGGTGAATAATAAAAAATAAAACAGATGTCTTAACCAAATGAGTCCTATCTACAACTGACTTGAAGTATTTCTGTAATCTCTCTGCATATTATTAAATTGTTTCTTTTCATTTACTTTCAAAACAACGATTACCGATTTGATTGACGCAAAAAGACAACCGTCTATGAGAAACGGTATTCCACAACAGAAAAATAGGAAACAAACACGAACAATAATAGAGACGTTTTAAACATGAATAAAATTGTATTTAACGACAAAAGATTCACGTTTAGAACGATCTTTTTTCCCCCTTTAACACATTACATGAAATTATTCTCGTTATATTCATTCTTTTTATAAATCCAAACAATATTCTGCGAATTATGTTCTTAGATCAACTGAAAATAGATGTGTTTGCAATTACTTTGATCCAGAGACATAATGAAAATTACAGACAGCAAAATAAAAAAGAACAGCAATTCAAACAAAAGCCGACTTTATCATAAACCAAATAAGATGTTGTTACTGTGGTTAAATCACAGTGAAAGTGTATTGTTTTTGTTTTGTTTTTTGTTTAACCCTCTAAGGCCATTCGTATCATATTTGATACAGTATTTCCCTATAAGGAAACATTTGGTATTCATTGACTGAGCAGTCAGCACTGCTTTCATTTGAAATTTATAAAATATTTCTCTTAAAAAATTTTTCAGGAAAATATTTCTTTCAAGGCTTGTTTTCATACTGTATCAAATATGATACGAATGGCCCTAGAGGGTTAATATTTCTCTTAATATTTCATTAATACTTACTTTTTAAATATTATTTTTTATAATGTATAGGCTTTTTGTTTTTTGGTTCAGCGCACATAGAAAACTTTTGTTGGAAACAAAGAAAAGAGTTGCATCAAAAGTCCGTACTGCATTTTATTTACACGTGCTGTTTCAAAACAGTAAATAAAGTTAATGACTAACAGGCACACACACACACACACACACACACATATTGGGCGTGTACTTGCATATTGTTAGATGTTCTCTTTGCTAAGGCCCTTGGAATTATCATAACGCCATACATTTGCCATTGATAAATGTAAGTGTTACATTCACCACGCTCTCTGTTTCTCATTGCGTGTATCATAAATTTCAACTGCCTCTTATACTAAATATAAGTATCCTTATTGTTCTTATTTTCATTAATTTTCACGTTGTTTACATCCATAGCATTCTCATTATCTTTCTATGAAGCAAAACATCTGTTACTTCAAGTCTCTCCTGTGAGGATTGTCCAGCATTTACTGCCATGAAGGAAGATCGATATTACATAAGAATTCAAAACATACTGACACAAAATCAATTAAATATGCTGTGGTATTGCATGCAGTTAATTATATTATTCCAAATATTCAGACAAAATCAAAATAACCCGATAAATTTATTAATTTATTTATATAATAATCGTGTCGCCCCCAAGCAAGGTATTTTACTGCCACTGTTGAGCAGGGAGTTATATAGGAGGTAAGTTATGAGAAAGATTGACAGGTTACAGGGGTGTCAGGAAGAGGGTAGAAGAAGGATGAGAATACTGATGAGAGTGGAGTGGGCGGAGAAAGGAACATCATCAGGATGCAGGTTAGTGAGATAGGAGATGACTATGGACTATACATTTGAATTCCTGAAAGTATTGATGTGACGAGGCTATCTATAAATATGGTAACCTCTGTTATATAAGTACAAGAAGTTTCAGGTTTTAGTAATATAAATAATAATAATAATGATGATAGTCTTCACCATGATCCTCTGTCTTCACTCGCTCAAAACCATTTTAACTATATTTTTTATAATAATATCGCCCCAAGCAAGGCAGTTTACTGCCACTGGTGTGCAGGGGGTTACATAGGAGGAAAGTTATGAGTAATAGTGACAGGTTATTGACTGTGTCAGGAAGTGGGTATAAGAAGGATGAGAATGGAGTGGATGGAGAGAGGGTGCAAGTTAGTAAGATATGACTATTGACTTTACATTTGAATTCTTGAAGATTGTAGCTGTCGGGAATGCAAGTAAACGGAAGTGAATTCCACAGGCGGGAAGTGCGAGAAAAGAAGCTGTTGGAGTAGAGTTTGCCTTTTACAATTTATTGGTTTCACAGTAAAAGGGTGAGACCTAGTTGCTAATCATGTATGGGGGGTACTAGTGAGCTAATTTTTATTGTAACATGTCATTATTAAAAGATAAAATATAATTATGTACTCAGAAACGAATAGAATGTGACGTAAAATTATACAGACTTCGATATAAGTAAGCATTGTTAGGATTTTAGAAAAACAAAAATATCATGCTGTATATTGCGATCAGATTTCGAACATATGCAATGAGCTGGTGTTATTAAAAATGTAATAACGACTGAGAGAAAAATCGGGGAAAATATCAGTTAAAATATCGAGTAATTTGATTTGGAATAAAAGTATTTACTTGATTAACTGCAGTCTTACAAAATGTAATAGTTTTAAAAAGGCATTCACACTTGCTCACAAAGAGTTGCATCAAAAGCCCGTACTACATTTTTTTCACACGTGCTGTTTCAAAACTTTATCTAATAAATAAAGGGAATGATTAATAGACACACACATGTTGGACGTGTTCTTGCATATTGTTAGATGTTTTCTTTGGTGAGGCCCTTTGAATTATCATAACGCCATACATTTGCAATTGATAATTTTCTTTTAGTGACAATAGTCAACAACATCTAAATGTGTCATTCTATGCTAACTTAAATAACACTAAGTGAGTCCTCCAAATAATTAAAAGAAATTTCCTTGCAATGTGGTCAATTTTGTGTTGTCTTTTAGCCTATTCGTCTGCAAGTCTACGTTCCTTTATATTCATATAAAATATCTATTTTTCCTCTCCCAGTTGAGTAACTGACGAAGAAAATCTATTTTACAAAATGTCCAAAAATGATGAGGATACAAAGTTGACTCTTTCTTTACGACTGGCTTCTTACAAATCATGGGGAACCCATTTTTCAAATTTAGGCACCATTCCAGTTTGTTATGGATGCCAGTGGACTGTGGAATGGCTTTTTCAGTTTTTTCGGTCAATTTTTCAACCGTAACAGCGTTGTTGTTTTCTTTTTTTTTTTGTGTTTTTTTAATTTTTTTTTATCGAGTGCATACAAAAATGGAAGTCTAATCTTTTTCTAGATATTTCTAGCATTTTTCAGCAATATTTTTTATCAAGTTTAAAGAATCTCTTTTATAAAGAGGTTTCTTCATTGTCATTATTATCTTTTTTCTAAGCCCACACATTATATGTCTTGTGTGCTCGGTAGATTAATTTCTCACTTTAGTTATTTTTTTATCATACTCTGACGAATCCTTAGAAGATCAGCGTTCAGATCTTGAAAGTCAGGTTCGACTCGCAGCATAGCCGATTTGTCATGAAAGTGACTTCCTAGTTATACAGGGTACGAGAGAAACACTAGTAATACATCCTACATAATGGTAAGGCATTTGTGGTAATGGTGTTTTCATCTACCTAATGTCTTACCATTATGTTGCAGTCATTTCTGGGAGGTATTTTAGCCGCACTTTCTATTAGCGTGCGGCACAGTTTAGTTATACCAAGACTTTCTTTTTTTTTTAATCATTTCACCCCAAGCAAGGTATTTCACTGCCACTGTTGCGCAGGGGTTACATAGAGGAAAGTGATGAGAAAGAGTGGTTAGGGGGTTACATAGGGGAAAGTAATAAGAAAGAGTGGTAAGGGGGTTACATAGGGGAAAAGAATAATAAAGAGTGGTTAGGGGGTTACATAGGGGAGAGTGATGAGAAAAAGTAGCTAGGGGGTTACATAGGGGAAAGTAATGAGAAAGAATGGTGAGGGGGTCACATAGGGGAGAGTGATGAGAAAGAGTGGTTAGGGGGTCACATCGGGGAGAGTGATGAGAAAGAGTGGTTAGGGGGTTACATAGGAGAGAGTGATGAGAAAGAGTGGTTCGATATAGATGTCAGGAGGGTTTGTGAACGAAATTGGGTCGACGTAAGTTTGATTGTTCTATGATTGTTCTGGCACGAAGTCACAAGTCAATGTGACGAAGCGCTTTAACCTACTGGTTATGTTCCAACTGCTGTTCACTGCAGATTTTAGACTCTCTCCCAGAAATTGTAACTATACTTAGCTTTCTTATTGCAGTATAGACCACATGTTGGCTCTGGGATGTTGAAGAAACACAAATCAGTGGTCGTTTACGAGGCATCATAAAAGATGGGTGCGCCTGAGAATGAGTACCTCGCCTTTTTTAAAACTGTTGAGAACCCAGAATAGGTCCGGAAGAAAACTCGAACTCGGGAATTAGTGAAACATATATATATTAAACGAAAAGCAAATACAAGAGTGTTAAACGTCAGTCTGACTGCCAAGTATTAGACCGGGGTGACTCAACCCAACCCAACTCAACTCCTCCCCAATGGCATGTTCTCCCAGTATTCATAATAATAGAAAGAGTTCATTATTGTCCAAAAAGTGTAGGTCTCATAACAATTCCTGTGATGACGTAACCTGTTTAAAACTACGCAATCACAGATATGAGCAAGCATCATTCGTAATTTAGAATGACTAAGATATCGCTATCAATTTTCAGGGATGGTCTTCTTAACAAACTAAGTGTTGTATTGCGTTGTCCTATGGTACGTGGTCAGTAGTCAACTTTCGCTTACCTCTTACTTTACTATACAATTTATTTTTTTCTTCTTCAGTTAGTTAAGTGCCATACGTGATACACACTTGGGCGATCATATCTCGAAAGCACACACACACACAAAGTTCCATTTATAAAATAAGTTCAGATTTAGATATAAATGTTGTGTTAATATTATCAACAGTATCGTTTTACACAAACATATACAACCACTACTGCAACCCCACTTAATTCCTACCTTGATTTCAAGCCTCACTTTGTGCGCTAAGCTAAACAAAAAATCGTACATAAAAATGTACCTGACTGTGTAAGTCTATGATTACAATCCTTGTTTTTCTATATGCGCTGTTTCTTCAGGACGTCGACGATCATTACTCTCCACAACTTCTTGTCCTAGCTTTTAATAAATTCCTTTTTATATCTCCTAAACCTTGTTCCACCATCCATTTGCCTAATCATGCTCGATAGTTTTTCTGCCTTTAATCTTTCTTGGGAGAATCGAATTTTCCAAACCTTCTTTTCTCTTTATTCACTGTATTTCTAGGTAAAAGTAAACTTCTTTCTTCTGGCATGTAGAATTTTAAAAAAATAACAAGCGTGATGTTTATGTATGTATGTATGTAATTTCTACTCTGAAAAAAAGTGTAAAAAATATATCGTTTTCTGTCTGTGCAGTCAGTCATTTAAGTGCCATACGTGATACACGCTTGGGCGATCATGTCTCGAAAGAGACATGACTGACTTGGCAGAAGATTATCCCGCAGTAGGTTGCCATTGCTTTCTGCGGTAGACTGGTTGCCGACCAAGGCTATAGAACCCAATCTGTCCTGCTATTTAACCCATAACTGGAAGGAAGAGACGGATTAATACCTTTCCCAAGGGTATTTGCGCGTAAATGAATACAATGGATTCAACTGGAATTCGAACTCGGCTCCCCGGTTTCTCGTTTCTTAACAGATGCAAATAGGTACAATCCTCTTTACTGATCCACTGAACTTACCTGAATCGAAGGTTCATGGGCTTTGGTTGTTCTCGAACTTCTTCTACAACCTCTTTCACCATCTTCCCTCTGAGGTTTATGTTCCGTTTTTTTTTAAATAGAGATCTTGGTCTCACTTCATCTTCTTTAGTGTCTGAGTTACTCCCGTTATCATCCATAGGCTCGCTTTCTATTGCATCATTCTGATCTAAAAAAAATTATTTCATCTCTGATAAGATTTTCTTCCATCACAGCGTCTTCCACTTTAATTTTGGGTCTTGAATGATCAGAATTGGCATTTAGGCTTTTTCCTTTCTGCGATGTAATGGCCGTGTTATGTTCCTTTTGTATAATGAAATTAGCTCACTGGGGACTTGCTACTTTGTCTTTCATTTGTCGAATAAGAAAAAGAATTAGAGGCAGAGTGAAAATATCGGTCGAAATTTCGGGAAATTTAACAGTGAATAAAAGGACTAACACTAACGCAGTTTAACAAAAGACACGAGGATACAAACGATAGTCACATTTACTCACAAAGAAGTTATACAAAATTCGGTTTGCGTGCGATATACAAATGTTCTAAAAGCATGTAACTAGAACCTAATATCTAAATAAAAGAAATAAAAAACATAGTAATCATACTAATACGTCCACAGCATTTGGATGGGGCTGCAAGGATCTAACGATTAAATTTGTCCAGTTGGTCTTAATTTCTAGGTCTATTAAGTTCAGTTGTATCATTTATTTGGTTCTGTCTTTCTTTCTCTTTGCTTCTTTATTTCTTATTTTGATTCTTTCTCTTTGCTTCTTTCTTTCTTGTTTGTTTGTTTCTTTTGCTTTCCCTCCGCCTTTCCTTTTGCTGCTTTCTCTTTTTGTCCCTTTCTCTCTCTTTTTGTCCCTTTCTCTCTCTTTTTGTCCCTTTCTCTCTCTTTTTGTCCCTTTCTTTTTCTTTCTTTGTCCCTTTTTCTTTCCTTTCCTTTGTCTTTTTCTTTCCTTTGTCTTTTTCTTTCCTTTGTCTTTTTCTTTCCTTTGTCTTTTTCTTTCCTTTGTCTTTTTCTTTCCTTTCCTTTGTCTTTTTCTTTTCCTTTGTTTCTTTTTCTTTTCCTTTGTTTGTCTTTCTTTTCTTTGTTTGTCTTTCTTTTCTTTGTTTGTCTTTCTTTTCTTTGTTTGTCTTTCTTTTCTTTGTCTTTTCCCTTTGCGCCATTTACTCTTCCTTTCCTTGCTTCTTTACTTTCTTTCTACATCTTTTTTCTCACATTGCTTCATTCTTACTTTCTCCGTTTTTCTCTTTTTCTCTCTCTCTCTCTCTCTTTGCTTCTTTTTCTTTGTTTCTGTATCTCTTTATATTTGCATTTTTCTCTTTCTCTCTTTGCTTCTAACTTTTTTTATTTTTGCTATATATGCGTGAAATATACAAAAATCTAATTTTATAAAACAAATACAAGGAAAAACAAAAAAAAAAAATGAATAAATAAAAACCAAAAAGTATATAATTATATTTTAAAGATGTTCATTTTATGAGCAGATCTGAAAAACAAGATTAAATCATGAATCTGGAAAATTTAGGATCTGTCATCTGATGTAGATGCCCACCTTTTTATGTTATTTTGTGGCGCCCTGCTTGTAATAATACATATCATTCGTCCGTGCATGGAATACTGCTGCCATATATGGTCAAGTGCCCTTGCTGTTCATCTCAGTGTTCTCGACAAGCTCCAAAGAAGAATCAGCAATGTGATGGGTACCGACTTGGCGGCTCTACTACAGCCACTTCCCCATCGATGAGATGTGGCCTCCCTTTGTCTGTTCTATAAATACTTACATGGATTCTGCTCCAACGAACTTAAGTCACTGGTGCCTCTGCAACAGGTGTTTACACGTGCCAACCAGATTGGCAACTGGGTCCCACCCATTCACAGATTAACCAAATGCAGACGACAATTCTACTCCTGCAGCTTCTTCTCTCGCACTTCCCGCTTGTGGAACTCGCTTCCATATTCTTGCTTTCCTGACGGCTACAACCTCCAGGAATTTAAATGCAATGTCAATACGCATCTATTAACCACTTGACTCTAGTTCTTTCCCCACCCCGTATATCCTTTACTTTCTCTCCGCCTTTGCAACTATCATCACACCTGTATTCCCATCCTTCTCTTGCTCCTTTCCAACGGGTTCGTCTTCCTCTTCACTTTCTTCGACATAATCGTTTTACTTTTATGTAGCCCTCTGCACATCAGTGGCATTACCGCCTTGCTCGGGGTGATACGATTAAAAAGAAAATTATAAAAGCCACTCTATGAATTAAGATCTATTTGTATTGACTCTAATAGTAATCAAAATCTGTTTTGTACAAACGTTTTTCTTTGTGCCTGCAACCAAAAGCAAAATGTTGTAATATTCTGTAAAATTTTAGAACTCCATTTCTCTTTGTAGAAAATATATACGTCCTTGAATCTCACGGGAAGAAAAACAAAAAAGCCTAGAGGTAGCAATTCATTAAAAACGTATTGCTTTCTTTTTTTTATCTGAACAACTTTTCATTCCTTGTAAGACAGAAAGGAAAAGAAGCCATTTGCATTTAACAAGAGAAGCCCAGGGATTAGCCAAGCCATTGACTTGACTTAAATTCTAATTTTAAACACTGTGTAATGTCTGAGACGTCATTCTTTTATCCCTCTTTTTCATCTTTCCAGACATGTGTGTTCCTCAAATCTAAAAAGTCATCTGCATTTGAGTTAGTGTGTATTTATTTGCACGGCTTGTCTGCCTTGGGATTTTCGTGTTTGCAAATGCGAAGCTGTTTGCGCTTGTCCGTTGTGAATGTTATGCTTGCAAATTGTGTACTTTTAAATGCTACATAATAGACGATCGGGTCGATACGTTTAGACAAGCGTATCGTTGTGTCAGCAATCTCAAGAAAACTCTGTATATTTATCAATATGCGTAAACCACAGTATATCTACTTAATGGGAAAACAGAATGAATTTTGAGCTTGTGACGGGTTCTTTTATAAAACAGCATGATATCTGTCTCATACAATATTTTCAGAATCATGTGTATGTAAGTGTGTTTGTTTTTATGGTATTCGCTGTTTTCAGTTGCATGTGTTTATATTTGCTTTGTGAATATTCAGATGAGACTTCGAGAAGCAATTTTTTTAACTCGAGCATATTGATACACGTAAATACTTTGCAAAAACACACAGGGCTTAAGACATTCAAAATAGTGCTAATCTTACATTTTACACGTATTAAGTTACGTAGTTTTTGTAAGTACATAACTTGACAAGTATAGAGGTCAAGATTTAATTTTTATCTTATATTAATTACATTCTGGACTTGAAAAAGTCATGATTTAAATTAGCGAATAAAATTTCAGAGCTCAGACCGATATTTTAGGATTATAGAGTTGAAGTAGGTTTTGAATGGACCAGAAACCAAATCCTAAACAGGAAACAAGAAATGAATCACTACTCAAGTTTAAAAAAAAAAAGCGAGGAGGAGGTTTTCAACAGGACGACAGGAAAAACCATCTACTTCTATAGTTCAGGTTATAAAAGTTCTCGGTCTGAATCACTCAAGCCGAAAATATATCATGAAAAAAAGATTAGAGCACAATACGTGGAAGAAAGTTACTTAGTATCAAACTAGCAGTATAGCCCGGCGTTGCTCGGGTGTAATGAAAGCTTTAAAACTAATCCATGGTCCTGGAGCTCGGACTCTTTCGACGTTGGCACGAAAGACTAAAAAGAAATAGTTGTTTCCAGTTAAAGCGAAACCGTAGACTGAAAGAAAAATGAATGGATGTAAGTCAAATTTTGAAGTTTATGAGAATCGGATAAAAATTGGATTTGTATCAAGGACATACAGACAAATAGACACACACACAAACATCTTGCCTTATATATATATATATATATATATATATATATATATGATCGATTTTCTTCACTATTGTAAGAACTTTAACTTTGAAACTTCTGAATATCGTTTCTTATGTCTTTGTCTATGAGTGTATCAAATTTGATTAAAATCGGACAACTCCTTCTTTAACCCGATTTTTTCGATTATCGATTTTCGATATTTATTGGGGGTACCTCGACGCAAAACCTAGCTAAGAAAAATTTCAGACGCTTACAGTACAACTGTGTAAATTTTCAAGAAAATCGGTTGAGCCATTTCGGAGTCTCTAGGTAACGGACACGCACACACACACACACACACACAGTTCCGTTTATAAAATAAGTTCAGATTTAAATATAAATGTTGTGTTAATATTATCAACAGTATCGTTTTACACACATATACGACCACGACTGCAACCCCACTTAATTCCTACCTTGATTTCAAGCCTCACTTTGTGCGCTAAGCTAAACAAAAAATCGTACATAAAAATGTACCTGTGTAAGTCTATGATTACAATCCTTGTTTTTCTCTATGCGCTGTTTCTTCAGGACGTCGACGATCAGTATTCTCCACAACTTCTTGTCCTAGCTTTTAATAAATTCCTTTCTTTTATATCTCCTAAACCTTGTTCCGCCATCCATTTGCCTAATCATGCTCGATAGTTTTTCTGCCTTTAATCTTTCTTGGGAGAATCGAATTTTCCAAACCTTTTCTCTTTATTCACTATATTTCTGTATTTCTAGGAAAAAGTAAACTTCTTTCTTCTGGCATGTAGAATTAAAAAAAAAAATAACAAGCGTGATGTTTATGTATGTATATATGTATGTATGTAATTTCTACTCTGCTAATTTCTAATGTATGTAATTTCTATGTATGTATGTAATTTCTATATTTTCTAATATGTCGTTTTCTGTCTGTGCAGTCAGTCAGTTAAGTGCCATACGTGATACACGCTTTGGGCGATCATGTCTCGAAAGAGACATGACTGACTGGGCAGAAGATTATCCCGCAGTAGGTTGCCATTGCTTTCTGCGGTAGACTGGTTGCCGACCAAGGCTATAGAACCCAATCTGTCCTGCTATTTAACCCATAACTGGAAGAAAGAGACGGATTAATACCTTTCCCAAGGGAATTTGCGCCTAAGTGAATACAATGGATTTCAGCTGGAATTCGAACTCGGCTCCACGGCTTCTCGTTCCGAGCCGATATCCACTGTACCACAGTCTGTGCAATGCATAAATGTCTGCTTCTACAAACAATCTTTTCAAACGCTTTTTTTTCTTAGCCTGTTATTTTTGCCTTTTTTTTCCTGCATTTTTTCTTTTTTTTTTTTTGTTGTTGTCATTTTTAATTCCTTTCCTGACCAAAGTGTCATATCTCCTAAAGGTAATCCTGTCTGAGCCTTCTCTAAACATATTTTACTAGCTTTCGTCATCTCTTTTTTCGTGTGATATTTGAAGACGTGTGCATGTTACCCTCATATGCCTTTTATACACTTGAATTGACTCGTTAGTTATGAGATCCTGATGCTAAAACTATCAATTACAAATACAATGAAAATACAATATAAAAAAAAAATTAAATCAGTAACAGAAACTACTATGAATTGTGATTGCTTGGCAGTCTGACTTGCAGATAAAGGAAGGTGTTAAGTGTATCCTGTCTAATTTGCATTCGGTAATCATACTTTAAAAAAAGGAAAGATTTAGCATAAAAATCGAACAAGCATGAAAATGACTTGAGATTCTTTTCAAAAATTCAGCAAGGAATTAAAGGATAAGAAATCGTAGAAACGAGCAAGAATGTTCGACAGCTGCGCAGTGTCTAATGTTTTATAACTTATGCTAAAGAATTCTTAACGGTTTAGTCACAAATAAGAAAAACAAACGCGTAGCGACTGATATTTAGTTTTACTGAGAATTTGTAAGAATATCATCGACAAAATATGTGACAAATGAGGAAGTTTTAAAGAAAGAAACTACAGTTCCTTACTGTGCGAATTGTGTCCTTTATGTCATAGACTTTTGCCGTCGTATTCTTCCGACACAGTGTTGGCTGAAAGGAGTCCTTAACACGTCACTCAATAAATCCCGTACCTAACTATTAATGGCTCTTTTTCTCAAAATAATCGGTGATCAAAATACCTTGCGCATCCCAAAATAAGGAGGTCAATTGCTGATGTTTGCATCTTTGGTTACTTTGGACGGCTTTCACCGGCTGCTGTTCACTCAGCTGACTGCCGATTTGTCTCCGGAGCCAAAACGAGTTAGAGGATTTTTTTTTTTTTTTTTTTTTTTTGTTATTTTCCAAAACAGCTACTGATTTTGGGTGACCTGAGCGTTCAGCATAATATGTGTATGTACGACCGCGTTTAACCCTCTAGGGCCATTCGTATCATATTTGATACAGTATTTCCCTGTAAGGAAACATTTGGTATTTCCCTATAAGGAAACATTTGGTATTCATTGACTGAGCAGTCAGTACTGCTTTCATTTTAAATTTTTAAAATATTTCTCTTAAAAAATTTTTCAGGAAAATATTTCTTTCAAGGCTTGTTTTCATACTGTATCAAATATGATACGAATGGCCCTAGAGGGTTAAAGTCAGTATACCATCTCTTAACCGTTGTTTTCGACGGAGCTGAGTCCTAATAACGCTCATCAAGTCGCTGCTTTGCTTGATCATTATTTTTCCCATGAGAAAGCAGTGCTTTATCAACACACGAAATGCAAAATTTTCATTGTTTTGAAAATTAACAACAGTAGCTTCACTTAAATAACTGTAACTTGTAAACTAATAATCCGATAAAGTCCAAATTTTTTCACATGCCATTTGAAGGTTAGTACTTCATAAAAATTATATGGATTTTTATTAGTAGTGCCATCCACGTGTCAGGCCAACGCACATCCATCACTAAACGCTTACAGCACCTGATATTCCCAAGCGGTCACCCATCTAAGGACTGACCAGGCTCAACATTGCTTAACTTCGGTAATCGAGCGAGAACCGGTGTATTCAACGTGATAGGCCGTAAGCCCTCTAGGTTATTTATGTTGTATTCTATTTTATTTTATAAATAAAATGAGCTTTGAGATGAGCATTATATCTTCTAAATAAATAAATAACTTTTTGCCTGCCTGTCCCTGTATCTGAAACCTCTATACTAATATTTGAATATTCAGCATTAGGATATATGTCTGGATGACGAGGGAACAGATAAAAATTCAAATTTTAAAATCACTATTTTCTCATTCATTTTAAGTGTTTAACTTATATTGACTTTAAAGTAATGCAAAACCTTTTGTAAATTAAAAAGAATGTCTTACATTCAGTTTAAAATATCAAAAAATACCGACGAATCAGTGTTAGAAGTTTCGTAACATGCGGTTTTGAAGTTCCACTGAGTTTGTGATTTGAAGAACTCAACTTCATTAAAATTCCACGGAGTTTGTGATTTGGGCTCCTAACTATAGGTTTTGAAAAAGAAAAACTTCACAAATTTATAGGCGCTAATATTATTTCAGTTTTTTGTTTTTTAATCATTTCACTCGAAGGCGATAAAGTCACTAAGACACAAGGGCTTAATAAGAGGGAAATAGATTGAGAAAACGTTACTGAAGATAATAGACAAAAAAAATAATAGAATTCAAAGAGACGAACAATGACGACTGACTTTGCACGTAAATATTTGAAAATCATAATTGACAGAATGTGCCTTATGGTGCAGTGGACATTAGCTTAGAATGAGAAACCGGAGAGCCGAGTTCGAATTAAAGTTGAGTTCGTTGTATTCACATATATGCAAATACCCGTGAGATAGGTATGAATCAGCTTCTACCTCGAGCCATGGGTTAAATAGCTGAACAATTTGGATTCTATAGCCTTAGTTGGAAACCAGTCTACCGGAGAAACTACTGGCAACCTACTGCGGGAAAATGTTCTTCCCAGTCAATCATGTCTCCTTTGAGACATGATCGCCCATGACAGAAAAGCAAGAAACTGAACGAGCTACCCAGAGAAAAACGCAGATAAGAAACTATTAGAAGAAAACTTAGGTATTTTGATTCAACACGTATAGACATTTACTTCTAAAAAATAATCGGTATAATTTATTACCAACACGTCTATAGCCACTTTCCTTCTTCTTCTTCTTCTATGTACCCTGTCCTTTCAGGATGTAGGCGAACATGGCTTTCCACATCTTCCTATCCCTGGTGGTTCTTAGCGCTCCTCCTCCTGTTAGACCACACAACCCTCGTTCCATAACCCACCAGATTAGATCCTTCAAATATGTTATCCGCTGTTTTCACCTGTCTCTTTTCCCTTCTATCTGGCCTGTTAGTATCAGATTCTCCAAGCCCTCCTTCCTCATTGCATGTCCCAGGAACTTCAACTGTCTCTTCCTGATGCTCAGTATTAATTTTCTTTTTGTTTCTATCATTTCCAAAACCTGATCATTGCTCATATGCTCGATTCATGATATCCGCAGCATCCTTCTGTAGAATCACATTTTAGTTGCTTCAAGCTTTTACTTCATCTTTGATGATATTGTCCAGCATTTACTGCCATATTTTTGCACATGTAAATATGAGAACTCTACTTTCTATTGTCAGAGTTTTAACCTAGAAGATATGCCTGACCTTGATCTCATTCACCCCTAATTAATGATAGATGCAAGTAAGCAGACAGCAAGGATGTTGAGACGCAGAAGGCAGTTTAAATCATTTTGAATCAGTCTTCAATTAATTCAAGCATAAGAACTCGCATCAATTATAGTTCTTGGAGGTAATAGTTGTCAGCGTTACTGACGCGACTTGATCATCAAACCCAAGAGATAAATATCTTAGCATCAAAGTAACCTCTCCTCTGGGCATCCCACGCCTCATTCCTCTTACTACTGATCACTTATTTACTCTTTGTTTGCTTCCTTTGGTTACAGGCAGAAGTAAAAGTGGAAGATATTAGTGTCTAAGAGCTGGTGATAAGCTATTCTGTAATACAATGGGCCGACCGATAAACAGTGTTTCTTGTCATTTCTTTGCTATTTCTGCTTCGATTGTGTATTGCTCAGCTTTGTCTTTCATGGTCTGTCTCTATGGACACTAGACCCTCTTTATCTTTACTCGTTTTACCTGGTCGCTCTTTCTAAACATGATTATTTCTTACAGGGTTTCAACATCTGAATATAGCTTAACGTCGAGACATATTGCTAAAGCTTGGGTCTTTACCATAGTCTGGGTAGATGAAGGTTCTAAGATCACGAATGGCTTGCGAAGAATCAGAGGAATAAAAACCTCAATCTACTCATCTTTGATGATTTTTGGATGTAGACTCCTTCATGGAAACTTTTACCAATAACAACTATCTGTTTTTGGTAAATGGATAATGGTTAGCTCTCATGACTGATTTAGAAGAAACTTTTTGACTATACAGACATGTCATTTTTTTTTATCATCTCACCCCAAGCAAGGCATTCCACTGCCACTATTGCGCATGGGGCTACATAGGGGAAGGTAAAGAGAAGGAGTGGTTAGACATAGGGAATGTCAGGAGGAAGGTGACAGATGAGTAAGGATAGCGAGGATGAGGGTTGGGCAGATGGGAAGAGTGTTTGATAGAATGGGAGCAGGTTAGTGTGTTAGGTGTCTATTGACCTTACATTTAAACTCCTGGAGATTGTAGCCGTCGGGGAAGCAATCGTTTGGAAGAGAATTCCACAGTTGGGAAGTGCGAGGAAAGAAACTGTTGGAGTAGAAGTTACGGCTGCATTTTATCGGTTTTACTGTAAAAGGGTGGGATCTAGTTGCTAATCTAGTATCTCGTTCAAATTCGTATTTAGGGGGCACTAGTGATCTAAGTTCATCGGAGCAGAAGCCGTGGAAGTATTTATAGAAGAGACACAGGGAAGCCACGTCGCGCCGGTGGGAGAGAGACTGCAGGCGGTCTGCCAAGTCGGTATCTATCACATTACAGACCCTCCTCTGAACCTTATCGAGAAGCCCGAGGAGAACAGCAGGGGCACCTGACCAGATATGGCAGCAGTATTCAATGCACGGGCGGATGGTAGATTTATAAATGTGCAGGATAGATTTAGACGGAAAAATCTTCCGGGCCCTACACAGAGAACCGACTTTCATAGCAGCGGATTTAGCAATGGATTCGATATAGTCATTCCATTTGAGGTCCGCTGAAAGTGTGAGACCAAGGAGGCGTAGTGTTTTACTCTCTGGGAGGCAAGCCTGGTCCATGCTAATGGGAGGTAGGTGAGATTGTCGATGTCATATCTTTTTCGTAACTGGTCATCACGACGAGCAGACACGTCTTGTTCCGCTTTGTACTGAACACCAAATTATGAAAGTCTGACTTGTTTTCTTCCTGCTTCCCTTTACGGAAACAATCGCTACAGTATTCACTCAAAGGGTAGGAACGTTATCTCTCTTTCAAAGAAATATTTCTTCATTCCGATCTATATGGCAGTATAATTACATTGCATGGTCAACTATTGTTATGAAATTTTATATTGAACAGTGTTACCTCTATGTAAATAACGTTTTCATTCGAGTGTAGTTATACGACCTTTAACTTATTCTGTAGAAAGATCAGGGGGTTGCTTTATAACACGTGG
Organism: Ascarosepion bandense; assembly: GCA_037127315.1. Taxonomy (NCBI): domain Eukaryota; kingdom Metazoa; phylum Mollusca; class Cephalopoda; order Sepiida; family Sepiidae; genus Ascarosepion; species Ascarosepion bandense. The sequence continues at coordinate 12,632,297 of JBBBDQ010000145.1, read as the reverse complement.
TAGCATCTGTTCAGTAATGAACAGTTGTAACTTATACATAACCTAGTACCCTCAAGACGAGGTTGAAGGAATCTATAAGATTCACGAAAGACGAGGTTGAAGGAATCTATAAGATTCACGAAAGACGAGGTTGAAGGAATCTATAAGATTCACGAAAGACGAGGTTGAAGGAATCTATAAGATTCACGAAAGACGAGGTTGAAGGAATCTATAAGATTCACGAAAGACGAGGTTGAAGGAATCTATAAGATTCACGAAAGACGAGGTTGAAGGAATCTATAAGATTCACGAAAGACGAGGTTGAAGGAATCTATAAGATTCACGAAAGACGAGGTTGAAGGAATCTATAGATTCACGAAAAGGTTGAATAAAAAAAAAACAGTAGTGATAGAATCAGTGACAATATTGATACATTAATTTCGAGAAGATATTCAAGTGTAGGGGGCTGGTTAATTTTTCTTTTGTTCGGCCTTGTGTCTTTCTTAACCGAACTCCCCACAGCTTAAAAGTTTCGTGTTGAGTCATAATCATCAGAAGGGTTTTCATCAGAAGATTGGTCGTCGGCAGTTGGAATATATGTATTAGTATAGGAAGAGTAGAATAACAAAATATACACTTTGAATGTAAAATAGAAATTTATCATAAGCAGGAATAACAGGAGGTAAGAGTTAATGTACAATTAGGAATATTAAGAAGTTAATGATAGAGTTCGTATTCAATGATAAAGTTGTTTGTAGCAGTAATTGTTGAGAAAGAGAGAAGGGACAATGTCCGGGTCACTTGAAGTTGAGAGTTACATCTTTAATGTGTGTCAGCACACCGCCTCCTCTGAACTGAATTTATCTTACATATCAATGTCTGCCATTTGTCCATGCTTAGAATATTGTGTGCCACATATGATTCAGTGCCCCTGCTATTTACCTAGAGTTCCTTGATAAATCCAAAGAAGAATCAGAAATATTATTCAAGACATGGCGGTTCGGCTTTTTTTTTTCCATAAATACTCTCATGGTAAATGTTTGAATGAGCTCTTCGATATAGTGTTTAGACATTTTTTTTAAACGTTAAGCGCACTATTAGACTGGTGTAAAGGTCTCAAGTTACAGTTTAGCTGGCTAGATGTAACCGTAAGTTCTATGTTGAAAGTTTTTTTTTCTCGCTCTTCTCGCCTTTGGAACTCCCCTCGGGCTCCATGCTTTCCACCCAACTTTACTCTTCAAAAATCTAAATGCAATATCAATCGCTATTGCCCTCCGGATTCCTATTTCCTCTTCCCGCTCATTATTAATGTTTCTGTTCCTAATTCTTTCACACTCTGTAACCCCTTGTGTCTTCGAGGCTTTACATGGGGGTGATACCGATTTCAAAAAAATAAAAAAAGTACATTATCTGACAAGTGCTTATGAATAATTGCGACAGTGATTCTTTTCTTTTAGAAAATTTTCAAAATATCTAAAACTTAGCAAAATTAAATATCATGTGAGTAGTTTAGGTTAGATTTTATTTTCTTGAACGACGTCTAACTTTAAAATATTGTTAGAGCATATAACTCACACTCTGACGATAACATAATAGACTGTGCGCTCAGTGTGACGTCAAAGAAGCTAGGTACAAGGTTGGCCTGAAGTGTACTCCTAGCCACCGATTCACCTAATCGACCCAGCTGCGCTTAGGTTGCAAGCATGGGAAAAAAAACCGTAATACATGCAAATATATAAGCTACCACCCATGGAAGTGGGATAGGCAGACATCGTACGCTGCACACGAGACTTTAAGGTCGGCATGCTTACAGTTACTGGAAAAGTCTGTAGAATTATGTAGATATTTTTCTATTCTCCGCTTCATCTACAGTTGTGAAAGTCAACATTAAAGAAGAGTTTTAAGCTCTTACATAATATCGGTTTTCTTATAAAGTAGTGAATGCTGGACCATCTCCTCACAAAGGAGTCGAGATTTGAGGCAGCAGAAATGCGATTCTACGTAAGTATTCTGAGAATACCATGGAGTGAACACTGGAGCAACAACAAAAATTTAGAGAAAATAATAAAAACGGCGTTTATAAGTAGCGTCAGAAATAGTTGAAATTATTAGGATGAAATTCTGAGGATGAAATGCTTAGAAACTTTGACACTCAAAGGGCATACCGAGAGCCGTGAATAATTTACCTAAGAAGTTTATGTAACTGGTTGGCAGAACAAGAATTAAGAGATAGAGCAAAAATACTTTAATAAAGGCTACAAAGAACAGGAAGTTGTGGAGAGCCATGATTGCCTACTTCCTAAAAGGACACTGATTTTTTACTTATTTTTTTATGACAAGTCTTGGATTATCTGTATTTATTTTCCACTACAGTCTTTTTGTTTGGGGCTTACGGCCATATCACGTTGAATACACCGGTTCTCGCTCGATCACCGAAGTTAAGCAACGTTGAGCCTGGTCAGTACTTAGATGGGTGACCGCTTGGGAATATCAGGTGCTGTACGCGTTTAGTGACGGATGTGCGTTGTGGTGCAGTGGATATCGGCTCGTAAAGAGAAATCGGTGAGCCGAGTTCGAATTCCAGTTGAATACCCTACATTCACTTAAGCACTGGTACCCTTGGGAAAGATATTCATCCGTCCCTTCCCTGAGTGAAATAACAATGTAGGACTTGGGGATCCTGCCCTTAAAAACAAATCCCTATGAATCTTGATACTCGAAAAGAAAAATGTATTACTAGGCACAAAACTTATATAAAAACAACAAATTGTTGAAAGAAAAAGGTATTACCAGCAATAAATAAATAAAATTTAGTTGGCAATAAATGACCCGCCGAGATGTTGATATGCCATGAAACAACCAAACGTTTTGTTTGGGTTCATATAAAACAGAATGAAAATTGTTTGCATTATTCTTTGTAAATCATTGTTTCTACGCAACTGTGAATTCTTCGGTATTCTTTTAGCCAATCAGATTCATTAAGAAATTATTGATATTTATTAATATTACCTTTGCTGGAGGTCAACAAGTAGGTTATCCACCCAGGATCAAACGGTCCACAGCTAGGCAGTTAAATTATTGCCTTAGTTTCAATTTGAAATGCTTCTTTAAGAAACGAAAAAAAGATCTCCCGCTGATACGAAACTTAAATCAGAATTCTTACCATATTTAGAAGTCTTCCAATTGTAATCTCACTGTATTTAACTAGATGCCATATCATTTTTTTTTCTTACGAGATTTTTACAGATTATGAAGGCGGTTATCAATGCTGTATTATTATCATCGTCGTCGTCGACATTATTGTAATTAGATAGAAATAACACTTCCCGGGAAGCACGTGTACTTCTATAACTTGATATCATCGAATGAAACCCCCGAGTGATTTACATTATTTTATATTTGTTATTTTGTTGAAGTTAATACGCGCCGCGTTTGGATTCGAAAAATAGTCCCAAATTTATTTCGGAAGTTTGGAAATTATATCCAGCTTTTTGTTTTAATTCTTATATATTTTTGTAGCCATATTCGCCGCTAGGTATATCGAAAATTTACCTTCCAGTCGCAAATATAAAAACAAAAAAAATAAAGCAATGTCGTTAATGTGTAATTTGACATCGATTTTTTCTTTTTTTTTTTTCTATCGAACGAATGAAAAATGTTGTAGGCGAGTTGACAGCACCATGGAAAGGGAAGAAAGAAGGCGTGAAAACATCGATAATTTTTAACACGCCAATTTAATCTCAGTGAAAATAATGATAATAATATAGAGGGCGTTTTAATAGTGGTATAGAAAAAATGGCCACCGAAATATCAATAAAGAGGACTTCGTTATGATTACTCAGGAACATGTTGTAGAAGTAAATTATCATATAGAGAAAAAAACATTTTACATAAAAATGACAAAAGATAATAGCATTAGTCCCAGTTCAAGATTTTACTCACATATAAACGCAAATAAACTTGATGACTCTAAAGTCGTACCGTTATTTATTTATATGTATTAACCCAACATTTATAAACGCTAACGGATTGCTTTATGAGAACGACTCTTCGAGCACCGTATTAGACGTCTTTTTGCCTTGTAGATTTTTACTAGCATCATAACCCGGCGTTGCCCGTGCAACTCAGAACATTTTAGGAGTAGGGATCGGTTATATAAAAAAAATTATTATATAAAAAATTATTGTTTAAAAATTGTTAAAAAATTCCATTAAAAAATATATTTTCTTTTGTTTTGCAAAAACGTGATTTGATGTTTAGTGTGACATTGTAAACAACATTGCATTTGTTTTTGTTTCAAAATTACGGGGGGAAATATTAACATTTTTTGTTGACTAAATGAATTTAACATAAAAATAAAAATTAATTTTGTTTTACTGAAATTAGAAATATAAAAACTATTACCTTCTCACTTAAGAAATTTTCGAAGAATTTTTTTTTTTTGACCAAATGAATATTTAAAACGTCGGAATAAAAATTAAATATAAAGGCACTTTTTTTTTTTTAATAAAAATATTTCAGTCGCGTTCGACACGTGTGATTTGATTTCTGTGACGTAATTTAGACACCATCTTAAATCTTTTACGGAGCAAATGTAAACAATGGCCTCCATTGGCCAAAAAGTGCAAAAGAGAAATTTGCTGAACTTAAAACTTAAAAAGTATGTCTCGACCTGGCTTCCCTGGAGATATGTGTCCCTAGAAAGTTTGAATGACGTAGCTTAAAAAATGTAGGCGTGCATAGGGAACACTAACACACTCTCACAGATTGCCTTATATATATATATAGATCATTACAAACGTTATAATAGAGAAAACTTCGTATTTGAAACAGATGCTGTATTTTTATTTATCAAACAGTGCCCATTATGTCTATCTTTGAGATTGTTTTTTTTATATATAGAAAATGCATTGTCTGCGTTTCGAATATGAAATTGAGCAGATGTGGACTATCGAGAACTTATTGGTTCCTAACTCCAAGCAACTGAAATGTGGTTCTACAGAAGGATGCTGCGGATATCATGGGTTGAGCATGTGAGCAATGATGAGGGTTTGGAAAGGATGGAAACAAAAAGGAAATTAATACTGAGCATCAGGAAGAGACAGCTGAAGTTCCTGGGACATGCAATGAAGAAAGAGGGCTTGGAGGACCTGATACTAACAGGCCAGATAGAGAAGAAAAGAGACAAGGGAAGGCAACAGATAACATATTTGAAGGACCTAATCAGGTGGCTAATGGAACGAGGATTGCGTAGTATAACAGGAGAAGGCGTGCTTAGAGCCACCAGGGATAGGAAGATGTGGAAAGCCATGTTCGCCTACGTCCTGAATAGACAAGGCACATAAAAGAACTCCAATGATTAGATGAAAATAATTTAATCGGAAAGCTGCCTGGCATGATGAAAATTATGAGTTTCATATAGATTTTAAATATATTATGCATACGTTTGGAATTGTGATTAAAATTGTGCGATTAATATGGTTTATAACAACGAATTAAGATTAAGAAAAGGACAGCGGGATTGATTATGCTCAGAATTTAGGCGAGTGTTAAATCTCTAACCTGGGCTAACATAATTAATTCAAGCTGTTAATACTGTTCATCCTCTTTTTTTTCGGTGCCATGCCCCTTCAGGCTCTATACAGTTTACCTTTTTTAACTGTAGTATCCGCAAACTGTTCATAGGGATGTGCAGACAGTGTATTGGTTTCGGTTCGGAAAATGAAATCGAAGAGCTGAGTTCAAGTTCCGCACTTGCCTCATGCGTACATTTCGCTCTCATGCTCTCGGGAAATGTAGGACTATATTTCTTCCTTTTCTAAGCTCTTGGTTAAATAACAGCCTGAGGAGAGAAGACTACCAGGTCAAAGTCCTCACTGCAGAAATTGGAGCTAGGGGGTTTGTAGGAGCGTCTGCATACAGCCTCATGAAACAGCTCTCAGTTGCAGGGAGGGAAAAAACCAGAGCCCTGAAAGCAATGGCAGAAGCGGCAGAGAGATGTTCAAGCTGGATCTGGTCAAGGAGGAATAAAAGTGAACTCCATAAGGCTTAACTTTCCTACAAATATCAGGTGTACCTTTGGCTAAGTGGTTAGTGCGGGAGTCTTTGAGTGAAAATGAGCATATCCAGAAGGTCACGGATCCCATCCGTGGCTCGTCCCCCCCCCCCAAAAAAAAAGGCAGCAGAGGGACATCCGGAGTTATGAACCGGGTGTGGCCCAACCCCCCTAGAGTGTCAGGAGATAAGGGCCGAAACACTTGCTTGACGGGGGCTTCTCTTCTGAGGACTCTCTGCTGCCACGCTCTCCATGAGTTTCTTTCTACTAGTGAACTTGGTTCTCTAGCCTTAGGAGGTAGCCAGTGTAAGAGAAGGACAATCTTGACTTCAAAACAGTGGAGTAAGCAAAAGATCACTTCACTCTATTTTCCAAGAAGTGATAGAATTTCACGGATAACATAAAAAAGAAATCTGAGAAGCGCTATGAGATATGGCAATTTTGTTGCCAGTAGAGTATGTGGCCTACCTTTTGAATCAAGGCTTACAAAATTGTGTCACTGGCACAGTACGTCAGTCAGTCAGTTAAGTGCCATGCGTGTCGAAAGAGACATGACTGGGCAGAAGATTATCTCCCAGTAGGTAGCCATTGCTTTCTGTGGTAGACTAGTGGGCAGCCAAGGTTATAGAACCTAATCTGTTCTGCTATTTAACCCATAACTGGAGGAAAGTGACGGATTAATACATTTCCCAAGGGTAAGTGAATGCCATGAATTCAACTGAAATTTGAACTCGGCTCCCCGATTTGTCGTGCCGAGTCGATATACCACAAGTACGTGGTCTTCCTGAAAAATATATTCTATTGTTATAAGTCTCTGGTCACAAATAGTTACAAAACGAGTAGTTAAAGAACTGTTGTTAACAAATAAGTTAAAAATAAATGTAAAAAATAATTAGTTTCAATCTATAAATTTACTCTAATTGGGGTAGGACACATTCGAACTAAATAGTCTACATACTATAGCAGAATCAAAGAGGTTGGACACATATACCGTAACCAGTTTGTTTTTTTTTTATCCTTTCATCCCCAAGCAAAGCGGAAGTATCACTAGTATGCAGAGGTTACAGAAAGTGAAAATGAAATAAAATACTAAGTTTAGGAGGGAAAGGATAAGAAATGAACGAGATTGACGTCGCATTTAAATTGTCGAAGTCGATTGTTAAGTAAGTAAACGGTGGGATGTGCGCTTTGATACAGTGGATATCGACTTGGAACGACAAATCGGGGAGCCGAATTCGAATTTCAGTTGAATTCCTTGCATTCACTTACACAGAAATACCCTTGGGAAAAGTATTAATCCGTCTCTTCCCTCCAGTTATGAGTCAAATAATAGGACAGATTGGGTTTTATAGCCTTGGCTGGCAACCATCCTGCCACAGAAAGCAATGGCAACCTACTGCGGGATAATCTTCTGCCCAGTCATGTCTCTCTAGAGACATGATCGCCCAAAGTGTGTATCACGTATGGCATTTAACTGACTGACTGAAGTAAACGGAAAGGATTTCCAAAGGCGGGAAGTGTGAGAAAGAAAATTGTTGGAGTAGACGTGGTGGTTCTATTTAGCTATTTCAACAGTAAACTAGGTCTAGATACCAATCTAGTAGCACACGTAAATTCATGCAGTAGAGGCACGAAGGGAAAAAGCCCGTCAGAGCAGTTGGCATGAAAACATTGATAGAAAAGACACGCCACGTCGGTAAGAAAATGACTAAAGACGAAATGCCGTGTCAGGTTCGATTACATTGCAGATCTTTTCTTTTTTTTTTTTTTTTTGCTTTAGTCAAGAACCTCAAGATGAACAGCAAGAACACCAGTCCAGATATGACAACAGTATTCAATGGGCGAATGTTAGATTTGTAAATGTGCAAGATGGAAAAATTGTCTAGCACGACACAGTAACCCAAATTTCATAGCAATCGATACAGTTGTTGATTCTATGTTGTCGCTCAACTTTAGTTCTTCTTCTTTATGCCTTGTCCTTTGAGGACGTAGGCGATAATAGCTTTTCACGTCTCCCTATCTCTAGTGGCTTTTAGCACGCTTTCTCCTGCTACACCACGCAACCCCGTTCCGTCATCCACCTGATCAGGTCCTTCAAATATGTTATCCGCTGCTTTCCTCTGTCTCTTTTTCCCTCTATCTGACCTGTTAGTAGGTCAGATAGAGTATCAGGTCCTCCAAGCTCTCCTTCCTCATTGCATGTCCCAGGGACTTCAGCTGTCTCTTCCTGATGCTCAGTATTAATTTCCTTTTCATTTTCATCCTTTCAAAAACCTCATCATTGCTCACATGTTCGATCCAGGATATCCGCAGCATCCTTCTGTAGAACCACATTTCAGTTGCTTCAAGTTTTTCCTTCATCTTTGATGATATTGTCCAGCATTCACTGTCATATTGAATAAGTTTAGTTAAGTTTGTTTAAAATGTGAAATCAACAAAGCGCAGTATATTGCTTTCCTGGAGTCTAATGTCAGCCGTGCTGATGGCAGGTAGAAAAATTTCTCTATGGTGGTTAAATATGAGCAGATATTTTTTATAATCATATCGCCCCCAAGCAAGGCAGTTTACTGCCACTGGTTCGCTGTGGGGAGGAGGGTTACATAGGAGGAAATTTATGAGAAAGAGTGACAGGTTATAGATGTCAGAAAGTGGGCAAGAGAAGGATGAGAATACTGATGAGTGGAGTGGACGGAGAAGGAGCATGAGTGAGAGGATGCAAGGCAGTGAGATAGATGACTATTGACTTTACATTTAACTTCTTGGAGAGATTGTAGCTGTCGAGGAAGGAAGTAAACGGAAGGGAATTCAACAGGCGGAAGTGCGAGAAAAGAAGCTGATGAAGTAGAATTTGCGTTTACATTTTATTGGTTTCACAGTAAAAGGGTGGGACCTATTTGCTAATCCTGTGGCTTGAGTAAATTCATACATCGGGGGCACCAGAGAGTTAAGTTCATCGGAGCAGAAGCAGTAAAAGTATTTGTAGAAGAGACACAGCACATTACGCCGGTAAGAAAATGACTGTATCTGAGATTCCAAGTCGGGATCGATCACATAAAAAACTGCTCATTGCCAGAAAGTTAGTTAAGGGGGTTTTCTGTTAATTTTTATACGGTTTCGAATTTAAGTTCATTCTTCCAAACCGGTTGCAAACGAAGGCTATAGAATTTAGTATGCTTTTTAATCCGTATCTAGAATAGATTTAGTTATGACTGCATTAATGGTATTAACAGAAAGTGAATACAAACTATCTCGGCCACTGTTTGAACTCTGCTCGCCAATTCTATTTTCTTGCGATGATAACCATTTTCACCTCTGTTGTGTTAATCCATAAAAAAATAGCAACTACGATAATTGCAGAAGTTATGTTCAAGAAGACATTAATGATAACGATGACAGCGGTTTTTAAGATTAATAATCAACAGAACAAAAACAAGAAAGATGGAAATAGCAAAATCCATAAGAAAAAGAAGCGAAAAATATTATCTGACAATTATAATTATGCGTGATTTAACTTCACAAAGATAATCATTCCCTGAGGTTCGCAACAAACGACTTGATCAAAGAACAGTCCCAGAATCACCTCTCGTACAGCAGGCGACTGCATGACCACTAGCTTTGCCCACCTGAATTTTAAACACTTCCAAATTAAATGATTTCGCAAATTAATTAATGTCGATTCAATCATCTGTTATTTAATTTATTGTAATTCAAGCGAGAAGTCCCTTGGTGAAAGATCTTGAAATCAGGCTTCTTGCTTTTCATCACTTCTTTAGTTTTAGCAATATCTTTTAATGTTGATTGTATTTCTGTTTCAAAGTAGATATATCAACTTGTAAATCAGAAATAACATTCTTTGTCTTCGTGAAACTCAGTGGTGTTGAGTGAAACATGGCAGAGATTGACACAACGCTACCATTCCTCACTCTTCATATGCATATTCCTCAAGTGTGGTGCCTTTTCAACATTTGCTTCGTAACCTTTTATTTTCCATGTACGATAAAATCGAATCCTATTTATATATTTACTTATCAGACCTTATCGCGTGACCTTGGAAGAATTTTCAGCTCTCATTAATTTATCCGAACAACCTCCCAGTATTTTGAACTCTGTACTCGGTTCCCTGTGGTGATGCGTTGGTGGCCGCTGGCATCAAGAAGGAAGCAAAACAAACCATGACGTCATATTCTCCTTGCTGATGCTGGAACATCTTGTGAAGTTTCAGCTTTTTCATGTCACGAGTCACAATCCCATATATATTAGGGTGTTCGAAAAGTAATTGCGCATTTAACAGATAATGAGTCAACCAGCCAAGGCAGAACCAAAGCTGTATGTTAGAAAATTGAGAATAGCTTATTGTCTGTTTGATCCGACAGTATGTCATTAAAGTGCATTTTAGATTTTAATTTGGAACAATTGGAGGGGAGGTTTGGTTTCCTCGTGAGCTTTCGTTTGAGAACTGAATTCAATATTAGCAGAATCAAGTTTTTTAACCAAGATTACAAACATTCGTTTTTATTTTATTTTAGCATAATAATGTTGCAGGTGGTGAAATATTGGTTTTGCATTTCACTAGAAAACAAGAAAGTATGTGGTTATCGTAAAATGAGAAACTTATGCCAACATCAAAACCAAAACTTCAACCACAGATACCCTGGCTCTCTATCGGGATGGTGCTATAATACGTGCCAAGCCTTACGAACTAGTAAAACCTGGAAGGACCATTACTGCAGAGGATTATGTCAGCAGCTTGATTTGATAAAAGAAGCATTACGTCATGAGTGTACTATTTTGAAAAGAATTATTCTCCAGCATGACAATGCAAGAACACACTCTGAAAAGCAATCATCCACCAAATGAAAAGGGCGGGGGGGGGGGGGCCTGAGGACGGTATAATATTTGAACATTTTGTATACTAAGAAAATCTAGAATTTGCAGATTGTTATATTTTTTTCATCCCTAGAACATTTTATTAGTGACAGAAAATTTAGAAACATGAATTTTTTCAAACATTTTTTGGGGTAAAACCTGAATTTCTTCAAACGTAAAATCGAAAATTTCTATTCACGCTGGATTACAGTCATTAAAAAATGAAAGTGATTACATTCTTAAATGTATGCAACTCCGCAAACTTTTGAAAAAATAAATGTTTTGGAAAGCGGTCGAAAATTGAAACCTGTCCATTTTCATAGATGTAGTTATGTACCTTTTTAAAGCAGTATCTTGTCTTGTGAATATTAAATAAAAACTGAAGAATTTGTCTATAATTATTTGGTACAATCCCTGGCACCATTTCTAAAAATCTGCTCTCATGCTAACTTTCAAATCTGTCTGTCTTTGGTTATCAAAAATAAACCTCGGAATAATCCTCATATCTCTGAGCAACTAGTCAACAGACTTATTCATATATTATCATTCAGAACAAAAACCTGTGATGTTACTCAAGAGGAAAGCTCTATAAAAGCAAAGCTTTATAAAAAGCGAATTCGGTGTTAACCAACCTTGTGTTTTTAAAAGGAATAAAGATAACAGAAAATGTTGATGTAGAAATATAACTTTGAAACACTGAATTTTGGCTCCCAAATATAAAAACTCTGAAAAAGAATTACAGTTAAAGTTGTTCTTGTTTTATTGGTAAGTGGATTTTTTTAATATTTCTTTGTAAGTAAATCTAAGAAATATGTGTAAATTCTCCACCTCAGTTAATATTATTAAACCACCAGGTAAAATGAGATACACAACGTTTTTACTGATGAAGAGATTCGGAGCAATTCAGACGTAATTTTACCGATAGATGATGAGAATACCAAGGACAAAATATGTGACGAAAGTAAATTTTAAAGAAAACAAAAAACTCTAATACTTACAATCAAAAAAACAGATCTTACATTTCTAGAGCATATAATGGGAGAGACTGAGTCTTGGGAACGAGTACACATAGAAAATAGTGAAGCTAAGAGAATTATGGTAGGGAAAAGTGGTTTGAGTGAATAAATAGCAGAACAAAGAGAAAGAGGGATGACAAAAACGTTACTTGCAGTAATAACGGGCATAAAGTTGTGGAGAGCCATGACCGACTACATCCTAAAAAAATAGAATGTCATCCAGAAAAAAAAAATACCCAATATTTAACATTTTAAAAAATTAATTTCTTGCAGAAAAAAATTTTATTTACAAAAAAAATCCCGAGAAAAATGTCTAGACATATTACCGTAGATATTTAAAACGACACATTTAAAATAATAATTATTACTTTTTGGTAAACATTCAGAAGGTAAACAACATTGTCGTGTACTCAGATTGGTGACAGTTTGGGAATATCAGTTAAGTCTCTTCTGCAACGAGACGAGCAAGCTGAGAATGGAGACAATTTCATTACTTAAAATAGGACCTCGATATCTGAAGGTTTTTCTGGACTGGCTGGTCGTAAGATATACCTGAATATTTACTATTCACCAATCACTTGGGTGAGTGGTAAATGTTCAGTTTTAGTTTCTACATTATATTTTGGATTTATAACAAAGTAAAGTATTAAAACACAGGAAACTTTCACTAGAAACAAAGAAGAGAGTACTGGATTGCTATGTGATGTCAGTTCTTCAATATGGCAGCGAATGTTAGAGTATCAACAAAGATGAAGGGAGAACTTGAAGCAGCTGAAATGTGTTTCTGCAGAAGGATGCTGCGGATATCGTGGCATGTGAGCAATGACGAGGTTTTGGAAATGATAGAAACGAAAAGGAAATTAATATTGAGCATCAGGAAGAGACAACTAAACTTCCTGGGACATGCAATGAGGAAGGGAAAAAAAACAGAGGCAAGCAGCGGATAACATATTTAAAAGGCCTGAGCAGGTGGATGACAGAACGGGGGCTGAGAGACGTTACAGGAGAAAGCGTGCTAAGAGCCACCAGTGATAGGGAGACGTGGAAGGCCATGATCGCCTACGTCCTGAAGGGACAAGGTACATAAAAGAAGAACAACAACAATACATCAGAATATACTCAGAAAACTAGTTGCCATAGTTTTTGCAGTAGAGAACATTTTCAATGTGTGGGTGCAGTTAAATTTGCGATTATCACTGGTTGCCGCACAAGTTTAGCCTTGTACCAGACTAAACTAAATACTGGAAAGCATCAGATAAAAGAACGTCTTTTGACATTATTTATTTTATTACAATCTTACGAATGAAACGAACCTTGAATATATGACTTAAAATTCCAACTTGTCGGACATTATTTTGTCGTAAAAATACCAACTTATTTTTTACTTTTTTTTTTTTTTTTGCAGAGAATGATTTCGGTCCATCTCCTCTTCATTCCACCGCATCAAATTTCACGGTTTTGAAAATGCACTGACCTCCATTCACTAATCTTGCATTTTTTTACCAACTGAAGATTGTATCCAAGCATGAAAATAGCAGTTATGGAAGGGTAAGTGAGCAAAAATATTTACTATTCGAAGCGCTGTATTTTGCCCTTTACATTGATCACTTTTACTATTGTTTGACGTCATGAGCACGTTTGAGGTAAATATTCACTCATCGGTGTCCTCACGAAAGTTCGAAGTCAGCATGAGACTGCTCTGTTAAAGTGAAAAATTCTGTGCACTATATATATATACATATATATTTTAATTCAGATACTTCAATCCAAGGGAAAAAAGCAGGAAGGGAAATTCCAAAATCTTTTTTCCCTGTTGCTTAACCTTACGTCGATTTAACACGGCTGTCTGTTAATTTTTAGTTAGAATTCTCTTTCCTTTTTTTTGCGAACCCAGACGATGTCAATTTTTTCTTTTCTTGTTTATTTGATTTTATTTTATCTTTTTCTTTTTCTTTTCCTTTATTTTTCCTTTTTATTTTTGTTTTCTTTTTTAATTTCTTTGCAAATCTATTTAAAAAGGAAAAGTAGACTAATTTTACTCGAGTTTCTGAAAGGATTTTTCTGTTGCTGAGGTGATGTTATCCCCCGTGGGGATCTTCATATCGAAATGGCCTTTCAACATCTTTGAATTAATCCTTTTTTAATATATATATATAGTTTTAGTGTCACTTGCCTAGGGAGGCCTCACAGTTTAATCTAGGTTAGTTGGTATTTTAGCCTTTTGTTATATATATATATATATATATATATATATATAACTAATGTAGAGAAGTTTATCACTTAACTGGGCCGAGTCATGCTGTCTGCTCAGTTAAGTGACAAACTTTTTCACATTAATCTTATTAACGCTCTATTTCGATATCGAACACTTGCTTGCCAAAATATCTTTCTATAAATAAATCACAGAAAAAAACTCTCTCAACACAAAGCATTATCACAACTCTCTCTTTCTCTTTCTCTCTCTCTCTATATATATATATAGGCTGCCAACTCGTTGTAGGAGGCTACTTGAAAATTTTTAATATTAACTTTTCAGTTATATATGTGTGTGTGTGTGTATGTGTTTATACAAATCCAGGAATAAATAAAACATCTGTAAAATGACAATATGAAAAGGAAAAATATATATGTTGTGTTTGTGTAAAAATAGAGATATAAATAAAATATATATGTAAAAAGGCTATAAATAAAAGGAAAACTTATCTCAGCTGGCGCGCCTTAATAAAATTCCATCAGATGACGGAACACGTCGTATAAAATAAATTTTTCTATGTTTTTATTCTCACACACACACACACACACATATATATATATATATATACTTTGTATATCAAGATAACAATCCACTACTATATTTTTGTTTCTGGTCATCAGATTAGTTCGGTTATTGCCTATCATACCAATTTGCATATAAATGTTTCCTTTTATGGCTGGAGAACGTTGCATTTTGCATTTTAATGCCTGTTTTCAATCTACCTCTCGTTATGTAAGCAGAAATTTTGTTTTATGTTTACCCTTAGCCATTGTTTTTCTTTTATTTAGCAAATTCTTAGAATATTTGAACATTGCAAATGCCATTTTCTTTCCTACACAATCTGCAAAAACCTGTGTGCTTATGGTTTTGTTTTTTTGTTTTTTTAATTATAATCCATTCTCTTGGAGTGTTTTTTGTTTCTTATGAACCCCATATAGAATTGGACAATGTGGTGTTGTGCTTATATGTGAATGATGCCACTGATATATTTTGCTTATCGAACCCTTGTTTGAAGGGGTCTTTCTGTCGAGTAGTATTTTGAAAATTAAAAAGAAAAATCAGATTAGATATTTTCCATGCTACGAATCATCAACTATCTTATAGGAAAAGCTAAATTTAAAGAGTTTCTTAGGGTGAATTGCGACTTCTTAATCATAAAATTACATTACAGTATATAGTTTAAAAAAATGCTCAAACAAATTAAATCAGTTCTCCTTTACTTGTCAGAAGTCATGCAAGTTTTTGATTATTATCAAGAAAGAAAACTGCTTAGTATTTTTAAAATTCAAACTGATTTTTATTCTCCTAAACAAATATTTACTGAAAACGAGGCATCGTTATGCATCTGAATGAATTTCTTTTGCAATTACTCGTTGGTTCGACGGATCTTAGGCCCCAAATCTTTTCTCTCCCTTCATCGATCGTGTCTGTATACTGTCTGCTGCAAAGTCCAACAGGCTTCAGCTTAATCTTTTAAATTATTCAGTGGTCACTAACCAATAAATTGCACTGCCTGCTAATGTTCAAAAGGCTGGACCGAACTACTAATCAATTTGTCTTTCCGTCCATTCATCCTTGGTCATCTTCATGGATATTTGTCTATGCATGGATGCTTATAAAACGGATGCTACCACCAAAGATAAGAGTACATAGAAAGGGGCTTACGGCCATATCACGTTGACTACACCGGTTCTCGTTCGATCACCGAAGTTAAGCAACGTTGAGCCTGGTTAGTACTTAGATGGGTGATCGCTTGGGAATACCAGATGCTGTAAGCTTATAGTGATGGATGTGCGTTGTGGTGCAGTGGATATCGGCTCGGAAAGAGAAATCGGTGAGCCGAGTTCGAATTCCAGTTGAATACCCTGCATTCACTTAAGCACTGGTACCCTTGGGAAAGGTATTAATCCGTCCCTTCCCTCCAGTTATGGTTTAAATAACAGGGTAGGACTTGGGGACCCTGCCTTTAAAAACAAATTCCAATGAATCTTGATACTCGAAAAGAAAAATGTATTACAAGACACAAAACTTATATAAAAACAACAATAAATTGTTGAAAGAAAAATGTATTACCATCAATAAATAAATAAATAAAATTTAGTTGTCAATAAATGGCCCGCCGAAGTTGATATGCCATAAAACTAACCAACCAACAGAGAAAGGGTTACGAAAATAGGTTTCTACATTTGCTGAAAATGATTAACATGGTTATAACGTGGTATCAATAAACATACATATTTTTTTTATTTTTCCTTTTGTAAAAGACCAGGAAGTTATTCTTCCAGATGTGGATTTTATAACCCAAAATGCCAAATACAGGTAGGGGATACTGGAATGAAGCAAGTACAAAAATTTAAATACCTAGGAAGTGTTCTAACAGGAGATGGAAGGTGCTACACAGAGATCCGAAGGCGAATTGGCATGGTAAAGGACGCGTTTCAGAAACTGAGTAAAGTACTAACACACAGGATAATTTCCCTAGAAACAAAGAAGAGAGTGCTAGATTGCTATGGGATGTCAGTTCTTCAATACGGCAGTGAATTCTGGACAATATCATCGAAGATGAAGGAAAAACTTGAAGCAGTGGAAATGTGGTTTTACAGAAGGATGCTGCGGATATCATGGACTGAACATGGGAGCAGTTAGGAAGTTTGAAAAGAATGGCACTGAAAAGAAAATTAATACTGAGAATCAGGAAGAGACAATTGAAGTTCCTGAGACATGCAATGAAGAAGGAGAGCTTGAAGAACGTGATACTGACAGACTAGATAGAAGGAAAAAGAGACAGAGGAAGGCAGCGGATAACATATCGGAAGAACCTGACCAGGTGAATGACTGAACGGGGGTTGCGTAGAGTAACAGGAAGAAACATATTAAGAGCCACCAGGGATAGGGAGACGTGAAAAAGCCATGATCGCTTAGGTCCTGAATGGATAGGGCACATAGAAGAAGATATGACAATAGATTAGAATGCGAGATTTTCACAAAATACGTTTCTGCTTTTTTTTTTTTTTTTAGTCAGATGTGTGTGTGTTGAATTCTGTTGATAATTCAATGTTGTTTTAAGAGAACTCTTTGACTATTCAAGCACAATTGTACTAATGTTTTTTCTTCTGACATTTTGGTAGCTAATTTCAGTCTATTGTCAAGTGCTTTGTTTTTGGGTAGTCTTCATCAAAACAAAGAAAATGCCATTTTGGTTTAAAGGAGGCAGAAATCAATCGTCAATCAGTTTGTGATGATTTGTATTTTCTATACAAACAATTTGATATTGTGTGAGTTAATACAATGGTTTAAGACTATGTAGTAGTAGTACACAGTCAATCATATTGAATTTTCTGTGAAAGGTCTCTTTTTTTTCTATCCGGAGGTTTTTTTTTTTTTTTTGTTTGATTTTTTCCCCCCTATCAGTCATTTTATATATTCTCATGTTAAACTCTCGAGAAGAGAACGGGAATATCTTAAGTTTGTATTGTAAACATTTACTTGTCTGAAGACGCCTACTTTTACAGTTTCTTTTATTACATTTTGTAATTAAAGTGAACAATTATTGATTGAAAGAAATTGATCGATTTGGGAAACAAAAACGACCAGCATGTGTACTTGATGTTTGTTGTCATCTAAGTTCGGAAATAACGAAATAATGTTATAAGTTCATGGATGAAGTAGTGTCATTATTTTAAATGTGCGGGTGGTGATTCGAATCAAGATCAAATTCTAGTCTGGTTCGTTACATTCACTTACACACAAATAATTTGGAGAAATTTATGAATCTATCTCCTCCTTCAAGCTATGGGTTAAATAGGAAAATTTGTATCAGAAAACCATTATCTCGGAAAAATTCTTACAGTCCCAAAATGTTTTTTTCCTTTTAAATAATCTCGAAAAGGTAGATAAGCCGTAAAAAATAAATCACTCATACCATCTTCTCCTTACAACTATGAGTTTAATAGTAGGACTTGTACGTCGAAAAAGAATCATTGTTATTCACAAAAATTTCTTAATGTCAAATTCACTTTGGAAATTATACTTTAAGCGAACAAAAACATCCCGTAGGATAACCTAAGTCTTTTGAGTAACAATGGTTGAATTTTAGAAACTGTTGTTCTTTGCTCGCAAGTCATCATAATCGAGTGGGTGAGCATACTGGCATTATTCAGTTGCTTCTCCCACCAGATTATGTTTACTCCCCGAAAATGAAACTAGAGTCTATTAAACATTATTGCAGTAGAATAGAGTGAAGGATATAAACCACAGGTTGGTTCAGTGGATTTTTTTAAATCGTATCACCCCGAGCAAGGCGGTAATGCTACTGATGTGCAGGGGCCTACATAAAAGTAAAAAGATTAAGTAGAAGAGAATAAAGAGGAAGACCAACCAGTTAGAAAGGAGCAAGAGAAGGATGGGAATACTGGTGTGATGACAGTTGAAAAGGTGGAGAGAAAGGAAAGGATATATGGCGTGGTGAAAGAACTAGTCAAGTGGTTAATAGATGAGTATTGACATTGCATTTAAATTCCTGGAGGTTGTAGCCGTCAGGAAAGGAAGAATATGGAAGCGAGTTCCACAGGCGGGAAGTGCGAGAAAAGAAGCTGCAGGAGTAGAATTGTCGTCTGCATTTGGTTAATCTAACTGTGAATGGGTGGGACCCAGTTGCCAATCTGGTTGCACGTGTAAACACCTGTTGCAGAGGCACCAGTTACTGAAGTTCGTTGGAGCAGAAGCCATGAAAGTATTGAATGAAACTGAATTCAACAGCAATTAGATCGCTACCATATCATGCGGATGAACCCGGAAACTAATAGCTAACTTTTATTAGGTTGACGATTGTCTTTATTACCAAGACGAAGAGGAGTTTGCAAAATTTAATAAAAAAAAGAAAGAAAGCTGATGTTATATACTAATTGTAGATTATTTTGGCACAAGGCTGCAAGTATGGAGTACCCACTGAGAATCGAAATCACTAACTCGTTACCCATTACTCCGTTGTGGGGTCCCAAGTTGTTTTTATCGCGAAATGATATCATCTTCAATAAAGAAGCAAAATCTTTGGAGTTGATCTTATTGATAGATCTTTACTTACCTTGATCTAGTCCTGCAAAAGGTCAATATCGCAAGTAACCAGTAAGGAACGAACCTGAAAAATGAAAGGCAGATAGATATTTAGATAACTAAATATAAATTAAAATTAATAAGAACTGAGAAAGATCGTCTGGTGAAATAGAATTAAAAACAATATTACAAAACAGATTCATTGGCAAATGTGAAAATACATACTTGATTATAACTACTTGAGAAATATACCAACATAAAAATTTACAACTCAGAACAAAATATAGAAAACTAGCAGTATAGCCCGGCATTGCCCGGATGTAATTAAAGTTTTAAAACTAATCCATGATCCTGGAGCTCAGACTCAGCCTAAAGAATATTTGTGTGAAGTTTGGTGAGAATAAAAATTGTGGATTTGGATTAAGGACATACAGACAGATAAACCTTTATATATATATATATATATATATATATATATATATATATATATATATATATATATTGTCGATTTTCTGCACTATTGTAAGAACTGCATCCTTGAAACTTCTGAATATCGGTTCTTATGTCTTTTGTCTATGAGTGTATCAAATTTGATTAAAATCGGACCACTCCTTCTATAATCCGATTTTTTCGATATTTATCGGGGGTACCTCGACACAAAACCTAGCTAAGAACACCCGCAGACGCTTATAGTACATGCCGTGTCAAAGAGGGGTTAAGTTAAGGTTTTTCTATTCGAAGGAGCAGAGGGGTGAATATCTAGGAGCTTTTATCCAAAACACACACACATGTCAGAGTAAGCACTTTTTGAGAAAGATTCTAGAGTTCGTTTTTGTTTTATTATTATTCTTAATTTTAATTTAATTCTTATTAGCTTATTTTAGAACCGGTTCAATGATAAATTGGTAAGATCTATATCTGGTTTAACTGTCATTGCTTGATTTGCGATAGTTATTATAGCGGATGCATTTAAATCAATAAAATGTAATAAAAATAAGACAAAATTAGTAGACTCACGACATTTCACAAGATCTTTTTTCTTTCGATATTATTATCGATTTTTATGCATTTTTCTAGAACATTACATGTAAGGTGAAGTAAATAAGACGTTTTTAGAAATATAAAAACTTTTATGTTCTCATTCTTTTAAAAAATAAGATACAAGAAGTTGATCTTTTGGACAAATAAAAAAGGATTTCCGCTTCACTTTAATTGTACATGATACGCTGAAATAATCCTTGAGTTTTTAAATCACATTTGATAAGTCAAAAATAAACATGCAAATAATTTTGTAATAAAAGATCTCAGAAAGTTTTAACTTGGCACATAAAGCGCAGTACTCGTTTGGCGGTAAGGTTTCATTATTTTACAGTCGTTTTTTTTAAGTTTTCTTCCAAAACTTCTGCTTTTGGTTGTATGGAAAGTTAACATCGTGATGATGAATTATTTTGTCTTCTACCTGTGCAACCCATTTTTGTTGTTATTCCTATTAAAAGTTTTCAAGAGTTGTGATTTTTACTATTTGGCAACTTTTTGTGATTGTGTAGCGCCAGCCAAAAAAGTTTGGTAAAAGATAGTCTTCTTTAAGACTTAAAGAGATCATTTGCTTGAAAACATTTTTCATCTGACAAAACCGTCGGACACAGATATCTTTTTATAGATTATGCAGAAGTGCTTGATAAATTACATCAAAATATTTATTGGAAGTGTTAACTAAGCTTGACCTATTTGAGAAGGATATTAGAATAATTTAGAATTTATATTGGGAGAAAACAACCTGAATTCGAATAGAAAATGAATTCAGTAAATAGGCAAAAGTAGAAAAAAGTGCAAGAGAAGGGTGTTTTCTCACCAGATTTGTTCAACCATTTCCGTGGGGCGATTCTGAGAGAATCAGAAGTCCTACCAGCATCAATTATTGGTAACCACAGTTGATAGTAGGCAGGAAAAGGAAAATACAGAAATTTCGACAGAAGGTAGTAAAAGAAAGCGAGAGAGAAGTAAAAAAATAAATATCAGTTGTAAGCAAAAAGAATAGCCCAATATGCGAATCAAATATTGGCGATGCTAAAACCAAACAAGTGTTTTAACGGAAGTTAGATAATGTTACACTTAAATCCGAAAATTGCCTTTCAAAAGCTAAGCAAAACATGAAATTCTTGTTAAAAACAAAGAAAAAATTACTTAACTGTTTTGCAATATTGGTTTTCCTATATGACACTGAACATTGAACAATCACCTCACAGATGAAGAGACTTGGGACTACAGAAATGTGGTTATACAGAAAGATGCTGAGAATACCAAAGATTGAACATGTGAGCAATGATAAAGTTTTAGAACAAATAGAAACAAAATGGACACTTGCTTAACATCAGAAAGTGATAGAATTTCGAAGTTCAATGAGGAGAGAAAGCTTAGAGAATTTGATACTTACAAGATATATTAAAGGCAAGCATCAGAGGAAAGCAGGGCATAATCTATCTAATGAGTTTGTGTAAATTATTGACAGAACAGAGATTAGGAGAGATAAAGTCAAAATTTACTAAGTTGCAAAGGACGAGAAATTGTGGAGAGCCATGACTGTACACCTCCTGAAGAGACACGGCATGTAGAAGTTTAAGCACTTTTAAGGAGCTGGACGTTACATCTATGTAAGAGCCTTGATTTGATTAGGACGTTTTAGAATTACTAGCCAGAAATTCATTCAGATTTAAGAAGAAAAAAAACATAAGGGTGAGAGACCGGTGAAGCTTAAGAAGAAAGGTTAAAATATAATGGCTGACTTTTTATTGAAGTTAATGCAGTGAAAAAATTTCACGTTTTGAAGGAGTTATGAATGTAGTTCACTGAACTGAGAACCAGATCTAATGCACCTAAAAGTGTTGCACTAAAATTTGAATTGAACTGAAAATGAAAGGAAAAGCATAGCGATGTGTCTGTATTCTTTTCTTTGTTACTTTAAATATTTCCTTTGCTAAAATGACGTCATCTTCTGAAGTAACTCTGTGGGCGTTGAAAAGGTTTGGCATAGCACGAGGGAATTCACGCAAATATAATCATTAGCAATGTCAATAAATAAATATAAAAAAATCTTATTAGAAGCAATATTTACGATGGTTATTGGTAATCATATCTCACCCAATAGCCATTAAATCACTGTCCAAATATCTTAAATGCCAATAAAGTATATGTCTGAGAAAACTATTATCGACATGATATCCGTTAGGAGCCAAAAGTATAAAAGTAATATTGCAAATATTAATATCCACTTAGACGTAAATAATATCGCATTAGAACCAGACCGTATAGTACATAAATCGATAACAATTACACAATGATTTTAAATGAAAACGTCAACAAACATTAACAATAAAGCAAATGTTTACTGAGTTGAGCTAAGTCTAGCACAAGGCTTCTGTTAGAGAGATCGGACATTTAAAATTAGCTTAACCAACACGAAACTGAATCGGTGTATGAACATTGTTGCGGCAAAATGAGGTGCCTGCCGACCAGGAAAATCAGTCCTTGACACTGGACTTTCACTTAGGTTCGAAAACGCGTCTCTGGCAATAGAAGCAAACACGAAGCTCAGACATGACACAAATCAGGTATTCTTTCTTTTAGGCGCCGTGTACCTTTTAGATATGGAGGATCATGACCCTTCAGTTTTCCGCCTTTTCTTTTTACCTTCTCATTTACAAGCCATCTTTGTTCTGGTAGCTGTTTGTTCAAACTTTGCTAATGCATTAGTATAGTCTGCTTCTCTTGTCTGTGTTTTTCCATGTCGGTGTCAAATTCTCTAATTTCTTTCCTGTATTATGCTGTCTTATTGTTAGCAACAGTTCATTTGTCGTTTCTATTCTTAAAACTTCTGCATTTTTCACATAATCTGTTCGTGGTGCAATCAGTATTCGTCAGAGAAACCACATTTCTGTGATTTAGTCATTTTTTTCATCTGTGGCCAAATTATCCATAATTTTTTTCCCAGAGGGGAGTTTAGATAGAATATTCCACTTGATTTTGTGGAGGTACCAGTTGTTACTTTCTCTTCAAAAGTTGTTGCCCTATTCAGTCGAACACAAGTGTCTTTGCACTGCCCATCCAAGAACTTTAAGCTGTATTTCTGTATAATTTGGTAGATATAATCACGCCGTTAACGAGATGAAGAATGTGCAGAAGTAGGTGACGCCCGTACTAAAAAATGATTATTGCAAACTGTTTTGAAAAGAAAATTAGAAAAAATGCTGTGTGCGTTGTGATGCAGTAGATATCAACTCAGAACGAGAAATCGGAGAACCGAGTTCGAATTCCAGTTGAATTCGTCGCATTCACTTACGCGCAAATACCCTTGGGAAAGGTATTAATCTGTCTCTTCTTTCCTCCAGTTATGGGTCAAATAACAGGACAGATTGGTTTCTTTAGCCTTTGTTGGCAACCTGTCTACCGCAGAAAGTAATGGCAATCTGCTGTGGAAGAATATTTTGCCCAATCAGTTATGTTTCTTCCAGACATGATCGCCCAAAGCGTGTATCACGCATGGCACTTAACTGACTGGTTGAAGGAGGGATTGGAGAGTCTAATATTCACGGGACAAACAGATAGAGACAGAGAGAGAGAGAGAGAGAGAGGCAACACGAGACATACTTGATAGGCTTGAGCAAGTGGATAGTAGAGCAGGCTTTGGGAGAGATACAAAGAGGAAAAGTGTTTAGACTGATAAGGGATAGGGGTAAGTGGAGGTCCATGATCGCCTACGTCCTGAAAGGACACGGTAGATAAATATACTATCAACCTAGGTATATTTTTTCATTTTTTTTTTTTTGTTTTTTTTTTCATTAATATTAAATAGCAGGGTAATTGAATGTGCGTTGTGGTGCAGTGGATATTAACTCGGAACGACAAATCGAGGAGCAGAGTTCGAATTCCAGTTTAATTCATTGCATACACTTACGCATAAATACCGTCTCTTTCCTCCAGTTACGGGTTAAATAACAGAACAGGTGGGTTCTATAGCCTTGGCTGACAACCAGTCTACCGCAGAAAACAAGAGCAACTTACTACGGGATAATCTTCTGCCCAGTAAGTCATGTTTCTTTCGAGACGTGATCGCCCAAAGCGTGTATCACGTATGGCATCTAACTGAATTTCCATACAGATTTTCTATATATGGTTGGCGGTATGACAGGTTAGGTTATAACGCTTACCAGCGTGGACAACGGAACTAATGAACTGAGGTCGAATTCTGGCTGCAGCTGCTGTCTGTGCTTCGCATGCTTTATACTTTAATGTTTAACTCAGGATTTTGACCAGTACAAGTGTGGCTTAAATTTTACCCAAGAATTAGTACTGCTGTTACTTGAATCGTCACTTTATTGGTTGGCAGAACAAGGACTAGGGGAAATAGCAAGATAACAAAGGGCCATTTAGGGACAGGAAATTGTGGAGAGCCAAGATCCCTCACGTTCTGAAGGGACTTGACTCACAGAAGGATCTGTCGTTAATAAATTAAGCATCTCGGATATCAATAAAAAATATCAAAATCGGTTAAGTATAATCTAAGCTAGAGTTCGATTCTCACTGGTTACCCCATATATTCAGCTTTGTGAGAAATATAAGCTACGCTTAGAAAATCACTATTTTGGGCACCTCTACGTTGTGTAATGGTTATCAAGTTTGTCTCGCTAGAACAATTACGACTGAGCAGTAAACAGTGATCTTCACTTCATGTCCCATTCATTCAGCCTTTTACCACATCTAAGCTACGTTGAACAAGTCACCAAAATCTAAACTGGAACGACTCAGTCGCCACCTCTTTTGATAAAGTTCAAAATCATCTATATGGCCTTCAGTGTGATTACTTATTTTCCACCCTACCATCCTTTTCCCCACAGACGAAACGTTGCGAGCCCCTCACTGCTCTATTGCTATTTTCATGGCATGTGTTCTGATAAGCTATATTTTTTTAGTCCCACTACATCTGACCTTTACAATTGGGGGCCAACCATGTCACGTACACAAAAAAAAGAATCATCCTCATTTTATTCGTATTCCTAGAATAAGTTAGTTCCAGTCGGATAACTTCTTTCCTAGAACTGCTGCTTTATATAACAAACTCCCGCCAGGATGCTTTTCGCAATCGCAACAACCTCTTCAAGTCTAAGGTTAACAGTTTCCTACATAGCCCCACGAACTTCACATATTTTCTTTCTTACGCTCATACAGCACCACACTACCTTGAGTGGCTCTTGGGCCTTGAGTTGGGTAAACATTAGTATAAAAAAATTAATAGCAACATAATCTTAGTTAAAGAGCAGGACGAAAGCAACTTGAATTTTTTTATGAAGAGATTATAAATTAGCAAATACAGCATCTATGTTAAATGTTAAAAGGTATATCCGAAAGACACGGAAAACATTTCAGCCAAAAGAAAAATGATCTGATGTTTGGCTAGATTTTTGGAAAGTGGGTCAGGCCACGAACTTTTCAGCATCTCTCATACAAAAATATCGCCAAGATAAATTGCTCAAATTATTATCAACACAGTTAACAGCATCTAATAATTTAGTAAAATGTCACTAAAATGTCAAAATATTTTCCATAACAATTATTTTGCCTCTATGTGAATTGGAGTAGATAGACTGAACTATCACCCGGTTCACACTCCACCCACGTCTATTGAACAGGTTAAGAGGCTCATCCCTTGTTCCCTGTTTACGATGTGGTTTCCGGCTTTCTCTTTTCCAATCTTTTCATTTGTGTTTTTTTTTTCAGTTGGAGTAGATAGATCTATCTATCGCCCGGTTCACACTCCACCCACGTCTATTGAACAGGTTAAGAGGCTCATCCCTTGTTCCCTGTTTACGATGTGGTTTCCGGCTTTCTCTTTTCCAATCTTTTCACTATTACGTAGCCCCCTGCACATCAGTAGTGTTACCGCCTTGCTCGGGGTGATACGATTAAAAAAAATGTTGATACCCTTGTTTATATCCACGATTCTTCTAATGTATACGAAGATAGATCATTAACTCTATAGCTTAAAACAGTAGCGATCTGAAATTTTCACTGTATAATGTTCACTCCAAGCGATTAATATTCACCTCTTAAGTATGCTGAAAAATATTTGCGTACATTTTTTTTTTTTTTTTTACATGAAAGTTTATCCAATACAAGAGTTACTCAGGGTAGTGTTATGTACGAAGTGATGATTATGAGGATATGGCGTATAGATAACATCTTGTAGTCTACGGTCAATGGTTAAGACTATAGTGTCCGGGGAAGCATTTATGCGAGAAATAGTGATTCATAAAAAGCTTGTTTAGAATGAGGATGATTAAAACCTGCGGATATAGCTAGGCGGTTTCGGGATGTAACGACCTGAACTAATCACCCCATCCACTCAGCTGACCATAGGCTATCGAGGAGTCGTCGATGCTTCTCTAACATCTTTTTTACAAATAGGGGTTTTGAATCTACGCAAACCCCTTTATCATCTGGACGAGGTAGACTGGTTACCAACCAAGGCTATAGAACCCAATCTGTCCTGATATTTAACCGATAGATGAATAGGAAAGAGATGAATCAATACGTTTCTCAAGGGTATTTGCGCGTAAATGAATGCAACTAATTCATTTTTAATTTGAACTACGTCTCCCAGAGTTCTCATTTCGAACCTGCATCCACTACAACACAATGTAGATCCATAGACCGTAACTGATGGAACTAAAGAATTGAGCTCGTCTGAACATTTGATATGAAAGCAGCGATAGGCTTGCAACGTTGCATTTGTGAAATGTCGTTTTTTTTTTTTGTTTTTTGGTGGTGTTTTTTTTTTTTTGTTTTTTACATTAGTTTGTTGAATAATTCATTTGCCTACTTGGTTTGTGCAATACTTTAGAATTTCCTAAAAACTGACTTGTCGCAAATTTACTTACTACCCAAATATCTGTTAATATTTTTGCATTGCTACACTGAGATGAACATAGTCCGCAACAGAATGAAGCGAGACATTGGACAAAAACAGTGCGGTTTTGTCAAGGTACTGGAACAAGGAACGATATATTTATAATTAGAATGTTATCAGAAAGGGCAGTACAAAAGAAGGAGGACGTTTACCTGTGATTTATAGACTACGCAAAGCATTCGACAAAGTACGCATCAAAAACTTAATAGAAATGCTCAGCAACCATGACATATTTGGGAAAGACATTAGAGTAATCAAGAACCTCTACTGGCAGTAAACCGCCTGCACACGGACAGGGAACGAGTTCAATAGATATGCAAAGATAGAGTGTAAGACAAGGATGTGTCGTCTCATCGGATTTATTCAACTTATAGAGCGAGACAGTTCTAAGATCTCGAGAAGTCATACCAAGATTCATCATTAGCGGCCACAAACTAAACACTATAAGATACGCAGATTATACAGTGCTTATAGCAGACACGGAAAGGAAAGTACAAAACTTCCCACAGAAGGTAGCTGAAGAAAGCAGAAATAAAGGACAACAAATAAACTACATGAAAACAGTAAAAAGAAGAGCCCGAAATGCCAACTACAGGTTGGGGATACTAAAAGGAAACGGGTACAGAAATTTCTGCTCCAACGAACTTAAGTCACTGGTACCTCTGCAACAGGTGTTTACACGCGCAACCAGACTGGCAACTGGGTCCCACCCATTCACACCGAGATTAACCAAATGCAGACGACAATTCTACTCATGCAGCTTCTTTCCTCGCACTTCCCGCCTGTGGAACTCGCTTTCTTATTCTTGCTTTCCTGACGGCTGCAATCTCCAGGAATTCAAATGTAAGGTCAATACTCATCTCTTCACCACTTAACCCTAGTTTTTTCCTCACCACCCTGTATATTCTTTCCTTTCTCTCCACCTCTGCAACTGTCATCACACCTGTGTCCCCTTCCTTCTCTTGCTCCTTTTTAAACGGTTTGTCCTTCTCTTTACTCTCTTCTATTTAGTGCTTTTACTCTTATGTAGCCCCCTGCACATCAGTGGCGTTGCCGCATTGCTCGAGGTGATGTGATATTAAAAAAAATACCTGGGAAGTGTTCTAACAGATGACAGAATGTGCAACACAGATCCGAAGGCGAATTAGTATGGCCATGGATGCATTCCAGAGGCTGCGTAGAGTGTTTGAGAAGCAGGAAAATTTCGCTAGAAACAAAGATGAGAGGACTGGGTTGCTATGTGATGTCTGTTTTTTCAATACGGCAGTGAATGTTGAAACATCTACTCAAAGATGGAGTGACTTGAAGCAACCGAAATGTGGTTCTACGGAAGTACGATGGACCGGACATATGAGCAACGATGAGATTTTGGAGAGGATGGAAACGAAAAGGAAACTAATACTTAACATCAGGAAAAGACAGCTGAAGTTCCTCGGGCATGTAATGAGGAAAGAGGGCTTGGATAATTTGATACTCACAGGTCAGATAGCGGGAAAGAGAGACCGGGGAAAACAAAGCGTAATATATTGTTGGGCTTGAGCAAATTGATGACAGCGGGGTTTGGGTTGGGTAAAAGGAGAAAGCGTGGTAAGAGCTACTATGAGTAAAGATGTGTGGAAGGCCATGATCGCCTACGTCCTGAAAGGACACTGCACATAGAAGTAGAAAACACTGAAATAACAATGTATCGTTTTATTTTCGGTTTTTCTACACACCTACAAGCTCATTGTCACTTCTCTTCATACCCACGGATCCATTAATATTTCAACTGTCATAGAAAAATAAATAAATAAATAAATAAATAAATATATATATATATATATATATATATATATATATATATAACTAATGTTTACCTAATACCACGCCCAAGAGATACTCAAGGTAGATGATTACTGTTTACAGTTGCACTAGCCTAAGAAAGGGCAAGAAGTAATGCTTGTGATCCATGTTGGAAAGATAACAGCCAACTTTATACTTGAAAAGATAAGTATTTAATTAGTGAATAACATTTCAGAGGTCAGTCGGAGACGCAAGTATAGTGTGACGGTAAACTTTAGGTAAAGCAGGAAACCTAATCCTAAACAAGAAACATAGGAAAAACTCTACTCCTGCTCAAAAGACCGGGGAGGAGTTAGAACCGGATGATTGGCAAACCTACTTTCTCCTGCTAGTAAGTGACAAAAAAGGCCGAAGAACAGTCTACGAAGTTGTAGTCAACCTGCTAGAACAGCATTTAGCCACGAAGAATTTTGTTACTTGCAGGACGCTGCAGCTAAACGTTTCAACTAAAGTAATTATATGAAGAAGTGAAAAAAGAAAAATTGTTTATAAGCAATTAAATCTGGATGTGCGTTGTGGTGCAATGGATATCGACTCGGAATGACAAATCGGAGAGCCAGGTTCGAATTCCGGTTGAATTCCTACATTCACTTACGCACAAATACACTTTGGAAAGGTATTAATCCGTATTTTCCCTACCGCAGAAATCAAAAGCAAACTATTGCGGGATAATCTTCTGCCTAGTCAGTCATGTCACTTTCGAGATATGATCGCCCAAAGTGTGTATCACGTATGACACTTAACTAACTAATCCTTTTTCAAACTTCTTATAATGGTAGATCTCTGTCTTCATGATTTTATTGAACTTGTTTCGGTTGATATATCCAATGATCTTCCAAAACTACAGATTTAATCCAGCTTTAAGTATTTGCTGACTATATTTTGGCTGGCATTGTTTAGATTCGCACTAAAGTCGTTATCTTTGTTCTTATCACAACGTTTCAGTCGTTATGTCCTTCAAACTTCTTCAGGTGTATGTGGAGGATCCACTTAACTTTCGAACTGAATCCTTTGTTCGCATTCCGCTATCAATGTCTAAAGATATCTCATCTTTTTTAAGTGCATTTCAGTTATTGCAAATCCTATTTCCACTCAATCTGAGTCTGTACTACCCAGCCCAGAGATTGAACTCACAACTACTACAATTACAGCCGATTCGTTGTGGTAATAACAAAGTAGTCAAGATATGTAAATAATGATTATTCCTCATCCTAGATATTCAGACAATTTTATTTTGTGTACCTCCTTTATAAAGGCAGTTAGAGAATTGAGTGTAAATGTGAAAACAGGCGTGTAGCTTCGCCTGTTCTTATCAGGGTTTTGTTGATTCTTACTGTGAGGAGTTTGCCAGTTTTATAGTGATGTGTATTGTGGAGCAATGGATATCCACTCGAAACGAGAAATCGGAAAGCCAAGTTTGAATTTCAGTTGAAACCATAGCATTCACTTACGCACAACTACCATCTCTTCTCCCTCCATATATGAGTTAAATAGCAGGACAGATTGTGTTGTAAAGCCTTGGTTGACAACCAGTCTACCACAGAAGGAAATGGCAACCTACTGAGGGAGAATCTTCTGCCGCCAGCGAGATAATCGCCCAAGCGTGTATCACGTATAGCACTTAACTGACAGGGGCATCTCGGCGTGGTGTAATGGTTAGCAAGATTGTCTAGCTAGAATCAGTTAGGAGTGAGTTCGATCCTCACTAGGTGTCCCATACTTTCGGCTTCGTGCTACACCTAAGCTGTTCTTAGAAAATAACCTTAACTGACAGTGACAGAAAATAACTAAACGGTCTCTAGTTCAATCCCTGATACGAGAAGCACTAGCAAATTTTTTATAGGGGTAAACTCATTTCTATATAACGCTAAAAATCTACAATTTATTTTTGCATTCATTTTTTTTTTTTTAGATAATTTCATGTGCACCATGTACTTTTTTCAACTTTCCACCAGAATCTTGACCTAATTTCAAAGAAAACTGCACACACTTGCTTTTCGTATATCTTCAGCTTCGCCTGTTTTAGTTGTTTCATATCGGATATTTTTCTTATGCATCCCAAGCTTGATATTTAAAGTGAAACTGCTTTGTCTCTTACATTATCTTCTACAACCAGATAGTATTCTATATATGCAACCTTTGATCTCGTTTTTTGTTTTTTTTTCTTTTGTGAGAAATTTTCGGAGTGTCGTTTTTCTATGAAAGATTACTGTGATATTATATTGATTAGGGATTCTTCAGATCCTTTTGCTGATCCTTTTTTATAAAGTAGGGAGACTATTACTTTACGGTTAATCTCCTAAAGATATTTTCCCCTGAATTAGAATTATTGTGAAGGGATTTTTTTTTTCAGTGTAACTGAAATGTTGTAAAAGCAGTAGAACTAATACTTCCAAACATAATTAAGAAAAATACTTATCTCACGGCTTCAAAAAACAATACGAATACTGCTATATAATGTAAAACATTTGTTATATATAGTCATCCGCAGACAGATCTGTTTCGCTGTATCACAGTTCATCAGTACGGTTAGACTCCGATTGCTTTTAACCCAGGATTGAAACCCGACCGAATTGGCGTCAGTCGGCGATTCTACCTCTTGGCTATGGGCGCTCGGTAGAAGGTAGACTTTTTAGCGTGTATATTATCATTGTACACGCCCAATAGCCAGATTGCTCTAATTTATTACTGAATGAGCGATGCGTACATGCCAGAGTAGCTACTGTTTTTCAAAGTCTACCATTCTTCCAGAGTGCCCAATCAGGGTGTGAGAGCGTAAATAGTATACGCTATATATATATATATATATATATATATATATATATATATATATATATATATATATATAGCAGCCTGACGATTGTGTTTAATGCTGATTTCAATCCTCACTTTTATCTTTACATACGCTCTATCCTTTATATTGAGTACTTTAACCCTTAAATATAAGTATCTCTTTAAACTATATTTTATCTATGTTTCTGAAATGAGGTGTAACTATTTACATCATTCAATTTTCTTCATTGCCATATTCCCAACTTTTCTTATCTCCTTAGAAAAGAGGCAGTTCCAATTTGTATACCAGGAGGCCTGTACAATATGCCACATTTCGACAAATTGTTTAGACTTGAAGCGAACTTGACAAAAATACTACAGAGAAACAAATCTAAAAGAAGTCTTCCTCCAAGTAAAACCTTCAAAAATACTCGATTATATACGAGAAGCTGGTCTCTATAACAAATTCTAGAAAAGATTGAAATAGCCCCAAATATATAGCTATATACCTCCATGAAGCTATATACCTCCATGAAGCTCCCTACTTCAAAATGCTAAACTAGTTCAAGACGCCTATCCAAACCAAGAAGCACATCTAACTCAAGATTCTTTCAAAGTAACTCAAAATGATTTTCGGCATAAAATGACCACTAAGGTTGAAATGCCCTGAAACAATCAAATCATACCAACTTTTCGGCCGTTGTAAGCTCAGGCGTTCTTCAGGCAATATACATTTCGATTTCGAATCAAACCCTTTATTTATTCCACGTACCATGACTTTTTGGATATCTCAGTTTCAGTTAATTCTCTTTAGTAACAAACTCTCCAAATTCTTTTCCCCTCTACTGTAGCCAGGTATTGAACTCACAATTCTTTGTGTCAAGCCACAATTTGGATTACTCTATCAACGCTTTTATCCACGCTTTTATCTAGCTTCATCATATATGTCGGCAACTGAATGACCAAGTCGGCTTTATCAGACTAAAGATATTTTTTTATTGATGAAATGATGTGTGGCGGCCTTCTAAATAGGCTTAAATAATCACAGACATTTAGTGATCTGGTGTAAGCATTAACAATTATCTTCACTGACCAAAACTGAATTTTCACCTCAGATGTCTATTATTTTCTCTCTATTAAGTCCCGATAAAGATACGAGTATGCAGCGATAATATAAACATTTAAACTCCCAGCAGGACAAAAGTCTATCGTTTCAACGAGCGACAATGCGTAATGAATCAATTTTATATCTATTTATGATGTTCCACTCCAAACGTAACAAATATTTATAGACTAGATTTCGTGCGAACAGGGACTATCAATAGAAGACGAAATACTAATTGATGTCATATAAATCTGTATTATCCGAAATCCTTGTCTCTGAAATCGGAATGTAACCGAGGAAAATGTTCACCTTAAATATTTGCAGTGAGTGAATATAGTAATCTAAACTTATTTATAAATGGAACTTTGTGTGTGTGTCCGTTACCTATAGACTCCGAAACGGCTGAACCAATTTTCTTGAAAATTTACACAGTTGTACTATAAGCTTCTGCGAGTGTTCTTAGCTAGGTTTTGGGTCAAAGTACCTCCGATAAAAATCGATAATCGAAAAAATCTGGTTATAGAAGGAGCGGTCCGATTTTAATCAAATTTGATACACTCGTAGACAAAGACATAAGAAACAATATTCAGAAGTTTCAAGGTTTCAGTTCTTACAATAGTGCAGAAAAAAATATATATATATAAAAGGCAAAATGTTTGTGTGTGTGTCTGTTTATATGCCTGTATGTCTGTTTTTTGGGGGGGATTCAGCCCTTTTATTTTATTTTTTGCTTCGGGTTTGGCTCTAAGTAGGTATAATTGTAGTTCTTAGTCTCAGCCATGATACCATTTACTCAGAGGACTTACTTAGCCTTCAAAATTCAGTTTACGACGAAAAAAACTTATTTGATATCGATAGCAGGAAATGAAAATTTGACTTACATCCATTAATTTTTCTTTCAGTCTACGGTTTCGCTTTAACTGGAAACAACTATTTATTTTTAGTCTTTCGTGTCAACGTCCAAAGAGTCTGAGCTCCAAGGACCATGGATTAGTTCTAAATCTTTCATTACACCCGAGCAACGCCGGGCTATATTGCTAGTATATCATTAGAATTAACGGTATCCACAGAGCGTATTCAAAGTTAATTCTCTGTTCTGTTTGATAGAAAACGAATGAAGTGAGTACACCAAATGAGAGGAGTGTGACAAGGTTGTGTTTTCTCGTCGGATTTATCCTTTATAGAGAGATGATTCAAAATAATTTGGAGAAACTACTACGGTTTATTAATGGGGAACATAACCTTAGTATCATGAGCTGTTTGAACACTCCACAAAATGATTTTTCTATAAGTAGCTTTCTGAATACCTTTCTAGTAGTAACTACAAGGGATTTCGGATTTTAGTCTTAATATTTGTGAATAAGAGGAAACTTTATTTGTTTATAAAATATTCTAGATAACGTATAACAAAAAAAAATAAGAACTAAATTATATAGCGATATTTTAAGTGAAGTATTCGGAAACTCCACCATAATAATGAAATCACAATGCCTCACAATATTAACGGAGGGTTAGCAACATACGCTACACTAAAATTTTAATAAGTAAATTTGGAAGAAAAAGTGAACGAATAATTAAAGAAAGTAGTCTATAACAGCAATGAGAAAATAGTAATCATTAATTTTAAGACGAGATGCATAAAGAGGAGAATAAGGACGACCAAAATGTGAAATAGGCTTCGGATACATGAAATTATAGCAAATGCAAAAAAATTATCTCTGTTATTTTATTGTTTTTCTTGTTTAGTGGCATATCGACCTCAATGGGTCATTTAATGCCGAAATCTAAATATTCCGTATGCAATTGTATTTTTTATTTTTTGGATAATAATGATTTTGCGATACAAATTTTACTAATTAACGAAAAGATGGATTCATGTCTTTCCGAATAAGTGAATATAACGAACCCAACAGGAATTAGAACTCGGCTAGCCGATTAACAATTCACCACTTGCACATTCATGCTTACAGTATCTGGTATTCCCAAGCGGTTACCCATCTAGATTCGACATTGCTTAACTTCGCTGTTCGTATGAGAACCGCTGTTTCAGCTTTGTTTCTCTGGAAATGGTGGCATAGAACTTTGAAGATACTAAAGACAATATTCAGAAACGAACTAAATTACTAAGTGAATGAAAATAACATTAAAGTGGGGTTTTGGATTCTGTGTTAATGTCTAATCGTTAACATGACTGAAAAGATGGCAAAATATCCTCGTGCCAAACGTAACCGAGCCTACATTTAAAAGTATCAAAATGTTGCATAAAAGATAAAAGTGTTTCATTTGTATAAATAAGTGTAAGAATATCATTTTTGTTGTTTTAAAATGACACGTATGTTCGAAAGTTATGGATAAAGTTTTTCTTGTGAATGTGTCTTAAGAGTTCAGTTTTTTTGTTTTGTTTTTTTTTGTTTTTTGTTTTTTTTTTGCATCAGATAAAATTCTTTTGCAAAGAAAAGGCAAAATAGCACCGGCGATGTGTATGAAGTCTTGTTTGTCTTTCTTTTGTGAAGAAAAGACAAATTTTAGGTTGATAAAAGTTCGTCCTGAGTGTGAAATGCAAGCGGATATGATATCTTTTGTTCTTCTTTTTTTTTTTAATTTCCGACAAGTAAATGATGAAAAGGAGAAATTGAAAGAGTGAGAAATACAGATCACACTGACTTGACGTCCGGTCAGACGACCCGTGGCTCTCTGCCAAGGAAAAAGAACAATCACACGTATTTATACGATTGTGGAAACTAGGATCGGCTAAACTTTTAAGGTTTTTTTCCTTGCTCCTGATTGACCAATAAATTAGAGTTTGTATTATTTTTTATTTTGCAAACGTCGGCACATGGTAAAATTTAGTGAGCCAACTTTGTTTATGAAAAGAGCTTTTCTATTAATGAATGTATAAATGTATCTGCTTTTTTATTGGTTAATGTAAAGGTGTGAGCACCTCGGCGTGGTGTAATGGTTAGCAAGCTCGTCTCTCTAGAATCATTATAACTAAGTAGTGAGTTCGATCCTCACTGGGTATCCCCTACTTTCGGCCGTGTGTCACATATAAGCTATGCTTAGAAAATCACCTTCCTCCAGGTTTGGGGGTTGGGCGCAGGGCTAACAACCCTACCCCACAAAAAAAAACAGTTTGTTACGCTGCCCTACATACCATTGGCTATAACGGAAAAAGTTATGTGAAGGTGTAGGTGTGTGCAATTAAATTTTACGGGATCCAACGATTTTTTCAGACGAATGTTGAGAATATAATGAACAGAATATTCAACAAATGAGGTTCTAAGAAGAAGAACTATATATTAATTGTTGATAGTACACTACAAGAGCCAGCGGAAAATTTAGGAAATATAATGAGACGCTTTGGAGAATTTAATACTCGTAGGACATAACGAAAGCAAAAAAAAGTCGAAGAAAAAAGCTATTTGGCAAGTGCCAACAAATGGATATCAGACTAATTACCCCAAGAATGAAATAGTTATAAAGAAGAAAGAGTTACCAAGATCATTACAAGAAGCTGTGGAGAAACGTGATCACTAAGGGGCTGAAATAAATAAAAGTGATAGTTACTATTGCTGTATTTGGAAGATGTGATTAATAAACTAATATTTTAAAAAAATCAACTACAACTTTCGTTAGGCACCTCTTCATCATGTATTTATTCACTCACCTAGGCTTTTAATGAATTTAAGTTTCACTAAGCGCCACTTATGTGTGGCCTTGTGACAAAACTAAGCTTCTCTTAGTAAATGGCAACTAAGGCTCTTTTTAATCAAATTATAAATATTTCAGTTTACCATGAATGTAAATGTTTCTGCATTTGATTTTGGGAAGAGTCGTTATTTTAAGTTTTTTTTTTTTTTTTGCTTTGTTGTTTTTGTTTTTTTGCTTTTTTTTTTGTTTGTTTGTTTTTTTTATCGAATCTTTGCCTTTATTCATTGTGCTGTTTTGCTCTTACCACAACATGTATGTTGTTCTGTTTTCCAATTGTCTTGGGGCGTATGATTCATGCAGAAAAAGAAGTTCGTTTTTATAAACAGAAAATAAATAAAAATATATTTAGTTATACATATACGTACATATATAACTTTAAAAAGAGTAGACGTCATTTTGTTTTCCCAAACCCGAGGAACCTTTCAGCCAACACTTGTCAAGGGTTTCGTTGGCACAAAATTACAAAGGGGTAAAGAAGAGGACAAAACCAAAAAGGGAATACTTGCAATACTGGGAGAAGATGGAATTCGTTTAAAAATAAATTTCTTGAAAAATATTAAAATGTGAGGGGGGTGTAAACATATAATTCCACAAGAGTGAAATAAAAAAGAAAAATGTTACACTCACAAACTCGCCAGTAATTGCAAGGAGCGCAGGAACTGCTCTTTCTGCCTGCACAGGCCCGGCTGCTGGATTCTTAGGCAAATGGCCTCCAAAACACGTAAATGGTATGCCGATCGATCACTGTGCAGGACAGAAATCTATATTTATCTATTTTCTGTCCATCGTTCATTCAGTAATGAATTAGCGTACTCTAACTACTGGTGTATGATACATTATACGCTAAAAGTCTGCCCCCTTCTACTGAACGCCCATAGCTCAGAGGTAGAAACGCTGACTATATATGACGCCAAGTCGGTTGGGTTTCAAACCTAGATAAAAGCTATTGGATATCTAACCGTACTGATGAGCTGTGATACAGTGAAACAGATCTGTCTGCGGATGACTATATATATATATATATATATATATATATATGGCATTAGGCTGAAGTGGAAGAGGCTGGTCAACACTTTCTATCCTACACCGAGATAAGCAGATTCATTGATTTATAATTTGCACAATCACCATAAGAACTCATCAATCATCATTCAATCCTACATATACCACAATACCACTAATTCACAGGGAACCTACAAAAACCCTATAGCATAAAAATATCTTTATTTTATATTCAATTTTTTTTTTTTTTTTACAAAAATATATAAACATAATGATATGGAATGCGGATGGGGGGAATGAACCTAAAACAAAACTAGATTATAACAAAACATTCAAACTAAAAATAACAGACTTTAGTAGGATCCGTCCGCCGCACAAAAATAAGAGACTGGTTTATACTACCTTTAGACAAAATCAAGAAGCTCACCCACTGAAGGAGAGCAGAAAATAAAATCCACTTGTGTTATGAATTGAAAGACTAATCTAGTCGATATGAATAAAGAAGAAAAAATGAACTGGGGAGATTGGGAATCTCGACATGAATGACAACAAAATAGAAATTTGGGAAAGAGACATTAACTAGATAAACAAAATGAGTCTATCCTAACCAGGAGAGAGTTCGACAAGAATCTGCCCAGTTGCTATCAATATGACTTAAAAATGAAACTCAAAGTTGACTCCGTTCACACGAATCAAGCTCGTTACTTTCATCCACATTTAGTAGAAATTTCTCGTAAAATTGCTTTCTATCCGTTCCGATCTTCATCTTGAGCTGAATTCGATCAGATCCTGATAAAAATAGCGTTCTTATCTCAAGGCTACACCATTTGCGACGTCAAGATCACCATTCTTGTCACGGCTAGCAATGTGAGAAACATCATTCATTTCTCCGTAGAATACTGGGACGACACATTATGATACGCGTATAAAAGATAGATATACACGAGATGATACGAGCCATTAAATCGCCGGCATACAACGGGCGCGTCTGAGAACAATGGTAGAAGGTCACAGTGATGACAGTCGGGAAAACTCGTCTAGCCCCTACTGAAGGCCACGTTATTGAGAAAAAGTACGTTCCGAATCAATCGCCATATAAGCAAAAACTCAGAGTTGCTGTGGTAATTCGACGTTGGCGTCCAAGACAAGAAAGAGTGCGAATCGATCGCCGACATTCCAAGCTGCTCACAGAGAAGATTCCTCGCGACCACCTGAACTAATTCCTGATACAAGAGTCTCTTAAGTTATAAAAGGTCAGCGGGACGAGTAATAACCCTCGAGGCCGCTCTGAAGAATCTCGATTGATGCTGGCGCTCAGCCCTAGAAACAGGAGTGATGGTAAAGCTAGTGAAGCCATCTCTGTCGAATAAATGCTTGCCACCACCCCACAAGAAAGATGAAAGCAAGCGCTCGAGTACCTTCTTAAGGTCTTTAAAGAGATGGGGTACAGACAACCTGTAAAGGATGAGAGGAACGACGTGAGTGGGACACGCCTCAACCCTAGCCATCACGTACAACCGCCCTCGGAACCAAGTCCAGACTGCCACTCCGACCTTTGTCTGTACCTCCGAACAATTCTTTTTTAGCTGAAGCCCGGATCGAAACATCACTCCAAAATGTGGGCGGGTCCGTCAATTTAAATGAAAGGTCCAGAAAGAGTGAACCCCCCCCCGTGCACATAACCCCAAGCCGGAAGACTTGCTGTGGTTAATTATGGCCCCAATGACATTTTCGTACCGTTCAAGCGCATTTTGTACCACTTTAATGTCGCTGTGGCACGACAAAAAAAGTCGGTGTACACGGAAACTACCAAGGACAGCGATTGCACGACCTGCCCATCAGTTGACGAAGGAGATGCTTTAACGCCAAATCATAAATTAGGAGCACCAGTGGACAACACTGAAATAATCAACTGAGACAGCGCAAAAAATCGCAACCACTTTATTACAGGTTGGGCTAAACAGGAAACTGGTTCATTTGTGGAAGTCGGGTTTCAATTTGACAGCCTGCAACACAGCATACAAGAACTAGTAATAGACCCTATAAAATGCCATTGATTAAAATTTGTCAGCTCAACTTGTTCGTCGTCTTATATACCTTCAAGGATCGTTAGGATCCAATGCAAGTTACTGTGAATTGTTGTGCCCTTGACTGCACAAGTCTGCTCAAGTTCCAGCATAATATCGGTAACAGACTCCAAACGCTCCATCAAGATTTTAACCGAAAACCTTAACGCTCTTTTTAGCAGAGTTACGGGCCTATAATCATCCAAATCCTGCCCACGTTCCTTGCCATTTTTAAACGGTGATCTCATCCCTGGATATGCTGGAACCAATTTTTGAACACTACAATCAAAATCGAAACAAGATGTGAGATAGCCTCAAGTACAATTTGTAAGGCAGACCATCAAGTCCCGGAGACGTGCCACTGCCGACCTTCTTCAAAGCCTTTTTTTTCATCTCACACTCGCAGCTGGCCGCCTCAGACAGATGCAAAACTCTTCGTCCCAGAGACCAGGCTGCTTGGTATACCGGCTTTCGAAATGCCGCTGAAATAGCTCGCACATGTATTTAGTGAACCTCAGAGTACACCGCTTCGGGTTATCGACCTTCCGACTATATTGATCGGAACCTCGACAGATCTCTTCCTTGCGTACTTCTGCAATCATATTCACGGCTTCGTTAGACATCTTGTTTGATCTCTCACTCTAGTACCGCTCGCTCCAGAGAGCTAAACCTATCTCTAAGAAATCTTCACCAGCCTCTGCATGAAACAGATTATTCTTGAGTCATCATTTTTTAGCCTTATCTCGTTGGCTATATTCAGTGGAGAAATACTTAATGCTATCCTCTCCCACCACTTATTTCCAATATCCGTAGTGAAAGACTTCATGCTATCCTTAAACCTCTCCCACCACTTATTCCCAATAATCGCCCACTAGTTCTAACTGCAATAATCCACTTAACTTATTCTTATGAGGAATGGATGCAAAATACTTTTCTCTACCTCAATTTATAGACCGAAGTATACAGATTCATGCTGGGACTTTTTCATAGCCGGTTGTTGGTTTCTTGTCTTGAATTCAGAACGCTACGTTAGCTTGTTCAAACTTTCTCTTGTGTATCTATCCCAATTCTTAGTTAGTGAACTATTTGCCATATTACTGTTGCTTTTTTATATCACT
This sequence comes from Ascarosepion bandense, assembly GCA_037127315.1. NCBI lineage: Eukaryota > Metazoa > Mollusca > Cephalopoda > Sepiida > Sepiidae > Ascarosepion > Ascarosepion bandense. The sequence continues at coordinate 12,591,499 of JBBBDQ010000145.1, read as the reverse complement.
GTTAATTTGCTTTGGATATATTGTTTGCTTGTTTTTTGTTATTTTTTGCCTTGTTTTTTGTTATTTTTTGCCTTGTTTTTTTTGTTATTTTTTGCCTTGTTTTTTTGCCTTGTTTTTTTGCCTTGTTTTTTTTGCCTTGTTTTTTTTGCCTTGTTTTTTTTGCCTTGTTTTTTTTGCCTTGTTTTTTTTGCCTTGTTTTTTTTGCCTTGTTTTTTTTGCCTTGTTTTTTTTGCCTTGTTTTTTTTGCCTTGTTTTTTTTGCCTTGTTTTTTTTGCCTTGTTTTTTTTGCCTTGTTTTTTTTGCCTTGTTTTTTTTGCCTTGTTTTTTTTGCCTTGTTTTTTTTGCCTTGTTTTTTTTGCCTTGTTTTTTTTGCCTTGTTTTTTTTGCCTTGTTTTTTGTTATTGCAAATTTTGTCAGTTCAGTTTGTTGAACAATTCTGTCATTTATTTACTATTTAACCATGGTCACACACTCTACAAAAACTTTTTTTTCTTGACCATTCTGTAATTAATTATCGCTTTTTATTTATTTTTTCTGTTTTGTTTATTTTTGCAATAATAGAAAAAAAATAATAAGTAGCCATTGTTGTAAATAAAAACTAAATACACGGGATAAATATTTCATTTACTCATCACGGAATCAATCAATGATATCGACATCATCATTTTGTTTCATATCGTATGCACCTCTTGATCAAAGTCTGATACATGTTACAGTAGTTGTCTTTGACTTACGAAAATGTTTACTTAATATTCATTGGGAGTTGTTATTCACCTTGCTAATTGATGAAGACTTGTTGATATTTTCGCGTAATTACTTCGAGAAGGGTTGGGAAATATTAACGACATTTATGTTTAATTGCGTTGGCATAAGTCAGCTTTATTCATCATATCGAATTTATCCTGGTATAGATAATTTAAAAACTTTCACATTTCTTAATAGCATCCCTATATTATAACCTTGTTCTTCGAATTCCTGAAAACTGACTATTGATTTTTTCCCCTGATTTCTTACGTAAAAATATACAAACATCAAAACAAAGAAATTTCATCAGTTGCAACATTGTTCAGAATATTCAAGTGATTGGAATATTAAACTGAACACTTTGTGTTCACTGGGGTGGATTGTTCTCGTTCCATGGGTCATGCCACTTCCGAATGTCTCAGTTATCTTTATTTAACTCAAATATTTTTTTATACAACACTGCTGTAGCCAGTTATGGAACTCACAACTCTTCGGGTCAAGGCACTGGATCCAACCAACAGTTTTATCCACTGGGCCACGTGTCAAAATATTTGGCTACAGCAGGTCCTCAAACGATGTAATTTTGGTTACTTGTTACAGTTTTTTGTGATTCTTAAGCGCCAGTTCATAATGTTTGAAAAAGAATGTTCCTTGTTAAGATGTTCTGGTTTCATTCGCGCAGATTTATTTTTTAACCACTGATCTGTGAATGTAGTTGTATGCAACTGACAGTTTAGATATTTCTGAACGAGTCTGGTGCCATGCATGACATAAATATAAAATTTTAAATTTATGTTTTGTTTATTTATCGGTTTGCGGTGTTAGGTGAAACTACATCTAGCGCAATAAAGTGAGTTTTTCTATTTATCGGTCATGCAGCCTGATACCCCCTACTTTATAAAATATCCCATTTTTCAACGATAATTATTCGATACCAGTTTGTCAACATGGTTCATGCTACTATAGCAACAGAATAACATACATATATATGCTGATATATTACTTTTTATTTTTTCAATTTTGTATTAGCTTTTTAAAGATTGTTCTAATTTTAATTATTTAAAAACAGAATTTCTTTGTAACAGCTGATAAATTCCTAATGATTCATGCAGGAAATATAGTCAGCCCAAAATTAGTTACATACGGCTGTCAGTTTGTTTTTTTTAATTCGGATGAAGCAGTTGTTAATAAGTTAGCTAATAGATTTCTCCGATTATGTGGGATGTGCGGGTGGTGCAACATCGGCACGGAAAATAGAATTGTTAAGCTGAGTTCAAATTCCAACGTACTCTGTTACGTTTACTTTGCACTGATGACCTCGGGAACTACATGAACCCATGTTATCCCCTAATATTTATCGTTTAAGTAAGAAGGTAGACTGGGTTCTGTATTCTTGAGTGGCTGGCTGGCTGGCAGTCAGTCAGTCTAGTTGGAATACTCTTAAATTCAAAACATAAAGACAACAGCAAACCCCTCCAATATTTTTCGCAGAAAGTCATGGCATTTTGCAGGTCATAAAGTAAACGGAGTTCTGAAGATCGCCAAGTCTTTTGTACAAATTGCAAATGCCGTCTGGAATAACCATGTCGAGGAGAATCTTTTGAGAGAGGCACTTTTAACTTCTGGGACAATATAATGGTTGCACGGAGAAAATTACGTAAAAATGAGTGTGCCTTAACAAATAATCACTTTACCTTTGTAAAAAATTGAAGGAAATGAATGAATTGAGACGGTATTTATATTTGCTACGCATGAGTTCGTCCTGAAGACGTATGGCATAAAAAGAAAATGTTAAAAAAATATTTGTCGTTATTTCTGAAATGAGGTATAGCAATTATTTAAATTATATTGTTCAGACTGTTGTTTTGATTTTGTCTGTCTCGTTGAGAACATTTCGGTTCTTCTACGGTCTGACATTCTTCAGGTGATTAATATATATATATATATATATATAGGCATTTACAGCGTATAACGACAGCTAAAGTTCCTGAGACATGCAATGAGGAAGGAGGGCTTGGAGAACAGGCCAGATAGAGGTGGGGGGGGGAAGACAGTGGAAAGCAGCGGATAACATATTTGAATAACCTGATCAGGTGGATGACGGAACAAGGGTTGCATGATATAACAGGAGAAAGCGTGCTAAGAGGCACCAGGGATAGGGAGATGTGGAAAGCAATGATCACCTACGTCCTGAAAGGACAGGGCACATAGAAGAAGAACGGCAGTGAGAATTGTAAGAAAGATTTTAAGTAAAATGATGTAATTAACTACAAAGCATTCTGTTGTTTTGAGGAAGTTAGTAGGAAAGGAAGACACGAACACGAGACTTGTAACAACAAGATGTATTGAAAAACAAGAATACAGGAAGAGTAAGTCTGAGTGAAAACCTCCTCTCAGCTGCGACAAATAGTCTACATATCTCTACTCCCAGGCGTCTGTCCAGCGTCTGCGCATACAGAGCCTAGCCGGTATTTGTTATGAACGGAACAGTCCATTATAGAGAGGCTCTACCCCAACACATTCTTTATTGATTGATTTTTGTTTTTTGTTTTTGTTTTTGTATTTTGTTTTTGTTTTTGTTTTTTGGTGGGGGGGGGGGGGTTACTGCTTATCAAATATTTTCAGGTTATTTAATGTTATAAATTATTTTATAATGTAAGAATTTTATGAAGATAATAATTTCCTCATACACGTCCTACTAATTAACCCATACTTGAGAGAGAAGTGATGGATTCTTTCATTTCCCAAAGATATTTGCGAATATAACGAACCCAACTAAAATTAGAACAGTTCCTTATTAAAAGGAATTTTATCCATTTCATCACCTGCGAATCCTAGCTTACTGCACCTGTTATTTCCAGACGCTCATCCATGTAGATACTGACCAGGCTCGACGTTGCTTAACTTAGTTGATCGTACAAGACCCGATATTTCAACGTAATACGAGCGTAATTCTAGAGCATTATTGTGAAGAAACAAAAATTATAAAAAATATCAACAATTAACACCTTTCAGATATAAGTTCTAAAACATTAAATTATCAACAGAATCAGTCAACGTGCCATACGTGATACACGCTTGGTCGATTATGTCTTGAAAGAGACATGACTGAGCAGATCATTTTCCCGCAACAGGTTGACATTACTTTCTGAGGGAGGCTGGTTGCCAACCAAGGCTATAGAACCAGATCTGTTCTGCTATTTAACCCATAGATGGAGGGAGAAGTGACGGATTAATACGTTTCTCAAGTGAATGTAAATGTATGCAAAGAATTCAACCGGAATTCGAACTCTACTCTCCTGTTTCTCGTTCCGAGCCGATATCCACTACACCACAATGCACATTCTTAACAGAATACAACATCAAAAACATTTCCAGTGAAGCACTACGTAAATATTAATCACGAGAGTGTCGGAATTATCAAAAAAAAAATATCTACGAATAACATTGTCTGAAAACTTTAAAGATTGCATGTGAAAACTTTCAATGACTTTAACGCTGTACCAGAGAATCAATAGTTACATTAATATTGTGGAATTGCAAATAGATCTAAAGTACAAAGAGTTTTGTTCAAATATTGATCACAAGACGTTAAAATTACCAACTCGAATCAGGAACAATCATTGAATACCTCCAAACATGTAGTCGATAAAAAAAAAAGTTTCAAACACATTGCAAACAAATATTTGAGTTGTAAAATTGTCGCACACCGATGATAACATTACAAAGCTTTTTCTCAAAGAAAACAAAATATACATTTAAAAGCTTCTCAGACAAGCGACTAAGCTAACAAATAATTTAACGTATTCTTTCTTAACATGTATATCAATAGCTATAAAATATGACAAAAACGTTTCCTATTAAGTTTTCACAGCTTAGCGGTTGGGGAAATTAAAAAGAAATAATGTAAAAATGCAAGAATTGTACTTCATTACACCTATACTGTTTCTATGTAGTTCTTGCTAACAATGACTCAGCAGGATTTCTTCAGACATTGTTATTGTTTTTATTTTCACGCTGGAGATCGTTAGCTGTCGATATGCATCAAGTGTCATTTTAAATACCATGAATTCTCTTGATTTTTCTCGTAAATTTCAACAATTTCCTGTCGTCTTCTTCTATTTCTGTCTTCTTTCGAAGGTCACTGGTATCGTTCCCAGTGAGCCATTAATTATGAAATTGATCCTCACCTTCATGAATCCTCTAGCAAGGTCTTGATAATTATCATTGTCTTTTTTCTTGTAGCCTGTTAGAATATTTTACAAAGTTTCATTTTATCATTTTCAACGAAACCGAAATGAGAAGGCACATTGTTATAACGAAAGATGCCTTCCAAAAGCTAAAATTAATATTAAGAAAGAAACGTACACTGAAATGCTATGTAATATCAGTCCTCTTATATAGTAGTGAAATCTGGGCAATTTACTTACAGATGACGAAAACTTGATTGGTGTGGTTCTACAGAAGGATGCTGATAATCCCTTTGGTGAAGCATGTGAGCAATGACGAAATTTAAAGAAAAATGGAAATAAAATGAACATAGTTTGTTGTGGAATAAATTATACACCCCCAGTAACACAACACCTTAAATAATAAGAAATAAGAAAAATAAAAGGTGCAAACAGCTACTTTTTATAAGTTAGCTGCTGCTGCTTCTATGTGCCCCGTCCCTTCAGAATATGAGCGGTCAAGGCTCTCCAAAACTTTCTATCCTTTAATGTCAGCAAAAGATTGTTCGACAAAGCATATAACGTGAATACAATATTAAAAATAATTAAGTTTAACTGTAATAGTTTTTACCCGTTTTTTAACAAATGCTGACGATTCTCTTTTTAGACTAAACTATCGCCTGGTTCACACTCCACCCATGTCTATTGAACAGGTGAAGAGGCTCATCCCTTGTTTCCTGTTTAGTTTGTGGTTTCCGGTTTTTCTCTTTTCCAATCTTTTCACTTTTTATTTTATTTTATTTTATTTTATTTTTCAATTGGAGTAGATAGACTAAACTATCATCAGGTTCACGCTACACCCACGTCTATTGAACAGGTGAACATCCCTTGTTTCCTGTTTAGGATGTGGTTTCCGGTTTTTCTCTTTTCCAATCTTTTCACTCTTGTACGTAGCCCCCTGCGCATCAGTGGCGTTTTCGCCTTGCTTGGGGTGATATGATTAAAAAAAAATAAATAAATAAATAAACTCAAATGGTCAGCAAGATAACCATACAATAATAGTGTTAATAATTGAACGCACAAGAACGTATATATAATGCATGCATGCACACACACCCACACACACCCACACACCCACACACACCAGGTTTCACAGCTACATAAGAGGACTGATAAACTTATATATCCATATGCATGTACGTTACAACATACTTTATCTAGACATTTACACATACCGATATATATCTCCACCCTTTCTCTCGAGCTAGACGATAAAAAGTAATTTTCTCCAAAACTGTTACTTCTTTGGACTATAATGAACTCTTCCTATTGTTATGAATACCGGGAAAATATGCCACTCGGGGTGGGGTTGAGTTGATTTGAGTCACCCTGGTCTAATACTTGGCAGTCAGACCTACGTGTGACACTCTAGTATTTGTTTTCCGTTGAATATATATGTTTCACTAATTCCCGAGTTCGAATTTTTTTGTGGACCTATTCTGGGTCCACAACAAAAACAATAACCATTTTTCCTTTATTTTAGCAGCTTCTTTCTTTTTGTCATCTTACACTGTCACCAGTTGAATCCCTTGCATTCACTTAGGCACAAATACCCTTGGGAAAGGTATTAATCTGTCTCTTCCCTCCAGTTATGGGTAAAATAACAGGTCAGATTGGGTTATGTAGCCTTAGCTGGCAACCAGTCTACCGCAGAAAGCAATTGCAACCTACTGCGGGATAATCTTCTGCCCAGTCAGTCATGTCTCTTTCGAGACAAGATCGCCCAGGCGTGTATCACGTATGGCACTTAACTGACTTACTCTGTCACCTTGAGATTGGTTGATTTTATAATATATAAAAACTTGTTGGGTTATTTAATATGGAAATCTTTCTTTTATTCTAAAATTCTATAAGCATTTGATTGTTTCGAAAAGAGGTAAATATTGTTCGTTTATATTTGACTATAAACATTTATGTGATGGGGTCTTACCCCTCTGTAGGAGATTCCATCACCGTATTCTAAACCCAGCCAACACTGCGGATATATATTTTTTCTCACTGGTTAACGTGTTCTTGTGCTAAACGAAGACGATTGACAATAGTTCGGTGTGGGCGAGGGACATCCAAACATTTTATTTTCTAATTTTTTTTAAATAAACTTTTTTTTCTTGCTATTTACATTGTTCGGACATTTGTCCACATCGTTGTTGCCATATTCACAACGTTTCGAGCGTTTTACGTTCCGACCTTCTACAGGTGATTGCAATTTCGAACTGATCCTTTTTTGCCCACCGGTATCAATTATCTCCCTTTAACTTAACTTTCTAAGTTTTGTTCTCCTCTTTCCTTAAGGGCACATGGCCAAATGGATGAAGGTGTTGGTTGAATCCAGTGACTTGACCCAAAGAGTTTTTGTCCAGTACCTAGCTACAGCAGAGGTGAACAAAAGTTAGTGTTGAGTTAAAGGGGGATAAATGATACTGAGATATAAGCATGACTAGTGAAACTAGAACAATCTATCTTGGTGAACGAAATAAAAGTTTCAATTCGAAATTCCACTCCCTTGAAGAAGGTCGGAGCGTACGACGGCCGAAACGTTGTGAATGTTAACAAAGATAAGAACAATTACTAGAACAATGTCAGGATGTTTTTTCCACCTGAATCCATCCTGCATATATACAAGTCAACCATCCGTCCGTGCATGGAGTACTGCTGCCATTTATGGTCAAGTACCCCTGCCATTCTCCTCAGTGTTCTTGACAGGCTCCAAAGGAGCGTCTGTAATGTGATAGGTACTGATCTGGCGGCTCTACTATATTCTTGCTTTCCTGGCGGCTACAACCTCCAGAAATTTAAATGCAAAGTCAATACTCATCTACTAACCACTGGACTCTAGCTCTCTCTCCACCCCTGTATAACCTTCCCTTTCTCTCCACCTATGTATCTGTCATCGCACCTGCTTTCTCAGCTTTCTATTGTTTCTTTCTAACTAGTTTGTACTCCTCACTCTTTTCTAATTAATCTTTTTACATTTATGTAGCCCCCTGCACATCAGTGGCGTTTCCGCCTTGCTCAGGGTGAAATGATTAAAAAAAAATGTAAAAAGTGTAAATAATTAAAATACCTCATCTCAGAAATATACACATTAATTTTTTCCCGTTGAAGTTTATCTTTGAATATTACATTAAAGAATATTTTTACCGACGTCTATTCTATTGCGTATATTTCAGTATAGAATTTTCAGAGATAAGTTTTCTTTTTAATTTTTTTCAATAGTCGCGTGGAAACGATACTGTTTCATGTTACGATGAAAGCAATAATGAATTACATTTGCTTTCAATTAATGTCGCTAAGTTCAAGATATAATTATGATGACGGACATCCTTTCTTTTTCTTTTTATTTATTTATTTTTTTTCAATTGGAGTCGATAGACTAAACTATCGCCCGGTTCACACTCCACCCACGTCTATTGTACAGGTGTAGATGCTCATCCCTTGTTTCCTGTTTAGGATGTGGTTTCCGGTTTTCTCTTTTCCAGATCTTTTCACTGGTACGTAGCCCCATGCACATCAGTGGCGTTACCGCCTTGCTCGGGGTGATATGATTTTAAAAAAATGCAAATTCTTGGTGATATATCATATATTATTAAGTTTTATTATATATTATTATTTATTATGTACATGTGCATACAATATAACTTACAAGGAACAACTGTATATGCTATAATGTCCGGAAAATTCATCTAACTTATGACTCCAAAATTTATTGCTTGAAATTTCCTTATAAATTGCTATTTTATTATTTTGACTACAAATTCATTCTTCTTCTAAGTGTCATGTCCCTTCAGGACGTAGGCGATCATGGCTTTCCACGTTTCCCTATCACTGCTAGCTCTTAGCACGCTTTCTCCTGTTACCCCACCCAAACCTAGCTTTACGATCCACCTGCTCAGGCCTTTTAAATATGCTATCCGCTGCTTTCCCCTGTCTCTCTTTACCTCTGTCTAACCTGTGAGTATCAGATTCTCCAAGCTTTACTTCTTCATTACATGTCCCAAGAACTGCAGCTCTCTCTCTCTCTCTCGCTGATGCTCAGTCAGTCAGTTAAGTGTCATAGGCGATACACGCTTCAGGCGATCATGTATCTTTCGAGACATGACTGACTGGGCAGAAGATTATCCCGCAGTAGGCTGCAATTGCTTTCTGCGGTAGACTGGTTGCCAGCTAAGGCTACAGAACCCAATCTGACCTGTTATTTAACCCATAACTGGAGGGAAGAGACGGATTAATACCTTTCTCAAGGGTATTTGTGCGTAAGTGCATGCAAGGAATTCAACTGGAATTCGAACTCGGCACACTGATTTGTCGTTCCAAGTCGATATCCACTGCACCACAACGCACATAACCCAAAATTAATATTTGCTCAAGTTATCATAAAATTAAAATTTTTTGGTTATCATAAAATTAATTTTTTTTTCTTTTTCGATATTTGTCTATTGGCTGTTAAAAATAAATGCAGATAACAATTTTCAAAGAAGAAAATGTAAAATCATTTACGTAATTAGTACATTGCAAAATGTTTGTAATAGTGACAAAGTACAGCAGCTACTTAGTCCGGTCTGAAGCAGCCATAATGAACACACAGACACAAAAAAAAATCGAAGTGTGCAGAGAAAAGCAACATGCCTATTATTATTATAATAGCGAATAGTGAGAAAAATTCTCATACACACAAACACATATTGAATAAATACAAATGTTGCACGGCCTTTCCACTAATAATTACAAAACACATAAATACTTGCAAATATTGTAGTCATCAGTGGAAGCGTTTCACCACAACGCATAAACATGGTACATTTAAAAGAAAAAAAAATAGTTGTTAATGAGAACAGATTCATAATACATGTACTTACGACCGGGAAGCAAATGAACGCTGGGGCTTATCAGTTCACAGTCTTTGTTTCATTCAACTATTTGTAAACAATAACATGGCGATGAGTAACAGAAAAACGCTGAAACTTTCACAAAATTTACTTAGGTTTCTTTTCTTTTAGCAAAAAATACAGAAAATTTGTTTTATAAACAATGAAAGAATGTTATATACGGTGGAGATAAGGATGCTTATTGATAAGTTAACTCTACAATTAAATTAATTTACGACCTTATACATTCTCGAGGTATTAAACTGGACCCTTTATGAAGTTTCATGAAAAAACAGGGTTAATTATTTGTGCTCAGGAACTTTTACTACGAGCAAAATCCTATTTTCTCTATACAGAATTCAGTTCATTAGCAATTACGTGCAAACAAACAAAATTAATAATAAACTTACTTTGATTTTATGTAACAATGTCTAGAATGGCGAAAGCCGATTTTGTGTTGCTTCCTTAAATGTTTTAATCCGAAGGGAAAGTCTTATAAAAAAGAGACTGTAAAAAATAAATAAAATAAAAATATAAATAAAACGATTTTTATAAATAATCAGTCTATTTTAAAGTATATATAACCAAGAAGTATACTGCTTTGAATATTGTTGGAGATGTTGAAAGAGGCAAGTCTGAGTGGGAAGTATCCTAAAACTACTAATTGTCAAAATCTCACGGAGGTGTATGTGGATGTATTCGGCAAAATGAGAACGTTATAGTCGTAGATTAATTATAAACATGAGATGAAGTTTATTTACTGTGGTCATTTAAAAATGTATATAAGGATAGTTATATAAAAAAAAAAAAGTGTTACTCGAGAACGGAATAAACGTTCGGCATGCCTATTTCTAATTGAATGAAAACACTGACAATTTAGACCTTATGAGACATTTTTAAACCAGATGGCGGGAAACAAAGTAAAAAGTATTCTGAGTCATACACAAATGCATCTAACAAAATTGTGACGCTCTTCATGAAGGTCTGATACAGCAATAACATCAGAATGCCATAACTGTCAATAGATATAGTAGCTTTATTATTTATGTGCAATGGCAATTGGTTGGATGAGCTTTTCACTATGGTACCTAGATATTATGAATTTAGGAAAAACTTGAACAACTGAAATGTGGTTCTACAGAAGGATGCTGCGAATTTCATGGATCGAGCATGTGAGCAATGATGAGGTCTTAGAAATGATGGAAACAAAAAGGAAATTAATACTGAGCATCAGGAAGAGACAGCTGAAGTTCCTGGGACATGCAATGAGGAAGGAGGGCTTGGAGAACCTGATGCTAATAAGCAAGACAGGGGAAAGCAACAGATAACCAATATTTGAAGGACTTGATCAGATGGATGACGGAACGAGGGTTGCATGGTGTAACAGGAGAAGGCGTGCTCAGAGCCACCAGGAATAGGGAAACGTGGAAAGCCATGATTACCTACGTACTGAAGGGACAGGGCACATAGAAAAAGACTAGATTGGTGGCATGGTCTCATTAATTCACAGTTAAATTGGTTAGAAGTGACCGTAAGTTCTATGCTCACTGTTTCTCTTCTCGCATTTCTCGCTTGTGGAACTCTCTTCTAGATCCATTCTTTCCAGCCAAAAGATTTAAATACAAGGTTAATTGTTATCTGCTGTCTTTTTGGTTGCTCTTCTATTTTTCTCACTACTGAATAATCTTTCTCTTTTTTTCTCATTCTTTCGGGTCCTGGGCATGACAGTAAACTGCATCCGGCAGCAAAGCCTCTGATTGGGAGGTTGTGAAGAGCATGGAACCGCCTCTTAATTGCTGTTGTTCTCAGGTCCACCCCTGACCCGGAGTGTAGCACCTGTTAGGGTCCCAGCTATGGGCAAATAGTTAAACCCCAAAATGGGGTCAAAACACTATGAAAATATAAAAATAGACTTTTATAGAAACGTATATATAAAAATAGACTTTTATAGAAATGTATACATAAAAATAGACTTTTATAGAAACGTATACATAAAAATAGACTTTTATAGAAACGTATACATAAAAATAGACTTTTATAGAAACGTATACATAAAAATAGACTTTTATAGAAACGTATACATAAAAATAGACTTTTATAGAAACGTATACATAAAAATAGACTTTTATAGAAACGTATACATAAAAATAGACTTTTATAGAAACGTATACATAAAAATAGACTTTTATAGAAACGTATACATAAAAATAGACTTTTATAGAAACGTATACATAAAAATAGACTTTTACAGAAACGTATACATAAAAATAGACTTTTATAGAAACGTATACATAAAAATAGACTTTTACAGAAACGTATACATAAAAATAGACTTTTACAGAAACGTATACATAAAAATAGACTTTTATAGAAACGTATACATAAAAATAGACTTTTATAGAAACGTATACATAAAAATAGACTTTTATAGAAACGTATACATAAAAATAGACTTTTATAGAAACGTATACATAAAAATGGACTTTTATAGAAACGTATACATAAAAATAGACTTTTATAGAAAAATTTTCTCAGCAACACATTTTTAGCATATAAAACTAGAAGACATTTTCAGTTTTTCTAAAATAAAAACAAAAAATTTTCATTAAAATCTGACTAAATCAACCTTATCACTATAACCGAACAGAAAAGAAAAAAAAACAGGAAAAACTTAATGCACCACCTTTTTGGCATTAAATAACCCACAGAGGCTGATATGCCGTTAAACAAAACTCAATCTTATTCTTTCATACACAGTAAACTTTTGTGTCTTAGTAGCTTTACAGCCTTGCATGAAGTAATATGATTTTAAAAAAAGGTTAATTCTAAAATTTCCTTCTCACACTGGTAGCAAGAGAATGTTAACTGTTAGTTGGCATGGAAAAAATGGAAGCAGATCAAATGTAAATCTTTTGGGAGAGAACTGATATTATATACTGTCAATTCATAATCAGTTACTGGAAATATAAATTATTACTTGAATTTGCTTTGAATGTGTCTATTTTTCCATATTTATTTTAACCTGGCATAAATTGATTATCCATTTCTGCCGAGATTTTAAATCTGAAAAAATGTGGCTAAAATAGATTTTATAATTTATGCAATATTTTTTAAATAGTTTAGCATGGAATTTTGGTTGCATAGCAATTGCTACATTAAAAAGAAATGCGTGTTCCTTCATGAGGGTTATTGGACTTGACTTTGCCGTGGCTGAGCAGTCTAAAAGTACGTGCTGTACAGCAGTTTTCTTTACATAGGTGGACGCAGGTTCCAGCTCTGGTAAAGCGTGGTCTTCGGCAAGGTTCTAAGTTTTTGTGTACCAATCTGTGTTTTTCAAAATCCCAGACAGCTAGACGTGTGTGTATATATATATATATATATATATAGAGAGAGAGAGAGAGATAATACTGAGGTCAGCACGAAGTGGTGACAGTCTGTTTCAGGCCCTGAAAATTACGTTCTTTTTATATTTTCATTCTCATTCTCTCTCTCTCTCTCACACACACGAGGAAGAAATATGTTAACATAGAACTTACATGTACATCTAAATATTTCAGCTGTAAAATGACGACTACTTGTATTTAATACTGCACTAAAGCTTTGGTACAAAAGAGGAAGACTCATTAAAAAATGATCATGAAAATATTTACAGAAAAGTTACGGCGAGCTTACGTTACGGTAAGGAGAAAGAGTCCGACGCCATGTCAGGACCAATAACATTGCAGATTCTCTTTTTTATTGTCTTAAGAATCTCTAAATGCATAGTTGATGCACCAGGACAGATGTGACAGCGATATTCAATGCACGGACGAATGGTAGACGAATAGAGATGTAAGATAGATTCCAGCGAGGAAAATTGTCTTGCACAGTGAATCAACTTTCCATTTGCTCCAATATTCTATAGGCTTTTACTTTATATCGTTTACTTGAGTTTTTCGTTTGAATATACCTATAAAATTCACCGAATTAAATTTCATAACTTACTAATTACAGAAATATTAATAAATCATCATATAATCATTGTGATTGTATCTCATAAATAATCTACGTTTTCTTCACGAGAAAAGACGAAGGACATATCAGATATGCTACTTGATTTCAGTGAAAAAAGATAAGTGTTTAATGTCTCTTGCTTATACCTCATAATAATGGACCATTCCGTTTGGCTGATGAGAGAAGATAAGTCTTATCAAAGATGCTACTTGCTGTCACTGAAAAAATGAAAGAAAAAATAGTTTGTTTCAGTGAGATTGAAAAAGTTGCAGTTTCATTTTTTTTCATTTGTACCTCCCTGTTACTTCAAATAACGACCAGCCTTCATATTTATGATTGCTATTGCAATATTTCGTTAAAGTTAAGCTCAAACATAGGCAGTAAGGGAACTTCAACGGATACTTTATTTTCGTAAAACTCGATTAACTGAAGAATTAAGATTCATCGGAAATCTAAACTTATTTATAAATGGAACTTTGTGTGTGTATCCGTTACCTATAGACTCAGAAACGGCTGAAACGATTTTCTTGAAAATTTACAGCTATACTATAAGCGTCTGCGAGTGTTTTTAGTTTGGTTTTGTGTCGAGGTACCCCCGATAAATATTGAAAATCGATCATCGAAAAAATCAGGTTATAGAAGGAGTGTTCCAATTTTAATCAAATTTGATACACTCATAGACAAAGACATAAGAAACGATATTCGGAAGTTTCAAGGTTGCAATTATTACAATAGTGCAGAAAATTTGATATCGATACCAGGAAATCAAAATTTGACTTACATCCATTCATTTTTCTTTCAGTTTACGGTTTCGCTTTAACTGGAAACAACTATTTCTTTTTAGTCTTTCGTGCCAACGTCCAAAGTGTCTGAGCTCCAGGACCATGGATTAGTTTTAAAGCTTTCATTACACCCGAGCAACGCCGGGCTAGTTGACTATAGGGAAACCGCGAAAACTAGTAATTATATGTACTGCAGTCATAACGGCAGTTATGTGCCTAGGGCAAGAGAGCCTGGCTGACACCGTCCCTTTTCGGGCTTGTTCTGGATTACTCATTCCTTCTTCTAGACTGGTTGCCAACAAGCCCAAAGTGCCAACTCAGCGCTGCCATTTCCCCACCCCCATAACTGAGAGAAAACGAATAGATGCAATTTCTCAATACTTTCCCCAATGATATTTGTGTAAAGTGAAAACAATTCGGTCGGAACTGGAAAGTCGTTCTAATTCCGAATCGTTAATCGTAGTACTAACCACACACTCATTCACTTTCAAACACAGTCCCCAATTTTTCTGCGTGGCGGGAAGCCATGTTAGCTGAATGATATTAAAACAAACTAATAAATTTTGACGATTCACTCGCATTTTTTGGCTTTTGTTCGTTTTTTGGCACTTGTTATCACGACTTCTGTGTACAAAATAGAAGAACCTATCGTAATTTGATAAATCGCAAAAAAAAAACACTTGGCAAATATTTTATCTTTCTGACAAAGTAAGCGACAAGAAAGAGAGGTGTCTTAATCTTCTCAGTAATGTAAAACTAATCTCTTTGTCGTAATAACTTAAAGACTACTTACATTGTTCGGACTGTTGTTCTCATGTTTATTGCCATATTCACGACGTTTCCGGCCTTCTTCAGGATGATTTCGTTCACCGAAGTAGATTGTTCTAATTCCACAAGCCATGCCACAAGATGTCTCAGTATCAGTTACTACTTTTAACTTAATTCTCTACATTTTTGTTGAACCCAGAACTCTTTGGGTCAAGTCAGTTGATTCAATCAACGCTTTTATTCACTGTGTCATGTGTCCCTGCGGACATGAGAGTATAAATTTTTACGGCTTATAAACTTAATCTCTCAGTTTCATATAATTAGTTTCTATATCTTCATTTCTATGCTCGTCCATCTTAGAATGCTGTGGTATAGCATACGCTAATTTAAGGAATCAGTGCATATGCTCGGCCTCAAAAATGTCCTAAAATAGAAATGAATACAATATTGAAACCAGTAATACGGGGTGCTAGAGAAAAATAAACCTAAAAAGAAAAATACTTTAACAAGGGTATATTTGACTACTTATAAAATCTAAACTCATCGAAATATATAAAGTGTGAAAGTAATCGGTGACAAAGCTTGAAAAAAAATCCACATGTGCAATTTATATTCAAACGTGTGTCTGTTTCTTTCTTTCTTAAGTTGAAACAATATAAAGCTCAGTCAGGAGCCACTCGTGGTAGAGGGCTTTTGAATGTGTGATAGGAATATGAAGAGGTTATAAAAGGAAGTGAAGGTTCTGAGGATTGACCTTGACTTGAACAGGTTAGGATTGTAAGATTCAGGAAAGAATTCACACGGGGGTTTGTTCCAGAAAATAGTAGTTCTTGATAAAAAGTAGAACTTCCTCCTTACAAATGGTATATGGAGAAAATGTGGATGGTTATATTTCGTAAACGTAGCATGATGGGTCGTAATCTTTAAAAAGTGTGTGCGTGCGCACGCGCAACAGTTTTCTACCTCATACCCCCATCTAAGAAGTAAAATATTCAGGTTACGTAATAGAAATAGAATTTTATTGTATGCTAAACTTGATAGATACAGTTCCATAATGTTTCACTGGTGAATAAACTGTTGTCTTCACGGGGAAGGCAGGAGGCTTTGTTTGCTTTTATCTGAGAAACCGATATATAATTGGTTACCCCCTATTTTCCGGTTATTAATGGTCCAATACCTCTTTTAATCCAGAAAAATAATTAAATAGTATTTGAATTTCACATGATTGCCAGATTGATTCACAGGTCAATCACAAGTCACATTATAGACAGTAGCAGAAATACATCTCATTTAATGGTAAGACATCAGTAGCAATGGTTTCCTTATGGCTTATGATTTTGTAGTTAGTATTTCTGATAATATATGTTTTTACCATTCGACGATGCCGTATAGATACGACAGATGTACAATAAGAATGTCATAGGCGTTTTAATCAATTGTTATTGCGTGATTTATATTTGTTTGCTATAACGGATAATCTGGTATGGCTTCTGGAAATCGTTGATATGCTTGTAGTTAGTTAAGTGCGATACGTGATACACGCTTTGAGCGATCATGTCTCGAAAGAGACATGACTGACTGGGCAGAAGATTATCCCGCAGTAGGTTGCCATTGCTTTCTGCGGTAGACTGGTTGCCGACCAAGACTATAGAATCCAATCTGTTCTGTTATTTAACCCATGACTGGAGGGAAGAGACGGATTAATATCTTTCCCAAGGATATTCGTGCGCAAGCGAATGCAATAAATTCAACTGGAATTCGAAACCGGCTCCCCGATTTGTCGCTCCGAAAGCCTAAATTGATATCTGTGCAATTAATAACATACTACTACCCACATTTAGCAAAAATTATATATTGGAGATCGTAAATATAATATTAATTATCTAAATTATTTTTCCGATACTACTTTCATATCACGTGATTGTACATTGTCTAACAGGTAAACATTTTTTTTTAGATGAAAATAACTTAAAATTGTGTTGGCTAGCATGGTCGATTTGACTCGTGTTGAAATGAAACCGTGTGGCTTGTAACCGGGTTCATCATCAAGCATTGCATTTTTTCAATCGTTTGTCATTTTTTTTTTAAACCGTCGCTTATTTCTAAAATTATAGTTGAACTTGTAGTGGATGATAGGCCGTCCACTTACTAATTTATATTTTAACGGTCGACTCGACGTAACATTCGTTAAGGTTTGAAGCAAGATTTATGAATGAACAAGAAGGCGAAAGTAAACGGAAAAACAATATATTGAAAAAGGTTACATAGGGTTGAGAAAGCATGCATAAGAAGTTGTAGAGTCCGGTTTCAATGAAAGTTAATGTCAGAGAAGAAAATTAAGAGAATAAAAAATATTTGCGCCACTAATTGCTACCCGCAATTAGTGCGCGAGTGTTTGTGTGAATTAGGAAGGCATGTCTGTCTTGTCTGTCCTCGCCCCGGGACGAAATCCTTTCTGCTGTATCACGTGCTGTTTCCGGTTTTTAAAAGACTTCGTTTTTTGGCGGGAAAGTCATCACGTGGAACGCAGAGTGAGCATGCGTATATGTGTGTGTGTGTGTGCGTGTGCGGGTGTCAATGTATGACATCCGACAATAGCCCCCCCTAGATTGAAACAAATATTAAAAATATTTTTTTCAATATGTCCGTATATATGGTGGTCTGGTTACATTGATGATGATGCTGTAGCAGTAGTAGTAGTCATCCTGCCAAAAATGACAGAGAGGGCTTGTTGCTGAAAAAAAAGGTGGGGGCACAGACGTTGCTCATAGGTGTGGGAGGAGGTTGCTGAAACGTCTGACTGCTGGTCAGCCATATTGGATTCTCAAAAAGCACATGGTGAAATGGAAAAATGAGAAAAATTTGTGAAAGGTGAATTTTTTTTTTTTTTTTTTTTTTTTTTGGTTGTCTCTCGTAGGCTGAAAAGAAGAAGAGTCTGAAATGCGATGCGCGTGAGTAGGGATTTTGCTGCAGTGTCCCCTATCAGAGTGCCAGGATGCGGCATGCTCTGGAAAATTCTCGGTAGTTGATGTGTCTGTTAAAGATCTTCTAATTTATTCCAATGCTCCACGTTGAGTTGCTTGCGTTTGTAAGAGTTCCGTGTTTTGCTGAACGGTGGATTTATGTTGGTGTTAGAAGAATTAACAGTTGGTTATAAACTTTGATTTGCAAAGTGGTTGATTGAAGCTTGTTGATACCGAGTGTACGCGTTTGAGAGAACTAAAAAGATATCGAGATTTAATGTCGAATTTTCTGGAGGTCACAATTCTCCAGTATAAATAATTCGGCTTGTCGATTTCCTCAGTGTTCTGGTTGAGAAAAAAAGGCGTCTTTAAGTCGACGTTGTGTTTGGTTGAGTGACATTGCGTTGAATGCTGAAAGAAACGTCTTTAAGTCGACGTTGTGTTACTCTTTTTCTGGAAAACCTGGGAGAGAGAGATGACAGTTGTGCTGTCTAGTGTGCGATTGTAAAAATTCTGTGTGGGGTCGCCATCTTGGAGTCCTGTAGAAAGAGTTAGGAGATAACGACGTTGAATAGTAGTTCTTGTTGATAGACACAGAAGAATGCTGAGTTCCATTTCCAACGATGCTGGACTGAATTACGCCGAATCGATATCACGTCGTTGTCACCATTGTAGTGGATGATAGGCGTCCACTTACTAATTTATATTTTAACGGTCGACTCGACGTAACATTCGTTAAGGTTTGAAGCAAGATTTATGAATGAACAAGAAGGCGAAAGTAAACGGAAAAACAATATATTGAAAAAGGTTACATAGGGTTGAGAAAGCATGCATAAGAAGTTGTAGAGTCCGGTTTCAATGAAAGTTAATGTCAGAGAAGAAAATTAAGAGAATAAAAAATATTTGCGCCACTAATTGCTACCCGCAATTAGTGCGCGAGTGTTTGTGTGAATTAGGAAGGCATGTCTGTCTTGTCTGTCCTCGCCCCGGGACGAAATCCTTTCTGCTGTATCACGTGCTGTTTCCGGTTTTTAAAAGACTTCGTTTTTTGGCGGGAAAGTCATCACGTGGAACGCAGAGTGAGCATGCGTATATGTGTGTGTGTGTGTGCGTGTGCGGGTGTCAATGTATGACATCCGACAAACTACGCTTGTAATTCTAGTGCGCATGCTCTTTCGGAAACATTCACACAGCATCCGACCGCACACGCATTCTCGCCCGTTGTTATTAATTAGGCAAGATAACGAAATTGCGCTTATAATAGTAATACGCAAAAAACATGGGAAAAGGAACCCGAAAAACTCTTTCGACAACAACAAAAAATAACAATTCTCATAAAAATACAATAGCTTGACAAATGCTGCTCCATCAGAGAGAAACTTGTCAGACAGAAGTGATCAGTTATTTGAATGGAATTAGAGGGAAGCGAGTATATATAAAAAAAAAAAATGACAATGAATTGAACAACTGTGGGAGCAAACACCAGGGATAGTGATGTGGAAAATGTCTGTCTATAAGCTAAATAATCAAATTTCTATTTCCATAGCTTAATGGTTAAATCCCTGAACGGGATGTACAGATTTTTAGAGATTTTTCGAATATTTTTTGAATCGATATAAACTTTTAGTTAATAATAACAATTACTTAATATCAGTCTCGTCCATATTCTTTTTTTTTTTTTTTTTTTTCATTCAGGAAATTTGAAAATGAAAAAAAAAATTATTAAATTGCAGGAATATTCAGAATAACAGTCTCATTATTCGAATCGTGATGGATTATAAACATTGTTGACAGTTGGTCAAATTTCCAGCTTGTCCAACGTATAGCTAACCTATTCACATAATTTACATGCATATATCTCTGATTTGTGTATGAATAATGATCCCCGTCATGGATTACAATAAATGTAAGAGCTTTGTACAGTTCTTACTGCTTGGACAATAATTATTTGAAATTAGAGCAAGTGTTCGATCATCATTAGGATATTCCAGAGACAAGAACATTTTGTCAAGATATTCGACAATTTGAATTCATGGCTTTACCAAAGGTATTAATACTAAATAAACACGCATAGCTTCATTTAATGTGGTTATAATTCGCCCCCGACCTCAGATGCTGATGGAGTGACAATTTGATAATCAAAGATTCTTGTGGATCTAATGATCAATATTCATAGTTAAATCTTAGCCTTATTCTTTTGGTTGTTTTTACTTCTGATCCGGCACCGTCAAGTGATGGTGAAGCTGCGATTAAAAACAGCTAAAAGAATAAAATGAGAATAAGTTTATCTTTCAACTTCCAATAAACTGACATACGCTTGGTATGCAATAAATAGCATAGTTCTTACTCATATATCGACTTTCATTAAAAGCTCAGTTGTGTATCTTGTTTGGGACTCAGCTAAACTAATTAAACATCTGCTCTCGGTTGCAAAAAGCCGAAAGATAAAATTAATTAAAAAAAATTATTCTTACGTTAAAATTGCTTAAACAAAATGTCTGATTGGGTTGGATTTTTTTGTTTTTGTGGAATTTTACTTTTTTTTTTACTTTTTTTTTTTTTTTACTTTTTGGGATTTTTGTTTCGATTTTTTTTTTTCTGCCTGTCAACATTTTCTAGCTTATTTAATGCCGAATTTTGTCGTTTAGAGAAAGAACAGAAAGGCAGAGAATACGAATTTTCACGAGAGTATAAAAGAGTGGACATCAGTCCAGTTTTCACGTGGGAGTCAAAAAAGTTCGACATAGGTACGACAAGCTGAAATCTAGTCGGCGTATTCTTGACCCCGACCGACAGTAACGAAATATGTCATTTTATGGGAATTAGAACTTGTCCTCAAGATGTCATACTAAATCATAGACTGTTGATTAAGAGTTTAGTATCCACTGGGATATCCACGAAAGTTAACTTTATTTAGCAAATATTTACCACAGAATGGACTGAGCATAAACTTGAAGAAAACTGAATGTATGGTCATCAGCTAAAAGAAGATCCCTAAAATGCTAACTACAGGTTGGGGAAACTAAAATAAAACAAGTAAAGAAATTTAAATACCTGGGAAGTTTTCTGACAGAGAATGGAAAGTGCGACATGGAGATCCAAAGATGCACTGTAATGGCCAAGGACGCATTTCAAAAGCTAACCAGAGTACTAAGGCAGGAACATTTCATATGAAACAAAGAAGAGAGCGCCGGTTTGAACTGATTGAACTGAGATAGAAAAATCTCATCGGAAACAAAGAAAAGTGTGCTGGATTGCTACGTGATATCTGTCCTTCTGTATGAAAGTGAATGTTGAACGATGTCATCAAGGATGAAGGAGAAGCTTGAATCAACAGAATTGTGATTTTACCAAAAGATGCCGAGGATACCATCGACTGAGCACGTGAGCAACGATGAGGTGTTGGAGATGATGGAAACGAGAAGAAAACTCATCCTTAACATTAGAAAGAGATTTGATGAGGTTCTTGGGACACGTAATGAGGAAGGAGGGTCTGGAGAATTTAATACTGACAGGACGGATAGCAGGAAAAAAAAGACGAGAAAGCAGCACAATACCTACTTGATGGGTCTGAACAAATGGGTAGCAGAGCGGGGTTTGGGAAATATATCTAGAGAAAGAATATTGAGAGCGACAAGGGAATGATCTAAGTAGAAGTCCATGATCGTCTACGTCCTGAAGAGACACGGCACATGAAGAAGAATGAGGGATGAGGGCTTAGAGAATCTGATACTCACAGGACATAGAGGCTGGAGAAAGCAACGCGTGACACACTTGATGGGCTTGAGCAAGTGGATGACAGAGCAGTGTTTGGAAGAAATAACAAGAGAATGTGTTAAGAACTACAATGGATAGGGAAATGTGGAGAGCCATGATCGCTTTCGTTCTGAAAGGACACGGTACATGAAAGAAGAATGCTTGTCATCAGGAATTATCAAAGACAAATGCTTGAATGTTCTATTACCCATAAGATGGTTCATCGAGTATATTTCTGTATCTAACACATTATGGTGCCTACCGTAGAACAGCAGTAAATTTGTCTCGTGTGTTGTTCCCATTTTATCAGCATAAATTCTTCTTTGCTGCCTAGTGCTTAACCGGTACGATACCTGTTGTAGAATTCTTGTTACTCTTTGTGATCTTGTGTCAGACTAGGCTAATCTTACTCAATTTAGCAAAAATTTTAAAGCATGCCATGTATTCCTTTATCCCTAGTCACACAATCAGAATCGCACCCACAAACTCACGTTCACAATTAGTGAGAGCACCAATAGAATGAACTATGCCTGTTAACATTGTTAGGGTGTAACTCATAACATGTGATTGTAGTGGTCGAGTTATGTTACTGAGAGTGGATATTGAGTGAGAAGAGGAAACGGGGAGAGGACTAACAATAGCATACCACAGGAGAAAGAAAGAGAGGTAAAGATAAATGGATACGGGCAAGCGGGGAGAGGTGGAGATAAATGTGGAAAAACTTAAAAAAACGAAAAAGGAAAAAAGAATGATAGGAAAGAATTGTTAAAAACAAAGCTAAAAATAAGAGAGCGAAGAATAAAGTGAAGGGGAAAAAAAAAGAAAAAATATACCGAAAGTAAAGAGAAAGGAAAAAAAAGAAGATTAAAATGTTTAAAGGAAAAAAAAAGAAGAGAAAAATGTTGAGAAACTGGGCAGAAAATTGCTAAAATTGAAAGAAAAAAGAAGCCAAAACAGAAGCGAGAAGAGAAATGAGAAAAATTCAAAACAAGTAATGAAGTTAGGGAAGAAACTACTGAAACATTTTTACAGTTAAAATATATCACATGATCCCATCAATAATGTCTTAAATTTAAAAGAAAAATATCAATTTCAAGTCTAATTAAAATTTATTCGTTCGAGGCAATAATAGGTTATAGGTAAAAGTTGGTAATGCGTAACACTAACAGATTTTCATAAACCAATAATTAAGACAGGATTTTTGTTTCTATTTTTACAACTATTTATGAACTTTTCTCTATGGTACCTAGACAATATAAATTTAATCGCAGTACTAGATTGGTGGCAAGCTTCCCTGTGCCTCTTCTACAAGTACTTTCATGGCTTCTGCTCCGATGAGCTTAGATCACTGGTGCCGCCTAAGCACGAATTTACACGAGATACTAGATTAGCAACTAGGTCCCACCCTTTTACAGTTAAACAAATAAGATGTAACCGTAAATTCTACTCCAACAGCTTCTTTTCTCGCACTTCCCGCCTGTGGAACTCCCTTCCACAAGTCTGCTTTCCCGACAGTTACAATCTCCAGGTGTTTAAATGTAGGGTCAATAGACACCTCCTATCACACTAACTCCCAACTATTCTCACAACACTCTCATCTACCCAACCCTCATTCTCGGTATCCTCACCCGCCTATCACCCACCCTCTGTTATTTCCTATATTTAACCAGCCTTTCTCCACTCTACGTAGCCCCCTGCACAGTAGTGGCAGTGACATGCCTTGCTCGGGGTGAAACGCTTATAAAAAAAAAAAAAAAAAAAAAAAGGTCTCATCATTTACAGTTGAAATGTTTAGATGTAACAGTAAGTTTTATACTAACAGCTTCTTGTATCGCACTTGCCGCTAGTGGAACTCTCTTCCGGCTTCTTGCTTCCCAGTTAATTTTGATCTTCATGAATTTAAATGCAATGTTAATCATTATCTTGTCTTAATTCCTGTTCGTTTATTGTTTTCTCTCCTTAATAGTTTTTCTCTCGTTTTTTTCTAACACTCTGACTTTCCTTGCGTCTTAGTTGCTTTATTGCCTTACGTGATATATGATTTAAAAAAAAAACTGACACAGGATTTTCCGGTGAGCATTAATGGTAATTGTAATATTAGCCGTTTCCTTGTTAGGCATTCATTTACCGAGCAAACAGAACTATTGTCGGTTGAAACTAATTGTTTCTCTGAAAATAATTTTTCATGAAAAGTCTAGTGACTCTTATTGCTTTTTCCAGTACTGATAGTTCTCTTTCTATACTTGTGAGATGTAGTGTTTACATTTTTCGGACTGTTGTCCTCATCTTTATTGCCATGTTTACGACGTTTCGACCAATGTACACTCAATAAAGATGAGGACAACAGTCCGAACAACGTAAATAATGTTAATTTCTTTCCTAACTTCGTGTTTGAAGTAGTGTGGGGCGTCGATATCCTGATTTAAGTTTACTAAAATGGAACATTGTAATTGAACTGTGAAGAAAATCTAAACTTGTTCATAAATGGAACTTTGTGTGTCTGTCTGTCTGTGTGTGTGTGTGTGTGCGTGTGTGTATCCGTTACCTATAGACTCCGAAACGGCTGAACCGTTTTTCTTGAAAATTTACACAGTTGTACTATAAGCGTCTGCGAGTGTTCTTAGCTAGGTTTTGTGTCGCAGTACCCCCGATGAATATTGAAAATCGATAATCGAAAAAAATCGGGTTATAGAAGGATTTGTCCGATAATCAAACATAATACACTCATAGACAACGCCCGGTTCACACTCCACCCACGTCTATTGAACAGGTGAAGAGGCTCATCCCTTGTTTCCTGTTTAGGGTGTGGTTTCCGGTTTTTCTCTTTTCCAATCTTTTCACTCTTACGTAGCCCCCTGCGCATCAGTGGCGTTTTCGTCTTGCTTGGGGTGATATGATTAAAAAAAAAATAAGAAACGATATTCAGAAATTTCAAGGTTGCAGTTCTTACAATAGAAAATCGACAATATATATATATATATATATATATAAGGCAAGATGTTTGTGTGTGTCTGTCCTTTATAGAAATCCACAATTTTTATCCGATTCTCACCAAACTTCACACAAGTATTCTTTAGGCTGAGTCTGAGCTCCAGGACCATGGATTAGTTTTAAAACTTTCATTACACCCGGGCAACGCCGGGCTATATTGCTAGTTATTTTATAAAATAATAGGCATAACAAACACCTTGCTTACGGCCATATTACGTTGAAACAATGGTTCTTGCACGATCACCGATGTTAAGTAAAGTCAGATTAGCTTAGATTCCATCAATTTACTGTAGAATACACCAAGTGTGTTTTTTTTTTTGTTTTTTTTTATATCTATACTATATCTTTTACAGGATAAGCAACGCCAAATCCAAGTACTGTCTGAAATCATCGTGCCAGTGTAAATAGTTCAGCTTCTGAAATAAGAGCGCCGATTCCGACAAACGCGAAAGTGCCTATTTTCTGGCGTAGTTTAATAGAGATGCTATCTAATATAATAATTAACTTAGGTTTAAATTGCATGTCCGCTATTAGTGAGACTCGAATACACTACACTGGTGACATGGACTATATGACGATGTATCTCTGCATCAAGTAGGTACACTGGATTAGTGGAGATAAAGATGCGCCGAATAGAGTTCGTAGATAAAAAAGTCTATTAAGTATATATTAACCATATACGTATGTTTATAAGGCGATAAAACCACTAAGACGCAAGCGGTTACTGAATGGAAAGGATAATAAAAAGAACGGGATTCAAAGAAACAAGATGACGATTGACGTCATATTTATATTTTTGAAGATTGTCGTTGAGAAGCAAGTAACAATCCAGAACAGTTTGTTACTTTCTCCCAGAAACAGGAAAGTGTGGAAGAAGCTATTAGAATAGAACTTACGGTCACCCACGGTTAGTAATTTTTTACAGTAAAATGACAAGATGCTGTTGTCAGTCTAGCACGATAAAATAAGTGTGCCGGTTCAAATAAACATAACTCCGGGAATTTTTTTTTTATTATTATATAAGTTTACTAAAATAGAACAATATAATTGTACCGCGAAAAACATTATTTTATAAAATAACTAGCAGTATAGCCAGGCGTTGCACGGGTGTAATGAAAGCTGTAAAACTAATCCGTGGTCCTGGAGCTCAGGCTCTTTGGACGTTGGCATGAAAGACTAAAAAGCAATAGTTGTTTTCAGTTAAACCGAAACCGTAGACTGAAAGAAAAATGAATGGATGTAAGTCAAATTTTGATTTCCTGGTATTGATATCAAATTTTCTGCACTATTGTAAGAACTGCAACCTTGAAACGTCTGAATATCGTTTCTTATGTCTTTGTCTATGATTGTATTAAATTTGATTAAAATCGGACCACTCCTTCTATAACCCGATTTTTTCGATTATCGATTTTCGATATTTATCGGGGGGTACCTCGACACAAAACGTAGCTAAGAACACTCGCAGACGCTTATAGTACAACTGTGTAAATTTTCAAGAAAATCGGTTCAGCTGTTTCGGAATCTATAGCTAACGGGGACACACAGACATACACAAAGTTCCATTTATAAATAAGTTTAGATAGATTGGAAAGCCATAACGTACCAAACAATCACCTTTCTTACGGCCATATTACGTTGAAATAAAGGTTCTTGTACGATCGCCGAAGTTAAGCAAAGTCAGTACTTAAACAGGAAACCTCTTGAGGATTGACAGAGGATGTAAGTTTGGATACGAATGATATAAACGATTTAGAACTAAAAATATCCACTGATACTTGGTAAAGTACTCCCCCAGTTATTGGGTTAATTAGTATAGCTCATGGCAGTAAATCATTATTATCCCCAAAACAAATTCTTACAATCTAAATGTATTTTCTGGCTTTAAATAACACGCAAAAGCCGTAAACATGCACCGCGCCGAAGAGTGTGAATTAAAGAAAACTAGCAGTATAGCCCGGCGTTGCTCGTCTGTAATGAAAGCTTTAAAACTAATCCATAGTCCTGGAGCTCACTCTCTTTGGACGTTGGCACGAAAGATTAAGAAGCAATAGTTGTTTCCAGTTACAGCAAAACTGGGGCGAAATTGGAAAAAAATAAGTCGCCCATGACCTGACCAGAAGCTTAAAGAATATTTGTGTGAAGTTTGGTGAGAATCGGATAAAGATTATGGATTTGTATAAAGGACATACAGACGCACACACAAACATCTTGCCTTTTATCTATCTATCTATCTAGCTATATATATATAATCGATTTTCTGCACTATTGTAAGAACTGCAGCCTTGAAATTTCTGAATATCGTTTCTTATGTCTTTGTCTATGACTGTATCAAATTTGATTAAAATCGGACAGCTCCTTCTATAACCCGATTTTTTCGATTATCGATTTTCGATATTTATCGGTGGTACCACGACACAAAACTTCACTAAGAACACTCGCAGACGCTTATAGTACAACTGTGTAAATTTTCAAGAAAATCGGTTCAGCCGTTTCGGAGTCTATAGGTAACGGACACACACAAAGTTCCATTTATAAATAACTTTAGATATTTTAATCGTGCTGCAATTTTGTACAGAATGTTATTTACACTGGTGATTTGTTTCTATATTTCCAGACGAAAATGTGAAACAATTTATAACTGTAAGAACTTAGCAAAATATATCGTCATTTTTGGCAGCCTCTATAACATGGTTATCAATTACCTCCTTTCAAACTACATATCACCAATTTTTTTTTGTATTGGAAAAGAAAATTTACAAAACATATTTTCCCTCTTTTCGAGTATTTTATCTTGTTCATTAAAATGGTGCTGTAATCTCAAGCATAGAGTGCTAATCAGATCAAGCAAGATATAGATCAGTAGTTTTAACCTTTTATTTTCAAGCGTCCCTTTTCAAATATTTGTGCAGTCTGACGCTCACAGCATTAAAATTGCACTGGTAAAGGGAGCAGAACTATTTCAACATATTTAATTCATATATTTCTTGTTTCATTTCCTTATAACTGTGCCAATTTAATAAAAATAATTTTAAAATCTTATCTTTATTTTTGAAACAATTGAACATTTTCAATTTCGAAGCTCATGAAGTGCGTGCATGTTTAAACACTGAATCGATAATTCAGTTGACAGTAGTTCAAGATATAATTCATGGATAGAATCAGTAAAAAATTACTATCGAGAAATGGTTAGAAAAAACCAAAGAGAATTGTGTTGGAAACAAAGCCCCAAAACATTTGTATATCTTACAGAAAATTAAAGAACAGGCCTTTTCTTCATTTCTTTTCCGTTTTATTTTTTCCTTCAGAGAAAACAAAATGTCTCGCATTGTCTGGGAGAAAAGATCATTTCCAGAGACACTTATGCCTTTACCATGAATAAAACATTGTTTCGGACAATAATGCTTATACTTGGAGAAAACCGAGTTTCAAATTGGAAAAGTTTGTGCTGGGAAAAAAACATTATTTCTCGTTTTATTAAACAGGCATGCATATTCACTCAGTCTGCTCCTTCTTCTTTTCCTCTATTTTAGATATTGAACATTCTAATATTTATTACACTGTGAATTGTTATCCTGACGAGCAACAAATAAGAAAGAAATCTTTTAATCTTCAGAAAAAGTCAGCTCAAAATATATTGAAAAAAAAAGATAACAGAAAAATAGAAGGGTTAAAATTATATTCTTTGAATATTTCTACTTTAAAAAAAGCTGCAGAAATAAAGAGGAAAACATTTTAGAGAGAAAATCAAAGTCAACAAAAAAAAACGATCTTTCTATAATATATTAGCAGTATAACCCGGCGTTGCTCGGGTGTAATGAAAGCATTAAAACTAACCCATGGTCCTGGAGCTCAGACTCTTTGGACGTTGGCACGAAAGACTAAAATGCAATAGTTGTTTCCAGTTAAAGCAAAACTGTAGACTGAAAGAAAAATGAATGGATGTAAGTCAAATTTTGATTTCCTGGTATCGATATCAAATTTTCTGCACTATTGTAAGAACTGCAACCTTGAAACTTCTGAATATCGTTTCTCATGTCTTTGTCTATGAGTGTATCAAATTTGATTAAAATCAGACCAATCCTTCTATAACCCGATTTTTTCAATTATCGATTTTCGATATTTATCGGGAGTACCTCGACACAAAACCTAGCTAAGAACACTCGCAGAAGCTTATAGTATAACTGTGTAAATTTTCAAGAAAATCGGTTCAGCCGTTTCGGAGTCTATAGGTAACGGATACACACACACGCAGACAAAGTTCCATTGATAAAATAAGGTTGGATTTAGATTAATAAGTCTGTCTATATTTCTAAGATGAGGTATTGTAACTATTTCTTCTCTTTGTCATATTCCCGACGTTTTGATCGTTGTACGCTCCGGCCTATATGTTGGAATTTCGAGCCGAATTTTTTATTTTGTCCACCGGGTTAAATTGTTCTAATTCCACATGCCATGCCTTTTCTTGACATCTCAGTTTCAATTATTTCTCTTTAGTAACTCAACTCTCCAAGTTTGTTTAACTCTGCCGTGGCCAGGTACTGAACTCAGGACTCTTTGGGTCAAGTCACTGGATTACTTCACCCAACGCTTTTAGCCACTGAGCTATGTGCAGATCTAAATAACATGATGAATAAGTACTGACCAATTAAAACAACACTGAAAATAAGGTAATGTCAATTCCGGCTTGGTTATTTTATTGGTTAAAGCTCTCGTACGCGAAAACATGTTATGTTTTTTTTTATAAGAAGATTCCAGAAAATCTAAAACTAGTTTTATCAGTACCTCCAGTCCATTATTAAAATTATGGTTTTATGAACCTCTGGGCTCATCCAGATCGGCACACATTGGTCTCTCGACCGGCTACTTTATCAAGAAAATCAAAAGCTGTAACGGGCTCATAATTTCAATGTACACAAACAAATGGAACAAAAATACCTGGGAACATACTATTTTACAAACATATTTAAAATGATTCAATATGAAAAATTTTAGTGCATGCAGCTCTTGAACTATACAATTTCTAAACTTGCTCATATAAATTCCTAGCGCTGAATACTGTAAATACTACCACATTTCAGAAATATAGACATCTATTTCTCTTCTCTTAACCATAAATCAGGAAAAACATCCTTTCTGTGTTTGTTCTGAATACTGAAAAAATAGTTTGTCCTTCATAATATTTTTTTAAAAAAATTGTTTTTCGCTATATTCAAACACAATAGGTTAAGCCATACTCAGTTTTTAGCAGACATGCTTTTAAATCAATGGCAAAATGCTTTGGCTAGATGTCAGCTCTTTTCAGTTATTTGGATATTCTTAACAAGTTAATCTTGCAAAACACTATTTTCTTATTAACCTGCTTTATAGTTAAAATGATATCACGTTCCTCGACGGTGTTTGATGTTAATGTCCAGATAAAAGCAAGAATTGCATGCAAGCACACACACACACACACACACATATATATATATATATATATATGTATAATTATTTTCTAAGAGCAGCTTAGTCGAGACACAAGGCCGAAAATATGGAGTACCCAGTGAGAATCGAATTTACTACTCAGTTGTGGCAGGTTATAGCGAGACAAGCTTGCTAACCATTATACAACGTTGAGTTGCGCGGGCACACACACACACACACACACACACACACACACATA
Organism: Ascarosepion bandense; assembly: GCA_037127315.1. NCBI lineage: Eukaryota > Metazoa > Mollusca > Cephalopoda > Sepiida > Sepiidae > Ascarosepion > Ascarosepion bandense. The sequence continues at coordinate 12,560,746 of JBBBDQ010000145.1, read as the reverse complement.
TATATATATATATATATATATAGAGCCGGCTCCTACCTCCTCGCTGTTGGAAATTGCTACGATACAATCTTCCTACCCGTATTTTGTGTTGTATAAGATTGTAAAATTCAATAAATATCAAATGTTTGAAATAAAAAATCCACCTGGAAGAAGTTAAATTTCAAGGCTTAACAAAGAAGAAATATTTTTCATTACAAGATATGTCAGTCAGTTAAATACCATACTTGATAAACGTGATTTAGGCGATCATGTCTTTATTGAGACAATGACTGACTATCCCGCAGTAGGTTGCCATTGCTTTCTGCGATAGACTGGTTGCCAGCCAAGGGTATGGAACCCAATATGTCCTATTATTTAACCAATAACTGGAGGGAAGAGACAGATTAATACCTTTCCCAAAGATATTTGTACGTAAGTGAATGCAACGAATTCAACTGGAATTCGAACTCGGCTCCCCTATTTGAATGCTCTCAAATAGACAGAAGAAAACAACTCATAACTAAGCTAGCGAGTTTGAGTAAATGAATGACAGAACAGAATTTAGAAGAGAAAACAAATCAGAAAAACTTATTAAGAGCTTCAAAGAATAGGAAAATATGGAGAGCCATGATTGACAATGTTCTGGAGAGACACGGCACATAGAACTTATTCGATAACATTGTTTGTTTTTTTTTTATTCCTTCATATACACAAATACATAACGTAATATCGGTTAGCAAATGTTTTCCGTTTTGTTGGGTTTTCTTAGCTTTGAACAAATTAGACATGATTCGCAAAGCATAAAGACTCGACAACAGTGTAAATGTATTACTTTGCAAAATAAGTTTCTGAGAATAGTTTCAAGATAAATAATTATTTTCTATTTTTTTTCTGTTTATTTTTTTATTTTCTTTCAGTTAGTATTTAAAAAAAAAAAAAAAGTTTTTCTGTTGGTAGTTGTGCACAGTCCGGCCTTCCAAAAGGAGGCAATCAACAGTACAAATATTTGTGCTGACAGAACACTTTACGCGGTAAGTGATAGTCTTGGTGGAGTCCGTTTGTGTTGAAGTCCTGAAATTTTTTGCTTTTATCAACCCCGATCAGCTAAGTATGTTGTTTTTTTTTTGTTTTTTGTTTTTTTTGTTTACTAAAATTAAACACAGGGCTGATCATAAAGTGTAGAAATCTGGCATAAAAACTAAAAAATAAAAATGAGATTGTGATAAAAGAACTGAAAAAATTGTTTAAAGAAAACATTACTTCAGGTAGGCCAATATTAAGCATAGAAAGAAAAAACTGATATCATATCATCAGATAACAAATCTTACAAAGAAGAGGACAATAAAATGGTCTGCCTTTGTGATTAGTTACAAATTAGTTCGTCATAAATAATTTCCGTATTTGTTTATTAAATTTGTTTTTAACCCTTCGTTAATCACCTTAGATTTCCGAAAAAGTATAGTCCCTTGGTGTCTGCCTTCCACGGCAAATGAACTAAAACGTCACCATTCCAGCGCCATAATGATTTCGGGGATCGGATAATTTGGGGCGCTGTCCCATTACGCTTGTCGTCACGTTACATGAAAAGCGATCACGTGCCACGTCCCGACTGTGTGGATGTGAAAAAATACCCTATGAAAATATTTTTGGCGGTATACGTATCCACTAGATATTCATACCACTTGAAAGAATAGTCATAAGTACATTAAGATGGTACTGTCAAAAAAGAGACACCAGTGCCATCGTGTGCAACACACTCTCACTTAATCAGAAGAGTATGGAGGGGAGCAAAAAATATCAAGTTACCAAGTTTCTACTTGGTAACTTGATATATTTTGCTCCCTTCCATATATACTGTAAAAATACTGTAAAAAATTTTGCTCCCTTCCATATATAGTGTAAAAGTACTGTAAAATTTTTGGGATAATGTGACTAATGCAGGTTAAAAGAAATAAGCTATGAAGGATACTGAGGATACTATGGACAGAACATATGAGTTTTGTAGAGGATAGAAACAAAAAAAAATTTATACTTAACATCAGGAAGCGACAGCTGAACTTTCTAAGAAACGTAATGAGGAAGGAGAGCTTGGAGAATATGACACTCACAGGAATAGTTAAATACCTGTGAGTATCATATTCCCAATAGCTAATTTAGCTATTGGGAATATGATAGCTAAATAGCTCAGTAGCTAAATATGATAGCTAATTAGCTCAGTAGCTAAATCCACTGCTAGAAGGTTGGGTCACTGTGTCAGGCCAGGAAGTTTTTTTTTTCCGCCTGAATCCATCTTGCACATCCACAAATCAACTATACGACGGTGCATAGAATGCTGTTGTCATATCTGGTCACGTGTCTCTGCTGTTCATCTCAGTGTTCTCAACAGGCTCCAAAGGAGAATCTGTAATGTGATCAGTCCAGACCCGGCAGCTCGACACCAGCCACTTTCTCACCGGCAGGATGTGGCTTCCCTCTGTCTCTTCTACAAATATTTTCATGGCTTCTGCTCCGACGAACCTAAGTCACTGGTGCCTCCTCCACAAGAATTCACACGAGCAACTAGACTGACAAGATCCCAATTTTTTTACAGTTAAACCTACCAAATGCAACCGACAATTCTTCTCCAATAGCTTCTTTTCTAGCACTTCCCGCCTGTGGAACTCCCTTCCGTATACTTACATTCCTGACGGCTACAACCTCCAGGAATTTAAATACAATGTCAATTCCAATCTCTTATCCACTTAACTCCAGTCCTTCCCTCATCACCACGTGTATCTTGTTCTTTTCTTTCTCTCTACCTTCGACACATGTCTTCACATCTGTGTTCCCATCCTTCTCTTACCTTTTCTCTGACTCCCCCTGCAACTAGTTTGACTTTCTCTTCACTCTCCTAAACTTTTACTCTTATGTAGCGCCCCCTATTGGGGTGAAACGATTTTTTAAAAAGGATATATAGAGGGAAAGAGAGACAGGTGAAAGCAATGTGTGACATACTTGATGGGCTTCAGCAATTGGATGGCAGAGCAGGATTTGGGAGAAATACCCACAGAAAAGGTGTTAATGGATAAAGGCACTGCAGAGGGACGCGGCACATAAAAGACGACTATGTGGATGGCAACTTCTGTGTGTTTAATCGCGAACTGGAGGCGTTTCCTGATATTTTGGATGGTTTGCACGTGAAAAGAAAAGCGATGGAGCTTTATTTATTTTGGATCTATCAGTACAAAATCAAAATTCTAGGTTTGTTACATCTGTGTACTGTAAACCAATGTTTACTGGATCATATACTCGCTGGGATTCGTCTTTCCATTGGTTGGTGTGTTTCTATGGCATATAAACCACGGCGGGTCATTTATTTCCAACTAAATTTTATTTATTTATTACTGGTAATACCTTTTGATTTCAACAATTTATTGTTGTTTTTATACAAGTTTTGTGTCTAGTAATATTTTTATCTTTTCGAGTATCAAGATTCATTGGGATTTGTTTTTAAGGTCAGCGTCCCCAAGTCCTACCCTTGTTATTTAACCCATAACTGTAGGGAAGGGACGGATTAATACCTTTCCCAAGGGTACCAGTGTTTAAGTGAATGCAGGGTATTCAACTGAAATTAGAACTCGGCTCACCGATTTCTCTTTCCGAACCGATAGCCACAGAACCACAACGCACATCCGTCACTAAACGCTTACAGCACCTGGTATTTCCAAACGGTCACCCATCTAAGTACTGACCAGGCTCAACTTCGGTGATCGAGCGAGAACCGGTGTATTCAACGTAATATGGCCGTAAGCCTTCGTCTTTTCATATTAGATATAAAATTAATCTAATGAATTAATCTAATTAATCTTGATGACATCGGTCTTTATTGATTTGTTTTACGAATAAGTTAGAATAGAAATTAGAATCATACCAGAAAAATATTTTGTGATAGTTACTAATCTCTGGAAATGCTGTAATGTTGCATCCATACTAAAATTGCACAGTTCTATATATTAACAAACTTTGGGACCCGGTAAATTTTCTCTCAGATTGCTGCGAATTAAATGAGAATTGCTAAACAAATCTCTAAAAGTATCAGGCAGTGTTATTGATTTGATTGTTTGTTTTGTTTTGTTTTGGTTTTTTTGGGGTTTTTTTTTTTTGGTTTTTTTTTTTTTTGGTTTTTTTGGTTTGTTTTTTTTTTGTTTTGTTTTTTTTTGTTTTGTTTTGTTTTTTTTTTGTTTTTTTTTTGTTTTGTTTTTTTTTTGTTTTGTTTTTTTTTTGTTTTGTTTTTTTTTTGTTTTGTTTTTTTTTTGTTTTGTTTTTTTTTTGTTTTGTTTTTTTTTTGTTTTGTTTTTTTTTGTTTTGTTTTTTTTTTGTTTTGTTTTTTTTTTGTTTTGTTTTTTTTTGTTTTGTTTTTTTTTTGTTTTGTTTTTTTTTTGTTTTGTTTTTTTTGTTTTGTTTTTGTTTTGTTTTGTTTTTTTTTGTTTTTTTTTGTTTTTTTTTTGTTTTGTTTTGTTTTTGTTTTGTTTTGTTTTTGTTTTTGTTTTTGTTTTTGTTTTTTGTTTTTGTTTTTGTTTTTTGTTTTTGTTTTTGTTTTTTGTTTTTGTTTTTTTGTTTAGTTCTTTTTTTGTTTTGTTGTTATTTTGGGGGGGGGGTTGTTTCATTTGTTTTTTTTTTGTTTTGTTATTTTGGGGGGGGTTGTTTCATTTTTTTTTTGTTAATTCACACATTATGCTCACTTCTCAACCTATTTTGAAATCAATTCATAAAGATGTGCTACCTATTTTTTAAAACAAGTTTCGTAATTTAGGAATTTAAATGTCAGTGTGAAGCTAAGAACGCGGCTAGAATGCACTCAACTTCTAAGGAGGATAATTGCACAACATGTCCCGGCGTGTATTAGAAACAATCAACTAGATAAGTGTACTGTCACATCCGAGTCTGCATTCGCAGAACATCTTATAAACAAATGGGGTGTACGCATCGTCCTTCCGACATGATATGACATGTTCTCGGTTTCATGCAGATCCCATTCCAACTATCATTTAAAATTACTTGAAACTATTTTCATAAAATCAAAACAATATTCCTGGGTATGACGCTAAACTACATCCGGTAGCAAGGCCTGTCATCGGGAGATTGGAGGTTTTCAGGGGCGTGAAACACCACTTAATTACTGTTGTTTCAAGATTCAGTAGTAGTAGTAGCACCAGTTAGAGTCCAGCTGTAAGCAAATGGCGACTCCAACAAAAAAATTAAAAACAAACAGAACATTATGAAATTATAAAAATACATTTTATAGCAGAATGACCAACAATACATTTTATTTGTATTTGAAGACATAAAATCGTCTCTAAAATTTTGACATTAAATAACCCACAACAATTATCAACCAAGCCAGATCAAGATAACCTTCCTTATGCAAACAGAAGAATTTGACTGTTAGAACAAAATGTGATTTGTTTATTTATATATATATATATATATATATATATATATATATATATATAGCGGCGGTACAACCCTAGAATACGATTGGTAAATAATCCAGGAGGATCTTAGTAATATCGTTAAAATATTAAAACGGATAAAAAAATAGAGAGCTCAATGTAAATTAATTTAATTTACAAGGCGGATATTTATTTATTTAGCTGTAAATTCAGATAAAATTTAAATTTTATCTGAATTTACAGATATATACACACACCCGTCTCAATATGTTAATTACATACGGGTATTTTCATCTTCATGTTTCCCTTTTTTAGTCGGTTGCGCAAAACTTGTGCACCGATTTGATCGAGTTCTGACAAGGGTGGAGCGACAACCGGGTAGTTCATTCTCTATGGTTTTTGTTTCCATCTCATTTTCTTTTCTTTCTTCGTTCTAATTTCGTATATTCAAGTGTTGTAGTTGTCTTTCGCTTTTTCTCCATTTTAATTATGTCCATCTTCATTGCCTCGATTAAAATATGTACCTCTAAGCTATTCAAACAAATAAAATACAATTATATTTTATTCAAATATATATTCCCATTATATCCAACCACTTGTTGCCATTTATCAAACAGGTCATGATACGTCTTGACTACAAATTCTGCAAGTTTTGACGCGAAGTGTTGACTTTGATGTTCTTTCGAAAAAGTTTTCCCCATCAAAGCATTTTGCAGCGTTCGAAGACGGAAAGAGTAATAATAGTTTGATGCAATATCAGATAATTATGGTAAGTGGGGTAGAACAGACCAATCTAATCCATTTTTTTTTTTTTGTATTAATGCGTACTATCTTTTGTGGTCAATGGAGGAGAACAATATTTTCCATATAATCCACTGTGTACGCTGCCACAGCCCTGTAAAAACTAAAGCGTGTTGGTTTGATCCAAATTCACGCTTAATTTGCTTAGATGATAGTGATACGTTCATTATTAGTTTTTAAAACGGAAATTACTAATGACTTAACCTAATGTTTCCAACCAAGATCAATGTTTTAGCCAAGAAAAAAATAACATTATCATTAATTATTGCCAATTTATGTTCCTCTTAATATTTACTTAGTTTTATCGCAGTTTTTAAAATGCTAAAAACTAGTTAAATTATTCATAACGTTTGACAATTGTGCTCTCTTATAAAAATAATGCTGCTTTTATTAATACTGTTACTATTGGGCTTATAAAGATAGTGTAATGAAGTGAGGTGTTGAAATTGTTAGATTCGACGTTCTGCAAAATCTCATAGCCTCGCGATTAAACTCGCTTTCATTTCTGATCTGCGCTGTTTGTTCATGAACGTAGAATCGACAGCCGATCACCAGAGTTACGACAGCTAAAGTAATGGTTGTCAGTGCTTCATCCAATAAGGCATAAAGATGAAAGTAAATACTTGTCAGAAATGACTAATAATAGATGACAAGAGTTCGTTTAGTAAAACATGAAGATGAAAGTACAGTCAAAGTGAAAAATTGACAATGTTTCACCTCGAAAAAAAGAAGCTGAAAGTAAATGCTAGTTAAATATTAATAATAGTCGACAATGCTGCATTTAAGTAAAAATGAAAAGGAAAATATATCTCTTATGGGCCTAGTCCCTTCAGGGCGTAGGCTATCATGGCCCTCTACATCTTGCTCTCACTTGTAGCTATTAATGAATTTTCTTTTTGTTATTTCTTCCAAGCCCTGTTCTTCCATGTATTTACTCAAGCACATCAAGTATGTTTCACACTGCTTTTCTCTTTCACTAAATCTGCTTTGTGAGTATCAGATTTTTCAAGCCCTCCTTTCTCGTTAAGAGCTCCAGAAATTTCAACTGCCTCTTCCTGATGTTAAGTATTTTTCCTTTTTGTTTCCATTTTCTTTAAAACCTTGTCGTTCCGCATATGTTCGGTATTCTTAGTGTTGTGTTGTTCGTCGCCAATTTGTTGTGGCAAATCTTAACGCAAATCTTTGTCGTCAATTTGTTGTGGCGAAGATTCGCCACAAAGTTGTAGTGACCGGTTTGTGCCAGAAGTAAGACACGGAAAACAGGATCTAGGTTCAAAACAGTGTATTAGTATAACTATAACATATGTACAAAGAAAATGTTAGTAATAAGTAAATAAAAATAAGCAAGTCCGAACGGTACAGTTACGCTGCTTATTGCCTGACTAGTAGCTAGCTTCAACTGCGTACTAGCTGTCGCACTTAACTACCGTTAACTGCCTCCAGAAGTCACGCAGGTAATTATATATAGAAAGTCATGCAGGTAATTATATATAGAAAGTCATGCAGGTAATTATATATAGAAAGTCATGCAGGTAATTATATATAGAAAGTCATGCAGGTAATTATATATAGAAAGTCATGCAGGTAATTATATATAGTAAGAGGAAGAGTCCATTCCTCGTAGGAGGGCTCCATAACACTTAGCATCTTTCTGTAGAAACACATTTCTGTTGCTTTAAGTGTCTTCATCTTTGAGAAGATTGCCCAGCATTCGCTCCCATACAAGGACAGATCTCACGTAACTGTTCAAGACATTTTTCTTTGTTTCTAACAAAATTTTCTGTCTCTTAACACTCTGCTTAGCTTTTGCAATGCATCTGTGACCATCCAAATACGTTTTGGAATCTGTGTCGCAATTTCCGTCCTCTGTTAGAATACTTCACAGATATTTAAATTTTTGTATTTGATATTAGTATCCTCGAGTTATAATTTGCACTTTAGGCTCATCGCTTTACTGATAACCATATATTTTGTCTTCTTGTAGTTTATGCATCACACATTCCTCTTACTTTTTTTTTCTCGCAACATTCTGTGGGTAGTGGCAATTCTAAGTGCGGAGAGGGCAAGTGCCTTCCTTCAGAATTTTGACTGAACCTTCGGTTTCCCCTCCACTTTTATAAGCTTCAAAAATTTATGAAACTGATCAGTCTCTTATTTTGATAAGACTAGCAGTATAGCCCGGCGTTGCTCGAGTGTAATGAAAGTTTTAAAACTAATCCATGGTAATGGAGCTCAGACTCTTTGGATGTTGACACGAAAGACTAAAAAGCAATACTTGTTTCCAGTTAAAGCGAAACCGTAGACTAAAAGAAAAATGAATGGATGTAAGTCAAATTTTGATTTCCTGGTATTAATATCAAATTTTCTGCACTATTGTAAGAACTGCAACCTTGAAACTTCTGAATATAGTTTCTTATGTCTTTGTCTATGAATGTATCAAATTTGATTAAAATCGGACCACTCCTTCTATAACCCGATTTTTTCGATTACCTCGACACAAAACCTAGCTAAGAACACTCGCAGACGCTTATAGTACAACTGTGTAAATTTTCAAGAAAATCGGTTCAGCCGTTTCGGAGTCTATAGGTCACGGACACACACACACACACACAAAGTTCCATTTATAAATAAGTTTAGATTTGATTCTCAGCACTTTTCTCTTTCATTTTAGAGTCATGGAGAAATGATATTAAATTATTTCCTTATTTCTAAGTATCTTCTTGATCATATGGTTGGACTTCGCCGAAAACATAAATTAATTTTTTATCTAATTTTTGTACGGCTGTAGTGTCCACAGCATTTTGATTTATTTCATTGCATCATTTTATTTTCGCATTTATTTCTTTTTCTCACATTTACTTTTGTGCTTCAAAAACGTTTTGTAACGGAAAAACAATCAGAGTAGACAAATTACACTGTTCTGCTATATTTGACGTTAGTTGATGGTTGGTTGTTTTTTGTTTTATGGCATATCAACCTCAGCGTGTCATTTATTGCCAACTAAATTTTATTTATTTATTACTGGTAATACCGGATCTCTGTGTTGTACGTTCCATCTCCTGTTAGAACACTTCCTAGGTATTTAAATTTTTGTACTTGCTTGATTCCAGTATCCCCTACCTGTATTTGGCATTTTGGGTTATAAAATCCACATCTGGAAGAATAACTTCCTGGTCTTTTAAAAAAAGGAAAAATAAAAAATAAAAAATATTTATGTTTATTTATACCACGTTATAATCATGTTAATCATTTTCAGCAAATGTAGAAACTTATTTTCGTAACCCTTTCTCTGTTGGTTGGTTTTATGGCATATCAACCACGGCGGGCCATTTATTGACAACTAAATTTATTTATTTATTACTGGTAATACCATTTTCTTTCAACAATTTATTGTTGTTTTATATAACTTTTGTGTCTAGTAATATTTTTATCTTTTCGAGTCTCAAGATTCATTGGGATTTGTTTTTAAGGGGCAGAGTCCCCAAGTCCTACCCTTGTTATTTAACTCATAACTGAAGGGAAGGGACAGATTAATACCTTTCCCAAGGGTACCAGTGTTTAAGTGAATGCTGGGTATTCAACTGGAATTCGAACTCGCCTCACCGATTTTCTTTTTCCGAGTCGACATCCACTGCACCACAACGCACATCCGTCACTAAACGCTTACAGCACCTGGTATTCCCAAGCGGTCACCTATCTAAGTACTGACCAGGCTCAACGTTGCTTAACTTCGGTGATCGAGCGAGAAATGGTGTATTCAACGTGATATGGCCGTAAGCCTGGCGTTAGTATTTAACCCTTTGATTTTGTTTTGTAATTAACCTCTCTTGTGTTCCAACAGTTTGAGAGTGAAAAAGCCGACAAGAATAAATTAGGACTCCATTACTATGAATGGAAAGTTGTTTCAGTGAAGTAACATACTTATACTCAAACTCATTCGTAAATTGTGTATACGATAGTGGAGTAGTATGAAAATGGAAATGCTGCTTGAGTTTGCCCCGCTCCTCCTCCGTAAACTCTCCGCCCCTAAGTGTCGTCCCTCTACTTTCAAAGTTTCACAATTGCCACTATTTGTAGCAGGTTTTTGTAGTTTCCTTTCTGTGTCTGCTATTAAATACTTGTTGAATATTAATAAAAATGGTTGACGAAAGACTGAGATGATTGTGAAATATTTTTGTTGTGTAAAATAAACACTTACATCTTTGCATTGTCGGGCCACAGACTTATTGACTTTCAGCAAAGACATAAGAATAATCAAGAATCTCTACTGGCAGCAAACGGCCTGCATACGGACAGGTAACGACCTCAGTAGATACACAAAGATAGAAAAAGGCGTAAGACAAGGATGTGTCTTTTCATCGGATTTGTTCAACCTATACAGCGAGAATATTTTGAGGACCCTAGATGGCACACCAGGATTTGTTATTGGAGGCCACAACCTGAACAACATAAGATATGCGGACGATACAGTACTGATTGCGGACACGGAAAGGAAACTGCAAGATCTCATACAGAAAGTAGCAGTGGAGAGTGACAAGAAAGGACTACAAATAAACTTTAAGAAAACTGAGTGCATGGTCATCAGCAAAAGATACAACCCAAAATACCAAATACAGGTAGGGGATAACAGAATCAAACAAGTCCAAGAATTTAAGTACCTAGGAAATGTTCTAACAGGAGATGGAAAGTGCGACACGGAGATCCGAAGGCGAATTGGCATGGCAAAGGACGCGTTCCAGAAGATGAGCAAAATACTAACACACAGGAAAATCTTAATAGAAACGAAGAAAAGAGTGCTAGACTGCTACGTGATGTCAGTTCTTCAATACGGCTGTGAATGCTGGACAATATCATCGAAAATGAGGACAAAACTGGAAGCGGCCGAAATGTGGTTCTACAGAAGGATGCTACGGATATCGTGGACTGAGCATACAAGCAACGACGAATTGTTAGAAAGAATGGCAACAAAAAGGAAATTGATGCTGAGCATCAGGAAGAGACAACTGAAGTTCCTGGGACATGCAATGAGGAAAGACAGCCTGGAGAACCTGATACTGACTGGACAGATAGAAGGAAGGAGAGACAGAGGAAGGCAGCGGATAACATATTTGCAGGGTCTGATCAGGTCGATGACGGAACGGGGGTTGCCAGGAGCAACAGGAGCAAACATACTAAGAGCCACAAGGGATAGGGAGACGTGGAGATCCATGATCGCCTACGTCCTGAAGGGACAAGGCACATAGAAGAAGAAATTTGAAAGAAAAAGTAATTATTGGTTATCAGTTGAACATACAGAGATAAGTGTTGGAAGACAAATGAATTTCAGTTAACATGCGTATAGCTAATTTTGCAATTGTGACAATAATTATTACTGCTTAAATTGAAAACTGATTCGTAATTATCATTAATCATGTTTTTAAACATATCTGTCCTTTATTAAAACTGTTGCAAATTTATCATTTTGTTGTATGTGGCATCGTGAAAGGACCAAACTCCCTGCAGTGTAAAAGCCTACAACGCAAACTTGATAACGATTGTTACATGGCGGGATGTCCTAGTGTTAGCTTTAGTCTAATATTAGGTCACATCATTGAAGAACATAATGAGAAGCAAATTTGTCACGCGAGCAACACGGTCTGTGGGGCAATACTAATATTATAATTACATTACAATTAATTATGGAGACGACAGGAACCCCAACTCTTGTTATTATTAATAAAGGAATTATGGAAAGTCTAAATGAGTATTAACCCTTTTCGACAAGTTTCATAATGATTCGTACAAATATTCTTATAAAATACACTCTTCTCTCTGTTCACCCTACTTTCATCGGTATTCTCATCCTTCTCTTACCCCTCTTCCTGACACCCCCTGTAACCTGTCACACTTTCTCATAACATTCTTCTTATGTAACCCCTTGCACAACAGTGGCAGTAAAATGCTTGCTTGGGGCGACACGATTATAAAAAAAAAAAAACAACTTAATGTAAACTTTGTTTAGCCTCTTTATAAATTTACGACAGTTTTGCAGAATCCCATGAAAATTAACTTACTTAATTCTAAATAACTTTCAAAGGGCAAACGAACTATACAGAACGTGATTTTAATGTACTTATGTCTACATTAAAAACCAACATTTAACAACCTAGAGTTTCTAAGTCGGCTCGAACATGAACTACTGGCACAAGTGGGAAATATTTAATTATCAGCCAAGTATTTTGTAAAAAAAAAAAGTATTTTCTTAATAATTTAGACATGCATTAAAAGTATGTTTCATAACAAGAGAGATGTGAAGAGAACGAGCATCGCGAATGTTGTACTCATATATGTTTGATCATTACTTATAATAGGGGAGTTTACTCGAGAGAAATATATAACGAGGCTTGTCCCATTGACAGTTTCATTCTACACATACATACTTATATATATCCAAATGAATAAGGAACGAAGAAAATATTTGCAACGTTCAAAACATCAATTTAAAACAGTGCTCAATATGAAAATAGAGCAATGAATATTTATTATAAATTATACACTAGAACATGTACAAACTATAATCTACTACAAAATTGTACATTTTGTTTCGACATTTTATTTACAACATCTACCCAGGTAAACTGTATAATAATGATGGTTACCATCATTATAAAGATTGTATCTAGATTGGAGTTCGTACATGTTTTAAAGTATAATATATATATATATATATATATATATATTCTTGAATACGGCAGACAAGCAATTACAGAGGCCCTGTATATTAAGCATATATCTCTTACAATCAACCTCATCATATTTAGCAATAGAAATGGAGTGTTAAAAGTTTTTTTGCGGGGAGGGGGTTGTATGTGTGCTTTTTTGGGGGAGAGGGGGTTGTATGTGTGCTTTTTTGGGGGGGAAGGGGGTTGTATGTGTGCTTTTGGGGGGGAGGGGGTTGTATGTGTGCTTTTGGGGGGAGGGGGTATGTGTGCTTTTTTGGGGGGGGAGGGGGTTGTATGTGTGCTTTTTGATAAAAATATATTCACGCGAATTTCTGCTGCGCTCAATTGTGAAGGCTCAGAATAAACGCTCCTCTTCAAAATACAAATTAAAATGTCAGAATATTTTCTTTGCTAGAATATTGTTTTCTACTTTCATATACATGTCTTTTAACAACGGATTATACGTTTTTGTTATTAAGAGCTGGATGAAAGTCACTGTCAATATTTGTAGTAAGATATCTAAACTAAAATACATGCAGTGCGTTTATCATATAAATACATCCCAAATACTTGACCAACATCGATTGGTTTAATAGCAATTTACTGTAAAAACATTGACTAGCATAATAGGATCCGATAGTGTGTGTGTGTTTATTTTCACACGCATACACACACACGTATGTATGCAAACACATAATGATTATTTGCAGAATGGTATTCCTTTAACATGTAACTAATTTCTTTCACTTTAGTTTGTATCCTTGTGTAAACGACCTTTAAATAATTTTGATACCGGCATCGTATTTCTTCATTTAGCCTCGGCCCTTCCCTCTTGAATACTTATAAGGGTGCATACACCACTATACATGAACCGAAAAAAGGACAGAATGCAACTCATGTGACGATTAACAATCTTGACATTTTTATGCAACAAAAACTGAAAGGAAGCAAAAACCAGAAGAGAATAACTACCAACACGAAGCCTAAAGAATTAGAAAATTTAACGGGTTACATGTTTTAATTACAATATTTGTTTTGTTAATTTATGATCAAGTATTGTATGAAATAGTTAATAACTTATTTGTCTTTTATACAAATGCGTGTTGTTTGAATAGATGCAACTTAATTTGGCAGATGCTAAGCTCTAGGAAAATTACTCATTTAACTTTCTCGGGCTAACGTTGTCGGGCTGATATAAAGTGGAAAGCCTATATTAAATCCATTGCTAGTTTGGCTGCTAAAAATCCTTTACTGTATCGTGATAGACAATTGCTCTCTCTAAAAAGGATCTGCAATGTAATTGATCGTGATTTGTCATCTCGACTTCAGTTACTTTCTCACCGAAATAATATGGTTTCCCTCTGTCTTTTCTACAAATATTTTTATGGCAACCGCTCTGACGAGTTTCTCCCCGGCACCCTGACCACAAAAAGCGTACTACTAAATAGCCATCCAGGCCCCACTCCGTTACCGTTGAAATAGTTAAATGCAGCTACCACTTTTATTCTCTCGCACTTCCCACCTGAGGGACTCTCTTCAGATAACTTGTTTCCATGATTGCTACTATCTCCAAAAATTTAAATGCGTCGTCAATTTCCATCTTATGACTTCATGAATCTCGATCATCTTTTATCCTTTCCTCAATACCTACCCTCTGTAACAAGCCTTTTCTCTCACTGTAATTCCTTTGCATACTAAGTACTGTATCGCCTTGCTTGGGATGAAATGATGAAAAAATATAAGTGAATGATTTGTCCTGGCTTAGAATATTGGTGCGACATATAGTCCGGTGCCCCTGGTATTTATCTTAAGTTCCTTGATAAAATCCAAAGAAGAATCAGCAATATTACTGGTCCTGATCTGACAGCTTGGCTTCATTACCTTTCTCGTCGCCGTAAGGTTGCTTCACTCTTCCTTTGCTGTACCTGAAGAATTACCATGAAATTATTCATGGTAATTGTTCGAGTGCGCACTTAACTATGGTAACTTGACTTTCTTAATTTAAATGCGTCGAGATTTACAGTTTAGCTGGGTAGATGTTGTCGTAAATTCTATATTAAGGGTTTCTTTTTTTGCTTGTGGAACTCTCTTCTGGCTCTATGCCTTCCATCTAACTTTAATCTGAAAAACTTTAAATACAGTGTCAATCGATATCTACTGTCATCTTGATTATACTTTTTTCTTTCCGCTCATTATTAATGTTTCTATTCCTAATTCTTTCACACCCTGTAATTCCTTGTGTTTTAGTGGCTTTACTGTCTTGCATGGGGTGGGGATACCAATTAAAAAAGGCGTTGAATGAAATTGTTATTAACTTATTTGTCTCTTATACAAATGCGAGTTGTTTGAATAAATGCAATGAAATCTGGCAAGACAGTCATAAGAGATAATTAATCAGATAAGAATTTTAAATAATGAAAAGTGATATTTCGTTCCTCCTAAGTTTGAGTGTCATTTTTATCTCTTCAATGTCTAAGGATTGTTAGCATCCAAAGATCTTTTAAAATGCGAATTTGACCAATACGTTGACCACAAAGTTGCTTATACCAAAGTGAAGGTAAGACAAAAAAACAAACTTAGGATAGGTATTAAGAGCCAGTTAAATGCCATGTGAAACTCGCTTGAGCGATCATGTCTCGAAAAAGACATGACTCACTGGGCAAAAGATTATCCCGCAGTAGGTTGCCATTACTTTTTGCGGTAGACTGGTTGCCAGCCAAGGCTATAAAACCCAATCTATTCTGTTATTTCCTCCATAACTGGAGGGAAAAGACGGATTAATACCTTTCTCAAGGGTTTTGCACGTAAGTGAAAGCAAGGAATTCAACTGAAATTCGAACTCGGCTCCTCGATTCCACGTTTTGTATGCGTTCTACAGCCTTGATTAGCAACCAGTCTACCGCAGAAAGTAATGGCAAACTACTGCGTGATAATCTTTTGCCCAGTCAGTCATGTCTCTTTCGAGACATGATCGCCCAAGCGTGTATTACGTATGGCACTTAACTGACTGGATGTGCGTTGTGGTGCAGTGGTTGCCGAGTTCGAATTCCAGTTAAATTCGTTGCATTCACTTACGCACAAATACCCTTGGGAAAGGTATTAATCCGTCTCTTCCCTCTAGTTATGGGTTAAATTACAGGACAGATTGGCTTCTGTAGCCTTGGCTAGTAACTAATCTACCGCAGAAAGCAATGGAAACCTACTGCTGGATAATCTTCTGCTCACTCAGTCATGTTTCTTTCGAGACATGATCGCCTAAATCGTGTACCACGTATGGCACTGAACTGACTGACTGACCCGATTGATGACACGGTTCCATCATTTTATTGTTGAAATGGCTAGATGTAACCATAAGTTTTAAGCTAATAGTTTCTTCTGTTGCACTTGTCCAGTAAAACAAATATTCATTTAAATATATGAAAGAAACATCAAATTATTATTTATTTTTTAAAAGCTTATCTGATGAAATTTCATCTACGGTACCCCGATTTTATGAATTAAAGAGCAGGACTAAATTGGCGGCAAGGTATCATCCTTTTACAGTTAAAATAGCTAGGTGTAACCGTAAGTTCTATGCTAATTTTTCTATCGCACTTCTCGCTTGTGGAACTCCCTTCCGGCTTCTTGCTTTCCAGTCAACTCTGTTCATTAAAAATATAACTGCAATATCAGTTGTTACCTGCTGTCTTCTCCCTGCTATTTTATTGTTTTCTCTCCTTTATAATGTTTTTCCTCATATTCTATAACACTCAGTAACCCCTTGAGTTTTAGTGACGTCGTTGCTTTGCTTGGGGTAAAATAAGAAATATCCTCTTGCTCGAAAATAAGACGTTATTTACGTTCATCTGACTCTTTAACCGTCTTTATTTTCGGTGGGGTAATTACATGCTTTTGTCAGTAAGATGCTATCAAAAACACACAGCTGGCTTTCTCATAATAACCTGAGGATTCATGAAAAAAGCCCTCATGCAATGGAGGATAGATGATAATAATGACTAAATACAGAAAATTTAGTAGTGCTGATAAACGTTCAATTGATAATTCATTCACGGTACTATCAGGAGAACTGAGGGTAACTTACTCTTCGCATTCTGGAAAAATACTAATCAGAATACATTTATCCTATTGATCTCAATCCGTTGTAGAGCAGCTAACACCCCTCTAGCGCTCTCAAATATGGAATGGTCTGTGGATAGAAATAGCTATATAAAGAACATTAATAGTAGTCAGGGAATCGAAATGTCATTAACAGTCTGAGAAGGATCGACTGCGTGTGCCAGTCGTTCACTTTGTCGGACTGTCTGCATTCGGGCAGAGAGGAACTCAGACGAGGCTCTGCTGAAAAGTAAAATCTCATCTGGGGGGGAAAAGTAGACATTAATTTTTGTCCAAGCTTACGCACTCGATTGTACCAACGTTAATTGGCCCTGTGCCGCATCTACCCACTTGGGGAGGTCGTAAATAATTCGGAGTGCCATCGACTATTATAGTACTGTGCTCTCTGCGACTCTAATAACTTAACCTCTCCTCTCTTCTAATTATTGTTATTCTGTATCTATGATCGTCTTGTTTGTACTTCATATCCATTATCACAGATATTGTGCCGTAAATATTTCTGCACACATAATCTTGTACCGGACTGCCACCACGGCGATACAACACAATCTGTGTTACTGCTGCTGAGCTTAGCTGTATCATTTTGTCTAAAATCATTACTGTTGTAGGTACTACCTCTCACTTAGTCCGCCAAGACGTCCGTTAGGTGTCGTTGTTTCAGAATTATAAAAGACCGGTCATATGCTTCCTCTTTCCATATTTTTTTTCCCGCTTCGCATGCCGTAGGTAGCAATTACAGGACGAGAATCGTTCCCACCGAGGAAATATTTTCTTTCTTTCTTCCAGGGGACTAATAACTGTTTTTTTTTTTGTTTGTTTTTGTTTTTACATAGATACATACTTCTTCTCCTTCTGTGTGCCCTGTCCCTTCAGGACGTAGACAATCGTGGTTCTCCACGTCTCCCTATCCCTTGTAGCTCTTAGTATGTTTGCTCCTGTTACACCTCGCAACCCCCGTTCCGTCATCCACCTGATCAGGCCCTGCAAATATGCTATCCGCTGCCTTCCTCTGTCTCTTTTTCCTTCTATCTGACCTGTCAGTATCAGGTTCTCAAAGCTCCAACACAATTTCTAAAAGCAAAGTTTAAACGTGTTTCCTTTTTTCAACTGTGGACAGACTATTATATTTACTTTTTTAAAATCATTTATTAGTTATATAAAAATAAATTATCTCCGTTATTATTTTTTCTTTTTCTACAAATAACATTCCGTCATTTACATGCGGATATTTTAGTTGCCCCTATTTTCGGTTCAATGACAAGCAATAAACTAGGTACCTCCACTCCATTTTCGATAACTACGTTTTAAAATTGAATTTTTAAAATAAAAACAAAAATTCTTGAAACTTTAATTTTAGTTTAATTGAAAGCTAAATGATTAGATTTACTATTTCCACTAAGCAAAATACTCAGATATATTTCAGACAGAAAGGATATTCATTTGAATCTAAAAATTTTTAATTTTTTTTTTTAATTTTTAATTTTTTTTTAATTTTTAATTTTTTTTTAATTTTTAAATTTTTCTTTAATTTTTAATTTTTTTTTTAAATTTTTAATTTTTTTTTTAAATTTTTAATTTTTTTTTTAAATTTTTAATTTTTTTTTTAAATTTTTAATTTTTTTTTAAAATTTTTAATTTTTTTTTAAAATTTTTAATTTTTTTTTAAATTTTTAATTTTTTTTTTAAATTTTTAATTTTTTTTTTAAATTTTTAATTTTTTTTTTAAATTTTTAATTTTTTTTTTAAATTTTTAATTTTTTTTTTAAATTTTTAATTTTTTTTTAAATTTTTTTTTAAATTTTTTTTTTAATTTTTAATTTTTTTTTAATTTTATTTAATTTTATTTAATTTTTAATTTTATTTAATTTTTAATTTTATTCTATTTTTAATTTTATTTTTATTTTTATGAGTGGGCGACACATTTGTAAACAAAAGTTAATTCTCGTATTCTCGGTTTTAAAAATATTACAAAAATAAAATGTACGTCTCTCACTCGTTATTTTTGGAAAATTATCAAATTTAAAGCTAAATTAATCTGATTTTAAACAAATATTGCTTGTTTATGGCATGAAATTTAGAATAAAAGTATTTCTTAATCACAAAGGTCTGACTCATTGACCTTTCAAGTAGGCGATAACAGCACTTGTCATCAATTATCTAGAAGTATGGTGACCAAAATTGACAAAAGCCACTTTAACATATCATAAGGGGAACAACACTTGCAACATCTTACAAGTTTCTATAGTAAAAGAAAATGTGCAGTTTAACATAATAAAAAAATATTTAGAAATTATTTTAAAAATTTTAATTCTAAATGATTTCTATTAAGCTTTTTCAATTTTCGATTTATAAATAAAGTCTATTTTTAATAAATTAATAACCGAAGACACTGAGTAACTGGAATAAATTTAAAAGCTGTTTGAAAGTTTAATTAGCAAAGAAAAAAATAAAAACAATTCTTATAAAAATTAATTATTCATCGAGATTTTTTTCTTCTTCTTCAGAATATCCCCTAAAATTATATTATTTAAAAAATTAATTAAAAGTTTATCTACATTAAAAATAGCGTAGTTTTAACGCATCTTTTATTTTACTTTTTCGGAGCAAATTTTCGGAAAAATGGTCTCTTAATTAAAAAACAAAAAAATTAGATGATTTACATTCCCCAATGAGTCCTGTATTTAACTAATAAATAAAAAACATAAGTATAGATAATGTATTTGTAGAAGTTATATGCAATTAATTGGAGCGGGTAACAGATGCAAAAATTATATATTTTTACCAAGATTTTCTAAAAAAATAATTGCATAAATAATTTCATTCATTTGTGAATCAGTCCTGAAAGTTTCATTAAGATCAGAAAATTTTTAAATTAATGTGTTTTTCAACACCAAAAAACAACTTGGGTAATATAATGTTTTCCTTAATAGTCACATTACGTAAACGTAGCGTGAATCACTGATGGAAAACAAAGAAAGTAATTTTAACTGAAATTTCGAACGTGTTAGAAAGGATTTAAAAAGTGAAAAATATTATGACAAGATTTGATTTTTCCTTTAATAACAGCAGAAAAATTTTGACAATAAAATTTTGTTTTTATTGAGTTTGAGCCCTTTTTACATCATGCTATGCTGCTTTTTCGGCAACTGAGTGGTGGTAACTGCAGAAAACGCAACGAACCCGACGTGATACGAACACGCAAATAAACACACATTTGAACATTGTCAATAATTTTCGATTACAAATCATAAAACTCTGTCTACATTTGCTTTTTTCTTTTTTGTCTGGTCTTTGTTTTTGTCTGGTCTTTGTGTTCATTTTTTATTGTTTTGTGTTGTTTTTTTTTAATTAAATTCTAAAATTTTTACGTACCTCATAAAAAACTTTTTGATCTTCAAACCCTAAAATATTCCAAACGAATAACAAAAAGTGTATATTTAAATCAAAACAAAATAAATTACGGTAGGATAGAAAGAAAAAATAATTTTATGCGAGGGTCAGATAATTAAAAAAAAACAGAATCAGGAATCCTTAAAATATAACACCAGAAATCGCCTCTAATTTTAAATTCCCGATTTTATTTTGTAACGCCGAACCTGTAATTTATATGACTGCACAAAGTTTTATCATTCATCACCGTTTTACTTTGTTTATTACACCACAAATTTATAAGTCATGCTTAATTATAAATAACGGCTACGCGTACATGAGGGAAGTAACCTAAGAAGCCTGTATTTTCATAAAACACAAATAGAACGACGACTGTCTGGATCTGTGTAATGAAAAAGTTAAACTCATTAACTGAAGGTTATATATTTACCAGAAAGCGAAAAAGTTGTTAATACTTTGGAAATAAAAATTGCAAATATTTATCCTTTGCTTACAAGTTATTTCACAATCATGATAATACTTGATAGCATTTTTGGAAATTGTTGGTAATGACTTAAACACTCACCTGATTTTTCGGATTTCCTCGAATGACGAATGATAAACTCACCTGCAATCTTTAGTTTGTTATTATCTTGAATAACACCAACCCTTTTCCGAGGTTAAGACCTTCACTTATGACTGTTTTTTAATTGGTGGGCTTTGTGTAATTTATTTCATACTAGCATACCTAGATGGAAGACTACTTTAGAACACCGGGTACTCTAAGCAACCTCATACAACCTGAAACGTGCCTCGGCTATAAATAACCCACAAAGAGTTAACTTGTAAAATAAATATCAGTCAATCAACCATAGCCTTTTAAGTATTTTTTTTGGCCCACCACTGATGATCAAGGATAACTCTGATGTTAGTGCAATGGAAATGTATCCTTGAAATGTCCCAAGACAACAGGAAAAACAAGTATCATGGAAGATATTTCTCGCCTCACTACAATAGCAGAATCTGAAACAAGGTCGCGTTTAATGTTAAGCACCCTCACCCCAACTCGATCGTACATGGTATTGAATCCAAAAATTACCCTGCTCCTTCGGCATTTCACTTTGACATCAAGGCTTAATACTGCCTACCTCTTTGGATGCAGTACGGAGCTGCTACTCGTGGAACTTTTATTGATCCGGTGACCAATAACTAAAGTTATTGTTAGATAAGAAAAAATTATTAGTATTTATGTAATGCAAGTGTTTAGTCAAACTTCTGCTGAGACGCGATATGATACAAGGCTAATTTCTTGAGAGAATCTCGCACGTGAGATAAGAGGTAAAAAAATTGTCTAACTTCCTCAGCATTTCTCTCTGACACCCTAATCCTGTCTTTTTGGTTTCAGCAGGTTCAGCTTGAGCAGGAGTTATCAAATCTTTTTGACCAGAGATCCCCAACTTTTGTTCTTTTTCTTTCCTTAACGACCACCTATTTAAAATATCGTTGGACCTTAAAACTTGCACTGATGTTGGCAATTAAAATGTTAACTAAAATGTATGAAAAGATTAAAAATTTGAATGAAGTTCAAAATTACCCCCCTCGAGCGTCATCAAACTCAGAAATTGCACACCCACAAAAAAATTAAGAACGAACAAGTACGGCTCAACATAGCATTAAATAGGTCTCACAAAAATAAGTTAAAAGCAACTTGGATTGATGGAACTGTAGCGGAACTCTGGATCCTGATTGGTCATCAAATTGCAAAATTCAACATACGTCAGAGAAACGGTTTTTCCACGGTTAAAGAAAATAATCATTCTGAGAGCCACCCCACGTGACTGGATTCAATATTTAAAGCAAGGGAAGGCGGTTTGTTGACACACATCTAAAATGTAACCATCTTCAAATGGACCCGGAGATAAGGTCAGGTCACATCTTGTTCTCTTTCTCCTTATCTCTTTCAACAATTACTGCGATCAGCTTCAACTCTCGAGACTCTTAACTCAACTTTATCATTGAACACGAACTCTACCCTTAACTTCTTATTAATGTTTCTAATTGTACATTAACTCCTACAACTTATATTATTCCTCCTCTTAATAAATTTCTATTTTAACATTTAAAATGTATATTTTATTATTCCAATCTTCTACATTAATCCACACATTCCAACCTGCCGACAAACAACCTTCTGATAATAATTCTGATGATTATAATTCTGCATAAATCCTGTAAGCTGTAGGGATTTCGGTTCAGTTTGACACAAGGCCAAATCAAAGAAAGATTAACCAGTTCCCTACGCTACAGAACTAAGGCATCTGATTCTGTTGATCGTCAAACTCGGTTCCTTTTTTTCAACCGAAGAATGCATGTACACTAACTAAGATTTAGCTCATTTGCACACCAACCACCATTCGTCTGCTTGACCTCCTCTCCTCCAGGGCTCCTCACTTACCTCTCGGAAACCGTTACTCGAGCTGAATTCTTGTAAAAAACAAAAGCTCTAAATGACTAAGTATACTAGAGAATAGATCGCACATTTTAGCACCAAAATTTCGATAAAAACCAGGGTTGTGACCAATCGGTTCGACATCATAGAGAATCTGAAGTAGAATGTGGCATATTAGTCGGCCAGACGAGAACGAGGGAGAAAATTAATTTTTCCCAACATTTCGATTTTTATACAATAGCCTCTTTAAACAGTACCGCGTCACAAACGAATAAAAGCACTTAACCTGCACTGTTTATATTTACCATTTATTATCTGATTTACGATGAGAGACTATTATTTTCAAGTGGTTTTAGAAATGAAGAGATCACTGGTATACAAATTTTCATATAATAGAGCAGTTTCGCATTCGGGAAGTAAATACCACGCAATTACAACCAATCACTTTTCTTATGTTTTAATATATGTCAGAATAATTTTAAAATAAAGGTGAATATTTGAAAATATTTAGCAAATATTAGTTATATTTACGTTAAATAAAAAAAATCCAGATTATAATGCGGGCTATCTGCGAGTCAATCGCAAATACCAACTTGACTACCCCAAACTAAGGGCACGACATATCTGCGAGTATATACGGTCGGTATTTATCCACACACATACACACACAAACACTCGAACGGAATGTGACATGAGGCCTAGATGAAAACTGCACGAATTCTGTTGACAGAACTGTTCAGAAACCATCGATGGTTGTGCTCGAAACATCTATCTCAAGCTATCGAAATGGTATTGTTCAAAATTAATGATCACGCCAGATTATGCGGTCTCCCCGCAGAATTGCTATGTAGGTGCTGAATTTACTCATTATATATATGTGCTGCTATTTATTAACCATCACAGACAATCGCTCTTACCCCACCATTACCATAGATCAGGCTAGCCTCCATGAAAGCAAAACAATGCGCCTCCTCGAGTTAACTCTCTCAGCACACCACAAGTGGAATGACTATATCGAATCCATAGCTAAATCTGCTGCTAAGAAGGTCGGTTCCCTGGAGGACCAGGAAGTTTTTTTCCGTCTGAATCCATTCTGCACATATATAAATCTAACATCCGCCCGTGTATTAAATACTGCTGCCACATCTGGTCGGGTGAGCCTGCTATTCTCCTCGGGGTTCTTGACAAAATCCAACAAAGAATCTGCAATGTGATCGATCCCAAATTGATAGCTCAAATGCAGTCACTTTGTCACCGGCGCAACGTGGCTTCCTTATGTCTCTTCTACAAATACTTTTACGGCTTCTGCTACGACGAGCTTAGCTCACTGGTGCGCCCTCTGCATGAAATTACTCAAACTACTAGACTAACAACTATTTACAGTGAAACCAATATTAAACCCCATTAGCATGGAACATGCTCGTCTCCCTGAAAGCAAAACATTGCACCTCCTCGACCTAATTCTCTCAGCCAACCTCAAATGAAATGATTACATCGAATCCATAGATTAATCTGCTGCTAGGAAGATCGGTTCAATGTGTAGGTCCAGGAAGTTTTTTTCTCGTCTGAATCTATCCTTCACATATATAAATCTACCATCTGACCGTGTATTGAATACTGCTGCCACATCTGGTCGGGTACCCCTGCTATTCACCTCGAGGTTCTTGACAAAATCCAATGGAGAATCTGCAATGGGATCGATCCCGAATTGATAGCTCAAATGCAGTCACTTTGTCACCGGCGAAACGTGGCTTCCTTATGTCTCTTCTCTGGTGCCTCGTATGTATGAATTTACTCGAGTTACTGAACTAGCAACTAGGTCCCACAGTTTTACAGTGAAACCAATAAAATGTAACCGCAACTTCTACTCTACAGCTTCTTTTCTCGCATTTCCCGCCTGTGGAATTCCCTTTCGTATACTTGCTTCCCAGACAGCTACAAACTCCAAAAATTTAAATGTAAGGTCAATAGTCATCTCCTATCTCACTTGTCCACATCCTTTCTCTCATGCTCTTTTCTCCGTCCATTCCACTCTCATCACACCAGTATTTTCATCCTTCTCTTACCCACTTCTTAACATTCCCTATAACCTGTCCCTCTTTCTCATCACTTTCCTCCTATGTAACCCAGTGGCGGTGAGGCTGCATTGCTTAGAGTGAAATGATTTAAAAAAAATGTTCCAGTAAATTCAACAGTCTTTTTCTTATTCTAAACACAAGTGTAATTTTTATTTCCATGCTTACCTATTCCGTCTATGGTATTCTCAGCATCCTTCTGTAGAACTATATTTCCTCAGTATTTTCATCTGTGAAGGGATTGTCCAGCATTCACTATATGGGAGGGTCGATATTACATAACAGTTTAGTACTCTTTTATTTGTTCCTAACTTCTTTTTTCATCGATTTCACCCCAAGCAAGGCAGTAAGGCCACTAAGACACAAGGAATTACTGGATGTGGAAGAATTAGAAGTAGAAACATTATTAATGAACGAGAAAAAGTGTCAAGAAGTCAGAAGATAGTGTTTGACATTGCATTTAAATATTTGAAGATATTGGTTGCAAGGCATGGAGCCGGAAGGGAATCCCTCCAGCTAGAAGTGTGAGAAAAGAAACTGTTAGTATATAATTTACGGTTATATCTAGCCAGCTCAAATATAAATTGATGAGATCTTGATGCCAGTCTAATACTGTGCTTAAATTCAAAACGTCTAGGTATTATCGAAGAGCTCATCCGAAAAATTTATAAAAAAAAAACAGCACAGAGAGACAACCTTATGGTGGTGGGGAAAAGTGACTGAAGCCAAGATGCCAGATCAGGATAAATAATATTGCTGATTCTTTTTTGGATTTTATCAAAAAGTTTTAGCTAAATAACAGGAGCATCGGACAATATGTGGCAGCAATATTCTAAGCATGGACGGATTTTCTTGTTTATTTTTTATTGTCTTGGATATCTTGGTTTTATTTATTTATTTACTTTTCTAAGCTTTTAGAAGGCATTTTTTTTTTCAATTCTTTCGGATTTTTATGTCACATTACTCAAAAAAGAGACTATGGTTGTTATAATTACGATATTATTCTGCTATATGTATATAATTATTCTATGTAATAGTCAGTCCTCATATATCAAAGTTATCTTACCTGTAAGCATTCAGCCTACTCTTGTCGAGTCGAGGTATTAAATATATTCCCAAATCCACTGAGATAAAAAAAATTGAAACGAAACTTTTTCATCCTCAAACTTACTATATTTCTTTTTGCTTAAAAGTATTTTATCTATCATTTCTCATTCACACAGGACTAGAGGAAGTATCAATCTACACTGGGTTAAAGGTCAAGACTTATATCACATTTGGTGAAAATTAAAGTAAAATGAGTCGTCAATACGGTCATTGTGCACTAATAAGTATTATTTTCACCTGACTCAAGTTATTCAAACCTGTTGGAAATAGATAATCAGGAAAAGTCGTCCCACATAAATTTTGATACCAATGAGAAACAAATTGAATATATAAGTAAGAAATAAACTTAATTTGATCATAGTAAGTCATGAAAAACAGAAAATATGTCTTAGGGAATTTTCCTTTAAATATAAAAAGAAAAAAAAAGCAATTTTACAGAATAAAATTACTTTTTTCTTAAGTGTACATGTATCTATCTTAATTGGTTATTAATAACAAAAAGCAAATTATATTCTTCTGTTCAGTGGTTACATTTTCTATTTTGTTGTGTATAAAAAAAAATTCCGCGTAATAGAAGATAAGTTCCTAATTCTTTCGAAAGGTCCAATAAGAAGATATACCAAATTTTCAACATGTGTGGACGTGTTGAAAATTAACAATCCCAATAATAAATTTAAACACTTCATCTTATTCTTTTTAGATTACAAATTGTAACTACACATTATTGAAACAAAGCTTCAAGTATTTTAGATTGCACACGGTCTTTATGGACAATCAGTGTGCATATTATATATATATATATATATAAGAAAAATTAAGGCAGACACGTTATTTCATGGTAAATCGAAAATCCTTTGTAAAATAAAGACGAAAGCTGATGATGGTTCGCCTGAAAGAGGCCACACTTCCGATTTACCATGAAATAACGTGTCTGTCTTAGTTTTTCTTATATTTGCTCTATATGTATTTATATACATATATATTTAAAGCTCTCTTACAGAGTTATCCTACCACTGTATGTACAGGATACTCCTTTGGATTCTTCTATACCCACACTAAATGCTGATATATATATATATATATCCAAATACATACAGGGTGTGGTTAATAAATTGTCTCCATTTTATAATTTAATTTTACGTATTGACGTTGTTTTCGATATTATCGCTCATCCACATGGTAGGGTCAGTTGGGTACCGACTGTGAGAAAAGGAACACCATGATGCAATTCACTCTGCCTGAAAGTTGGAAACAGCGTCCTGTACAGCTTGGCATTTGCGCTGGAAGCTTCAATGCAAATATTTCAGAGCGGTTGGTGTGAATCTGAAGACAGTGAAAATGATTCAGAAAGAGATGGATGAGTCTAATGATAGGGCAGATCAGAAAACTCATTGACAAGAAAATAACTCCCGAATTTGTTGGTGAGATCTAGGTCATAATTGAAAACAACCCCTCCAAGTCAATCAGGTTCATAGCAAGGCTCTGGGTCAAGAGTGTAGCTGCTCGAAGACCCTAGGTCAGGCAACAATACTCAGGCACCCTACTACACAAGCAGGAGAAACCAGTCATGATTATCAAACAATTTCTGCAACCACATTACTTTACATGTGGTCACCTAACTGCTCAGATTGCAGCCCCCTCCTAGATTATTGTGTGGGACGTAGTTGAGCGAGAGGTCAACGAAACTCCTTGTAACAACAAAGATGAACTGAAGCAAGGATTATGGCAGCATTCACCAACTTAAACAAGGAGACCGTCCAAAAGAGTTTCAGGTGATTTCACAATCATCTTGAACTGTGGTTGAAACCAGTGACGATTTTAATGAATGAATTTACTCTTTAGTTTTTCAAGATATTTTTGTGTAATATCTACTAAAATTATATATATATATATATATAAATTTTATTTTCATTTTTTGCGTAATTTGGATGACAATTTATCCATCGCACCCTATATATAAAATCTAACTAGGCTTCTTTTGTCTTTTCATCGTATATAGGCAAACTCTAATGTAGAAACGAACTAGATCACACCTACAAATTCGGGAGTTCTTTTCTTATCAAAACGATCAGAGTGAGTATTCTGATCTGCCCTATCATTGGACTCATTCAGCTCTTTCCGAATCTTCTGCTCTTTCATCATATTCACACCCAACCACTCTGAAATATTTGCATTGAAGCTTCCAGCGCAAATGCCAAGCTGTACAGCATGATGTTTTCAACTTTCAGGCAGAGTGAACTGCATCATGGTGTTCCTTTTCTCGCAGTCGGTACCCAACTGACCCTACCATGCTGTGTGAGCGATAATATCGAAAACAACGCCAATACGCAAAATTAAATTATAAAATGGCACTTTCTCTCCGCCCATGTATCTGTCATTGCACCTACTTTCTCAGCTTTCTATTGTTCCTTTCTAACTAGCTTGTACTCCTCACTCTTTTCTAATTAATCTTTCTACATTTATGTAACCCCCTGCACATCAGTGGCGTTTCTGCCTTGCTCGGGGTGAAATGATTAAAAAAAAAAAAATTTATTCACCACATTCTGTATGTATGTGCATATTTTATATATATATATATATATATATATATATATATATATATATATGCACGCTGAATGTCCATAAAGACCGTGTACAATCTAAAATACTTGAAGCTTTGTTTCAATAATGTGTAGTTACAATTTGTAATGTAAGAAAGATGAAGTGTTTAAATTTATAATTAGGATTGTTAATTTTCAACATGTCCACTCATGCATTCGTTAGTTCTCGGAAAACAATTTGCATCTTATTTTCAGTAATACCTTCATTCAATTATCCTGACTTTCAGTACAGTGTGAAATATTCATAAAAGTATATCATGATTTAAGTATTAATTTTAATAGTAATTATAGTGTTTCGAAGCTGCTCTCCTCGAAATTAATCATCTTATCACCTGTTTATACATTAATTGAACTATTTTAAAACTTACTGCCTTAATATCTAATATTTTGCCAACTTAATAAATTAACAAGGAAATTATGCTGACAAAGGTGTTCTATCCAAATATCTTGAAAGATAAAGATATTTCAATGAAAATTCAAATAAGGCATTTGCAGAGAATTATTTACTTTCTGGGAATTTGGTCAAGTGCCAGTCAGGGATTAGGATTTATATTCAAGAAAGTTCCTTGATATTGATTTTTTTTATATTCATCTTGCTGTCATCAGAAAGTTTTTAAGTGTTTTTTGTTTTGTTTCTGTTTTGCATTCAATGAAAACAAATAAACACTAATCAACCAATTTAATGAAATATCTTTTCTTTATGAGGAATGGCATCATTTTATAATTTAACTAAACTAATCAGTGGCTTTGATAATCTATTATTAGAAATACTTTTAATTGAAGGATTTCTGCTGAACATTGAGAATAAAAAATAATCTTCTGTACCATGTCCATTCAAAACATAAGCGATCATGTCTCTCCACAACAAACTCTTTCATGTAGAGCTTAGTAACATTTTTCCTCTTTGCCAAACTTCACCCATACTGTTGTGTCATCTATTTATGCAAACTTATCACGTAGGCTCTGCCCATTTTGCCTAAAATATTTAAAACTAGTTTTATTTCTTACTAGCAGTATAGCCCGGCGTTGCTCGAGTGCAGTGAAAGGTTTAAAACTAATCCACGGTCCTGGAGCTCAGACTCTTTGGACGTCGGCACGAAAGACTAAAAAGCAATAGTTGTTTCGAGTTAAAGCGAAACCGAAGACTGAAAGAAAAATGAATTGATGTAAGTCAAATTTTGATTTTCTGGTATTGATATCAAATGAGTTTTTTTTTCGTCGTAAACTGAATTTTGAAGGCTAAATAAGTCCTCTGAGTAAATGGTATCATGACTGAGACTAAGAACTACAATTATACCTACTTAGAGCCAGACCCAAAGTAAAATAAAAGGGCTGAAAAACAGATTTTGATCAGACCCTTGTAAGAACTGCAACCTTGAAACTTCCTAATATCGTTTCTTATGTCTTTGTCTATGAGTGTATGAAATTTGATTAAAATCAGACCACTCCTTCTATAACCCGAGTTTTTCGATTGTCGATTTTCGATATTTATCGGGGGTAGCTCGACACAAAACCTTGCTAAGAAAACTCGCAGACGCTTATAGTACAACTGTGTAAATATTCAAGAAAATCGGTTCAGCCGTTTCGGAGTCTATAGTCAACGGACACACACACACACACACACACACACAAACTTCTATTTATAAATAAGTTTAGATTTACCTTTGTTACATTTTCATGCATAAAATGTGTGTAAATGTAGCAACTATTATGGAACAGATGTTGTAGTCATTGTTTCTTTTTTGTTTTTCTACCAGATGATAACAAATGCAGGGATAATTAACAAAGATAATTTTTTAAAAATGACTAAGGAAAATGACTAATCGTAGTGATTTACAAAGCTTAGTTTAGAACGTTCAACTGATTCTCTAAGGGAAACAGACATGACAAGTGTCCTGTAAATCATTATGCTTGTAAGGACCTGACAAGTACTGCAGTCATAGAAGCAATAGTGTGTGAACAATTAAGAGCTTGAGACTCACCCTTGCAGGTGTTTAGTTGGCAGACAAAAATAAACAGGGTTGTAACTCAGTACTTGTCCCTCTCTTGAATAATCATACGGTGGACATTGTGCTCAAATTTATTGAGAACAATATCTACACTGGAATCAACAGCAAAGCAGAACCTACAGAATAGACTTGCCTGGATAGCAGAATGGAATCTTCCAGGCTGTTATATAAACCACAGACCAATTAGGCAGGCAGAAGAATTTCAACTACATTCGAGTACTGCCTGTTACTATTTACTAATTCTACAGTGTGCCTTTGGAAAGATAACCTGATGAAGTCCATCCCTCTTCAGGTTGGTTTTAAATTCAGTTTTCCTTCTCTTATTGGTTTCTAACTCAAAGTAAGTGCCAAGTGTACTCTACTATTTAACCCATAATGGGAAAAGTTGGATTTATGCCTTTTTCAAGAGCATTATCATGAAGTGAAAAAAAATTGAATTGAGCAAGAATTAAATTCTGCATACCAAATTCAGTTTGTTTTGTTTAACAGCATATCAACCTCAGGGCGTTATTTAATGCTAAAAGGTCAGTTTTTAAAAAAGTATTGCTTTCCTTCAAAAATGTATTGCTGGCAATAATTTATTTTTTCTTTCAAAAATGTATATTTTTCTATAAATGTCTATTTTTATGTATATTTCTATAAAAGTCTATTTTTATACTTTCATAGTGTTTTGACCCGAGTTTAGGAGTTAACCTTTTTCCCATAGTTGGGATCCTAACAGGTGCTACCACTCTGAGTCAGGGTGAACCTGGAAACAACAGCAGTTAAGAGGTGGTTCTATGCTCCTCACAACCTCCTAATCAGAGGCCTTGCTGCCGGATGCAGTTTACTGTCATGCCTCGTGAAATGAAAACAAAATCATACATATATATATATATATATATATATACCACACACACACACACACACACATGCTCTAACACACATACGCACATACATGCTCCAACACACTTACACACACGCACATACACACATGCTCCAACACACACACACACACACACACACACAGTACAATTAATGACAGCAGCACCAGCAGCAAGCCAGGAATGACTATTCCTTGAAAGGTACAGACTCACTTGGACAGGCACACACTCCTCTGCCATTCTGAAGATGAGATTTTGATCTCAAAATATTAATGTATAATAAATAGGTAATCCCCAAAAACTTCTTTACCTTCCTTTATTTTACTAAATGCATTGTGACAGCCTTCAAGACCTAACCATATAAAAAAAAAAAAAGGCTTCTTCCATTAGAAGGGGTGTTGAAAATCATTTAGTACAGCCAAAAAGGGATTCCAAAAGTTATTTGATGTTTGGTTATCTAGTCAAATTTTGGAAATAAATTAGAGGTAGAAATTTTCAGCACCTCTTTGTATTCTAATTTATTCAGTAGAAAATACATCCATTTTTTAATTTCAGACTTTGGGCATGTAATGACTTCCATAGATATATGCTTGTGAGAATTTCCAAAAAGGTAATGCATAAGTAAATAAATAAAAAGAATAGTTGAACTTCAATTTCCTTCAGGAATAAAACATTACATGTTATTTGAACTAAATTTCATTTCATGCTTAACATACGTCTTTATTTGGTTAGTTGAAGTAAACGATATGAGCTAAACATTTTGAACAGTTTTTTAATATGGGCTGCAGGTATTGCTATCTGATCGAGGGATATTTATGGAAAATATTTATCTTAGCCAGGAACACTTATTAAATTTGAATATTTAAAACTACATTAGATTGTTCGGTTGGCCAGAGGTAAAATTTAAAATTCTCGCTCTCAATATATGCAACAACTTAAATGGATTATTATTTATTCCAGGTTATTAACCTCATGTCCAATATGTTCCTAATTATTAATTGTATTCCTTCCAAACTAGCAGGGCCTATATAAATTATATGGGTTTACTAATAAAGTTTTTCATGCAAGCATATCAAATCATGACCATTCCCAGATAGTTAAAAGAAAAGTGACAGTCTCTTAAAAATTCTAGAAATTTCAACAGATTATGAAACATGTTTTAACCACTCACTACAAACAACTGCTTTATCTAAGATAATCCCTTTCCAGTCCTTGTCTATGTTATTTTTTTTTTTTAATCATCTCACCCCAAGCAAGGCATTCCACTGCCACTATTGCGCATGGGGCTACATAGGGGAAGGTAAAGAGAAGGAGTGGATAGACATAGGGAATGTCAGGAGAAAGGTGACAGATGAGTAAGGATAGCGAGGATGAGGGTCGGGCAGATGGGAAGAGTGCTTGATAGAATGGGAGCAGGTTAGTGTGTTAGGAGGTGTCTATTGACCTTACATTTAAACTCCTGGAGATTGTAGCCGTCGTTTTTTACAGAATATAGTCGAGTTATGTTGCTTGCGTTTGCTTGCCAAACCATTACGACTTCAATCTCTCGAAGACAGAAATTTAAATCTTCTACAAGACAAAACTAATGGAAATAATTGAACCGTGATGCTATTTATCATTAGTCAAAAATACCCTTGAATAGCAAAATTATTTACACAAATTTAAGTGACGAAAAAAAAAAAAATCAAAGACGAAAAAAAAAATAAATAAATAAATAAAATAATTTCCAAGATACTCTCTTTTAGTCTTTCTTTCTCCTTCTGTTTTTTATGTTTTACTGTTACTGTTTCCCTCCAAATATCTGTGATACTAAGCATGAAACACACCATAAATAGGTACAATATATTTATATATTAATGCTTATATTTAAAAATTTAAAATTGCTCAGTTTAATCAAAGACTAAACTTTCATGTTTGAAAGATTTTTAAAAGTTGTTTTTGTTTTAATTATCTGTACAGTTGTGTTTAAATTTTGCAGGAATTTTTTTTCTTTATTTGATTAAAATTTGCTTTGGAAAAATTTCTATTGTCATTACAAAATTTCCATTAATTAACAAGTTTAGAAAATTAGAAATTTTTAATTCTTTTTTTTCTGTCTGTTTTATTATTAGTCATTCTAAATTTTATTATTCCCTCTTTTTTTCCTTTTCCTCTCATTTATTATTTTCTCTCATTCTATTTTTCCTTACTCTTTGTTTTTTTCTTCTTCTCATATATATCTCTCAATTATTTATTTTTAGCCATTATTTTTTTCCTCTTCTCGTTTTATCCTTTTTTTTTTTTTTTTTTTTCATTGTTCCATCATGTTTATTTTTCCTCTTAACTTTTTAAATTTCTTTCTTTTTCCTCTTTAATCCACTGTGGATTTTGTTCATCACTGCTTGAAATCTTCATTAAATTGTCCATATCTCACTTATTTTGACTTGCCTTGTGGCTTAGATAGTTGTATATCATTTGCTTGGATTGAGTTTGAGTTCAGAGAAAAAAAAGAATAATTTTCATTGTAGGGCTTCACTAGGAGGTATGGATGATTTAATGGTTATCAAACGGAATTTGGTCCTGGGTATGACTGTAAATGGCATTCAGCAGTTATTATTTACCTTCCTTATCCTCATAATTTTCACTTCCTGCCACCTCATCTTTTATTCATATCATACAATACATTCATAATTACTATTTTAATGCAAGGCTCAAGAGTCACTGTTAAAGTAATTTTAGTATAAAAAGTAAAATAAAAATTGATATGTCCTGGAAAGGGATTTTTCTCTTTTCCAATCTTTTTACTTTTTGCTCTTTTTTCTTTTTTTTTTTTCAATTGGAGTAGATAGTCTAAACTATCGCCCGGTTCACACTCCACCCACATCTATTGAACAGGTGAAGAGGCTCATCCCTTGTTCCCTGTTTAGGATGTGGTTTCCTGCTTTCTCTTTTCCAATCTTTTCACTCTTACATAGCTCCCTGCGCATCAGTGGCGTTACCGCCTTGCTCGGGGTGATATGATTAAAAAATAAATAAATAAAAATATATCTGATTTGAGGTTGCTAAACTGTTTGGGCAAATGTAACAAGGTAGGACAATCTAAACAAGTAGACGTAATGGACGGTACTCATTGTATGCAGTATCCTAAGATGTAGGCATAGTCAAAAGCCATAGATCAATAGTTGTAGTAAACCTATAGATGTAGACCTCTATCAGCATGGATGTACACCTCTATGCATCCTTGCCTTCATTGGTATTTATGGCTGGCACCAGCCAATCACATTACTGTGAGAGGGGACCAAGGTGTATGCATATTCATTATGTCAAAAATCCAAATTCGGGATTGAGATGATGAAAATATAATTGCAAATATCAAAAAATGTAATATAAATCATTTAAAAAGGATTTTAGCATATGAACATCATATTTAATTTAGTAATAAACTGTGCTAAAAAAATGCCAGAAAAAAAATTGCCTTTTTTTTTAATTTCAAGTAAAGCATTTACACTTATTTTATTAGCTGTCTCACTCTCTCTCATTATTAATTTCTGCCACTGTAAGAGAATTTGTTGACTCAGTTTTTGTAAAAGAGAAAGCAATAAGAAAATGAAAGTAAAACTTAATAAAAATCCAATTAGTGAAATTGAATTTGTTGTAAAAAAGATGATCTACTTGTTATTGATTATTTTTCAAAATATATCTTGTTGTGTATATTTGCATGGATGTATACTGAATATAAGTAATGATGTTAGAAAAAAATTTGTTTCTTCAAAACACCTATTTTCTTTTCTGTATACATCTTTCATCAAAGTAACAGGTTTTTGAAGATGCACTGTATATTTAAAGATAAATAAATGAAACCCCTAAAAAAACAATAACAATTTAAAAGAAGAATGATTAGCAAAATGAAGACTTTACTAGTATAGTAAGTTCTCACTAGACCCTCATTTATAGTATTGACCTTGTACCATGCTAAGTTTAATAGTATGCCTCCCCCATGGAACCATGGTTTTTTTGTTTTGTTTTTTTATATAATCATATCACCCCAAGCAAGGTATTTTACTGCCACTGTTTTGCAGGGTGTTACATAGAAAGTTTCAAGAAAGAGTGACAGGTTGTAGGGGGTGTCAGGAAGTAGGTAAGAGAGGGATGAGAATACTGATGAGAGTGAAGTGGATGGAGAAAGGAGCATGAGAGAGAGGATGCTGGTTAGTGAGATAGAAAATGACTATTGAGTTTACATTTAAATTCTTGGAGATTGGTTAGCAAGCTTGTTTCAAAACCTACTTCTACACCAAGTACTCATACACACAGGGATTTTTAATTATTCTAAATCAGGCTTGGTAAAAATCAGCTTTGAATGTGCAAATCATATTTCTACTAAACATTGCACTTAATTAGGAAAGTACTAAAAAATACAAAAATAAACCAAATATGTATAATGTGCAAAAACAAAAATCATGGCAGTTGTCATTCTTATGCATTATTCACAGAAATTAAATTTTTATCTGCTGTGTAACTTTAAAATTATTAAAGAAATTTTTAATGCAAATCTAATTTCTAGCAGGCATTTTATAAAATTATATTTATATTTTTTTTAGCAATAGTAATTTAAAATTTAGATGCAATAAGCATAATTAAAAAAAAGAGGCAAAACCACTAAGGATTTCTTAAAGAATTTAACATTCTAAAGTTGGAATTAAATTTACAGATGAAATTCTGGAGAAGCAGATATGAATCACAATGGTATGGCAGTGGAAGATTAATAAATGGCCATTCATGAGAAAAACTGGTACAGACAACAGATACCAACCTTGATAATGAAACTGTGACTTGTGTATTGGATCAGAAAGAAATTTACAAATATTTTGGCATTAACAAAGAACAAAGGATCCAAGAAACTGAGTTTGAAACCAGAAACAGAAGTGTTGATCGTAGAAGCTCAAGAAATAAAACCTGCAGCCAAGGTCTTATCAGACACATATTTTAAGGAATGCACTGCATCCCAACTGTCATGTCTGTGCACATGCTGCATATCATTCTGAACTACTCATAGATGAAAATGAGTTACTATTTTAAGGAGGCTTTACCATTCATACTAGTGGATATATAAAATCTAGTAGACCATACTTAGTGATCATTATCTGAAGTGCCATGAGTGAGACACTCATGAGCAAATGGTCTCATATCATCAAATTCTGCAGCTCCATGTCTCAAAATTGTCTAGATTTGATAGGTAGGTCTACCCCTAGCTTCTAAACCACAGAAATATACTCCCAGCCAAAGATGTCAAAGATTATTTTTTTTTAGAATTATGTGGCCTGAGAAATTTTTCTGTCAGCAGTAAAAAGTTTGGAACAGAGTGCATTCTTGTTGAACTTGCTGAAATTGTTCATTTTGTGCGCAGTCCAAGGAACTTTTAATATTTTCCAGTAGAACCATATTTCTACAGTTTAGAATGTCCATTTAGGGTCTACACCTTGAAGTTGTACCTTAAAACTGACAACACATGTTTTTCTGATTTAATGAATGACTTCTGAAAGGGAAAATGTTTTGAAACTGATTGAATTCATCTTTTACTAAAGAAATGCAATTTTTCTCTCATAGTAACATATTTAGTGGCAAAAGACACAAAATAAAAAAAAAACATGCCTTCACATAGATATGGTAGTACAACTATATAAAAATAAATCTATTAAAGAATATGACAAAATAAGTAAATCTATTTTTATGCTTTTATAGTGTATTAAACCCATTTTGGGGGTTAACTATTTGCTCATATTTGGGACCCTAACAGGTGCTATCACCCAGGGTTAGGGTGAATCTGTGAACAAAGCACTTAAGAGGTGGTTCCACGCTCCTCAAAACCTCTCGATCAGAGACCTTGCTGCCGGATATAGTTTATCATCATACCTAGGAACAGTAATGACTCTGGAAAAGATTGTTTTAAACAGAAAGCAACTGATGATAATGCTTATAAAAGCATGCATGGCTCTCATAGCTTTTGGTCTTAATTGATTTCTAGCATTAACATATGCATATTTTGTCTTCGTATTTTAGGTATCCATATGTACATATTTTGTCTTTCTATTTGAGACATCCACATGTACATTGTTTTGTCTTTGTGCATTACAATAGACAAAAGTAAATATCACTTTATTTACATTATTCAGACTATTTTCCTCTTATTTATTGCCATTTTCACAATGTTTCAGCCATTGTATGCTTGGACCTTCTTCAGGTGATTAGAATTTTGAAAGAAACCCTTTATTTCAATCACTGGGGTAGATTGTTCTCATTCCATAAGTCATGCTGCTTCCATATGCCTCAATTATCTCCATCTTTATATTTTATCCACTGACCCATGTGTTCTTAAAGATAAGGACATCCAGTGGATAAAAGCATTGGTTAGATCCAGTGACTTGACCCAAAGAGTTGTGAGTTCAATACCTGGCTACAGTAGTAGTGAACAAAAATCTTGGAGAAATCTTGTAAATATGGCAATAAAGATGAAGACAACAGTCTGAATAATGTAAATAATTACAATACCTCATCTCAGAAATATAGAAAAGTAAATATCACATTCAGTTCAAAATCTGAACTTAAGATTTATTTGCTCATTAGTTGCCTGACCTTAGCCAGTTGAACATGTATTCTGACACGGTGTATCTCTGTGTATGAGAAGGAGTAGATAGCAAAAGCATTATAACCAGCTCTTGAGAGGATTGTTTTTCAAAAGTATGAAGAATGGAGCAGCCAAGATGACTGAGGAGCGATATTTAGATATGTGGAAGCAACTTCAATCACAGACCTTTTAAGCGAACTGGGTTACCCAAAATGAAGGTATTTCTGAGTCCCACCTGCATGTTTATGCACTATTATCAAAACCTATCACTATGTTGAATATATATGCATGTGATGCATTTTCCTGGCATGGTCTTATCATTTACTCTTATAGGTGTCATGATGATCATAATGAACTTTGTATATTTGTACCACCATGTCACTTTGTTGGTGCATCCCACTCACTCAATAATAATAGAAAATGCAGAGAGGCATACAAAAGGTAGCCATAAGAACAAAGAAGTTGTGGAGGGATAGAAATGTCATTGAAAATCAGAGAAAATACAGGTTAAATGGATATTCATAAAAATGCTTGTCTGTGGATGTTATGGACTAATTTTACTTTTGACTACCATCTGAAGATTTGGTTCTTGCGCCTCATTCTCTCAAATTCCCTTTTCCTTATTCCATTTCTAAATATATTTTTAAGAGCTGGTTCACAAAATTTGGTATAATTTGGCCATAAACAATTTATTTACCCTTACACCTAGTTTTCTCTTTCTTTTTCAATGTTGTTTCCCTTCCCTAATTTTCATCCATTGACTCATTAAAAGTACTCATCCAGTGGGTAATGATAACAGTTGTTCATACAACATTCATTTCACAAGTACTATTTAGATTTCACCAACTTTTAGGTGTCACTTCCCAAAATCTGACCTAATGACCTAACATCAATGTATTTTGGAATTCTGTCTAGACTAAGCTGAGAAATTTTCAAAATCTCACTACACACACACACACACACACACATATATATATATATATATATATATATATATATTAAAGTTATGGATAGAACCAAGGGACAACCTACTAAAACCTAAACCTCTTATCCATACACAGTCTGGGATAAAAACAATTATATTGGAAAAGAAAGAGAAAAAAGGCCTAAAAGCAAACTTACCTACTCAGTAAAGTGCTCAAAGCCTAAATTGTTTAAACTGAGTGAAAAAAAGACTTAATTTTAGATCTAGTGAAAAGATGATTCTAGTCAAAACCAAAGTGTATGTATGTGTGTGTATATATATATATATATATATATATATATATATATATATACACACACATTTGGCATTCCAATTTTAGTCACTTCCCTATTGCCATAACATAACTTCACTGTGCCTTTTCTGTAAATATTTTCATGGTAACTGTTCTGATTAGCTTTCCTCTTTGGTACCTGGACTTTAAGAATATAACCACTGTACTAGATTGGCAGCTAGGTCTCAGCATTTTACAATTGAATTTGCTAGATGTAACCATAAATTTGATGCAAACAATTTAAATGCAACATCAATCATCAAATTGTCTCCATGAAACCTATTTCTTTATTGTCTTTTTGCTTTAATAATGAATTTTCTCACATTTGTTCACTTTCAGTGACCCCTTGGTGAAATCAGCTTAGTCCACTGACTATTGTTTCTCTCATCATCAATTTAGCCCTTTTACTTGATAGAAATTCTGCTTACCTAAATTCTTGTAATGTTTTTACATATTTTGATAGTTTTCTTTGAGCTGCATATATACATATATATATATATACACACACACACACACACACATATATATATATATATATATATATATATAATAGAAACTAATGAGCCAGAAGATTCTACCTAGCTTTCTCCTAAAGAGATCATCAGGGAAAGATGGCTCATCAGGGAGTCAGCTTTCCCTGACAAACTGTTTAGGACAAACCTAGGTAGGTTTGTCTGCCTCATGAGATTCTATTAAGTTTGCTGTACCTTTATATTGAGCGCTTTTTGTTAGGTGATTACTCATGTCAGGTTTTTTTCTTTGGGCTTTGTGCTGATTTCTGTTCAAACATTTTCGACATACTTTCAGGTCCTAAGTTCTTTCTTTTTTTTAAAACCAATTTTTCCTTCATTCGAAATTTTTCAAGGAAGGTTTTCGAGATGAGTATAGCTATGTATAATCACGTTTTTATATATATATATATATATATATATATATAGGGAGATTAAAAAGTAACTCCAGTTTATGCATGAGTGGCCAGCAAGCCAGTAATCATGACTTAACATTTTGTAACTTTTTCTTTGAGGTTAGTTAAAAGAGGAAGTCTACTATACCAAACCAAGACTTTGGAAGACCTTGAAGGACCAATGCAAGAAGTTATGTCTTCCATACTACAAGAGTTCTTAGTAAAATCAGTTGACATGATTCTGGGTGGCTGGAAAAGCTGGTAGCAAAATCTGGTGCTTATATCAAATTTTAAATAAAACCTCAAGCTAAACATGTTCCTTTCATATCTATATCTTGTAAAAATTGTTAATAAATAATTTTGAAATTGGGAGTTACTTTACAATCACCCTGTATTTACAGAGGATGCAATGGATAAAATGTC
Organism: Ascarosepion bandense; assembly: GCA_037127315.1. Classification (NCBI taxonomy): domain Eukaryota; kingdom Metazoa; phylum Mollusca; class Cephalopoda; order Sepiida; family Sepiidae; genus Ascarosepion; species Ascarosepion bandense. Next base: position 12,520,058 of record JBBBDQ010000145.1, on the reverse strand, counting down.
ATGTAAATTTTGCAAGACAGGAAAATAACACTGCTATTTCATTTTAACAGATATATTTACCAAAATTACACAAAAATATCTTGAAATATTAAGGAGTAAATTTATTCAATAAAATTGCCATTGGTTTCAACCACAACATCTAGATGATTTTGGAATCTTTCGAATCTCTTCTGGATGGTCTCCTTGCCTTCAGTTTATCTTTGGTTTTACAGGGAGTTTTGTTGGTTTGGGGTGTTAGTTGACCAGATGTGATGGGTAATGTGGTTGCAGAAATTGTCTGACAGTCATGACTGAGTTCTCCTGCTTTTGTGGCATGATGCAGAATTCTGTTTCTAGACATAGAGTTGACTCATGGCCTAAGCCAGCACTACCTCCTCAAGGCACTTGATCTAGGCCTCAGTGTTGAGTTTGTTGCCATCACTAGTGATCACTCAAAGCACCTTCGTTATCACCATTAGACTTATCCAGCTCTTTCCAAATCCTCTGAGCTGTCCACAGATTGACACATAAACACTTTGAAATGTTCATATTGGAAATTCTTTCAGGAATGCTAAGTAGTACAGCATGCTGTTTCCAAATTTCTGGTAGAATGAATTGAGTCATGGAACTATTATGCCCACCTGACCTTGCTATACTATGCAGTCAATAAAATCAGAAACTAATGATGCCCATGCATGAAATTAAAAATATAAAATGGTGAAATTTATCCATCACACCCAATATGTATGTGTGAGTGTGTTTTGGCTTGTATCCAAGTAGTTGGAACATTTGCTTTCCACTCACGAGATCTGGGTACAAATCTCGCCATGTCAGATCTGGAGAGGCATGCATCGACTTTAGAAAGTACCTAAAAACTTTCCGTGAGCTGACTCATGAGTTGAGGGAAATTTGATAGATGAAACTATTCAGACACCACCAATGTTTATAGTAGCATGAAGTTACCATCACAGAAGATTTGTGTGTACTGGCCTTGTTCTGACTGTTGCACATTCTTCAAAAAATTCTAAGTTCGGCTCAGCATAGATGAAATATAAACCAGAAGTTGGCTGTGAGTGTTGAACAAACACAGATATACCTGAACAGGCATCTACAACAGGGATTAACTAGCCACTCAGCAGAAAGATACACTTGAAAACAAATAGCCAGACTACGTTACTCACCTATACCTATATGTGTGCTATTTCATATGTGGGTAGATAAATAAATAAAATTGAAAATGAAAACTTATTTGTACAATTTACTTTTATCAAAATCTAGTGATGTATATATGCTATCACAAAACATTTACTGTGAGAAATGATTCAATTAAGCATGATAAAATATTTATTGCACAAAAACAGATACATGAATATCAAAAGTATTAACGTAATTCACAAAATATTAAATAATGCAATCAAATGAATTTATATATGTACAGCTAAGTTGATGACAGTTTCTACTGTGTGTGGATGTATGAAGTTAAATTTCTGCCTGTAAGGAATAAAGAGATATGAATTGACTGAGGTAGAAATATAGGAATAGGCTGAAATAGGCAGGCAGGTGGGCAGATAGGAATAGCTGAAATTGGCAGGCAGATGAAAATGGGCTGAAATAAACAAAATGTGAATAAATTGAAATCAAGCAAAACACATGAATAGACTGAGACAGTCAGACAGACAAACATGATTGATTGATTTTGTTTTTCCTTGCTTGTTAATTGCTTTACAAGTTATTTAAAGTTGAAAGATATTTTTGGATTGTAAATATGTATAAGTGTTTTTTTTAAAAAAAATGGATATAATATATATGCTGATATATGGCATTTTTATTTTTTTTAAAAATTTCCTTATCAATATATATATATATATATATATGCCTCTATAATTGAACAACATTTCACTGATTGATCATGATACATTGAGCACTGAAACTTGATAACTTTTTACATGCAGTATGCTATTATGTGCATTGTGGAGCATTGGATATCAGCTCAGAATGAGAAATCGGGGAGCCGATTTCGAATTCCAGTTGAATTCAATGCATTCACTTATGCGCAAATACCCTTGGGAAAGGTATTAATCCATCTCTTCCCTTCAGTTATGGGTTAAATAACAGGACAGATTGGGTTCTATAGCCTTGTCTGGCAACCAGTCTACTGCAGAAAGCAATGGCAACTTACTGCGGGATAATCTTCTGCCCAGTGAGTCATGCATGTTTCAAGACATGATTGCCCAAGCGTGTTTCATGTATGGCACTTCACTGACTGATGCTATTATTATAACAATAACAATGACTATTATATATATATCATCTGCAGACAAGCCTGTTTTGCTGTGTCACAGCTCTTTAATGCAGCTAGATTGACTGTTTGCTTGAAGCTGGGATCGAAATTCGACTGATTTGTTATCAGACGGATATCTTTCCACTGCACTACTGGTTTGCAGCAGAGAAAGACAGCTTTCATAGCAGGTTATTCACAAAATGTAAACACACCCCAGTAACAGTTAGCATTCAATTTCATAGCCAAACCAAACTGTGTTCAATTCATTACCCAAAGAACATAACATAAATCTGAAAGTGATTACTGTTATTTTTTTAATTAAATTTACCCCTCTCTATAGTGCTCTATTGACTAGCAAGAGCACAAATATTTGCAATTTAATATTACATTAACATTTTTTTCAAACAGAATAACAATGATTTTTTCATATAAAATTCTTACTAGTTAACTTAGGTCTATAGGGATAAAATAGATTCATGCCTTTCCCAAGGGTATTTGCATGCAAGTGAATGCAGCTTATTTGTAAGTAAATGTAATAAACCTGACTGGAATTAAAAATCAGCTCTCTGATTTCTCATTCCAAGCCTCTATCTATTAAACCACATACATATCTAGACAGATATGAGAAGTTTGAAACAGACAGACATGAATAGGCTGAAATAGATAAATATTAACAGACTGAAAAATAGACATGATTGGACTGGCATAGATAGCCCAGTAGACAGACATTACTGGACTGAAATAAACTGATTTGAATTAGCATTTTATGTTATTGTCTCATATCTATCCAAATCAAGTGGTAATTATGTGTATTTGAATTATTAGAAAACAAATGAAAACCAACCCCCACTTTACACATCAATGTGTTAACTTTTATGCAGTTTTTCTGTGTCTCTCTTGCTGCATTATTAAAGTTAGAAGAAAAGAGTAACATATATGTCAATTACTTTTGTCACATCTTTTATATAAACTAAAAAATTTATCTCTGCTGATGAAAGAAAAAAAAGCAATTAATCTTTTTAGCACTCTATCTCTAAAGGAAATCATCACTAAGTTTGATATTCATAAGTATATGACTAATTTGCATTGTAAACTTCCCAAACGAAACAAGCAAAACAAGAGATTTAGTCTCAGGAATTTAGCGTATTTCCGCTTTCATTAAAGTTTAGATCGGGTTGCTTAAGTTTAGTCAAGACAATTAATGATGTGAAAACTGAACTCAACATAAATGAATTGTGCAAAAAATTTCTCATAACTAGGCAGTGACCATCTCTCCTGTTTCAACAAAGAGACTATATTTGTTAAAAACTTATTTAAATTTAGGAGTGTGAAATGTTGTCATCAGAGGAGGGTTACATTAAAAGAGACTTCTCAAATGAACAGTTGTCATTTTAATTAATTTGTTAATTTCCTGTTGAATGTAAGAGATCATGGCTCTCCACAGCTCTTTTCTTCAATATCTCTTAATTGCTAGGATAGGTCTTGTTTATAATACCATATATGGTGGTGTGAGATTTTATTATGCAATTGTAAGGTTGAAAAAATAAGGACATAATCAGGATATTTGACACTGAGTCAGTTGTCATATGTGATTCACACTTTCAAGTCATGACTAACTAGGCAGAAGATTTTACCACAGTAAGATACCATTTCTTTCTGCGATAGACTGGTTGCCAACCAAGGTTATAGAACCCAATCGATCATGCTATTTAAGACATAGCTAGAGGGAGAAGAGATGGATTCATACCTTTCCCAAGGGTATTTGTGTTTAAGGGAATGTAACAACTTCCACTGGAATTCAAACTTAGGTCCTATTTTGTTTAGCAGTATATCAACCTCTATGGGTTATTTAATACCAGAATCTAAAAGTATTAATTCAGTTGCATACTTTCAACTGTAGATAAAATGTATTATAGATCATTTTTCTATAAAATGTACTGTTGGTCATTTCACTTTGAAATGTATAATTGCTAATACTACTATAATTAGATATTGTTGATAATTTTTTTCATATAGAAATGTATTGCACTTATTTTTACTATAAAAATATATTTTTATATTTTCATAGTGTTTAGATTTTGTTTGGGAGTTCACTATTTCCCCATAGCTAGGACCCTAACAGGTACTACCACCCTGGGTCAGTGTAGACTTGGGAACAACAGCAATTAAGTGTTGGTTCCATGCTCCTCAAAACCTGCAATCCTTTGATCAGTGTCCTTGCTGCTGGTTGTAATTTATCGTCATACCCAGGACTAATGTTTGCAATTCCACACTACTTCAAACAAAAGGTTAGAAAGGAAACCTCCATTAATGCTGGAAAGATTGATAACAGTGAACCTGAGAAACTTATTTTCTTAGAAAAAATAAAATGATATCTCAAAGATTTTGCAAACTTCAATCAACAGTAGCACTGGCTGTTCGGTCAATGAATGCCAAATGTTTCTTTAGAGTGAAACAACTAATATTACCATTACTATTACCACTTCTCACATCTAAACTTATTTATAAATGGAACTTTGTGTGAGTCCGTTACCTATAGACTCCAAAACGGCTGAACCGATTTTCTTGAAAATTTACACAGTTGTACTATAAGCATCTGCAAGAGTTCTTAGCTAGGTTTTGTGTCGAGGTACCTCCGATAAATATCGATAATCGAAAAAATCGGGTTATAGAAGGAGTGGTCCAATTTTAATCAAATTTGATGCACTCATAGACAAAGATATAAGAAACGATATTCAGAAGTTTCAAGGTTGCAGTTCTTACAATAGTGCAGAAAATCGATTATATATATATATATATTTGATATCAATACCAGGAAATCAAAATTTGACTTACATCCATTCATTTTTCTTTCAGTCTACGGTTTCGCTTTAACTAGAAACAACTATTGCTTTTTAGTCTTTCGTGCTAACGTCCAAAGTCTGAGCTCCAGGACCATGGATTCGTTTTAAAGCTTTCATTACACCCGAGCAACGCCGGGCTAGACTGCTAGTTTTAAATAAATGTGTGTATATAAGAGTATAGTTATTGACGGTTCAATTTCAAACATTTTAATTTTACCAAGAGTTGAAGAAATATGTAACCACAAAAATGAAACAAAATGTTTCACATGTTCAGGTGAGTTCCACTCTTTCATTTCACCAGCTCAGACTCTTATAGCTATGATTTTGTATTTTATTTGTAAGGAGAAAGTTCCAATGACAGTTTTTTTTTTTTCTCTAAAACCATTTACTTTGTGGAACTCATTCCCACATGGGTGCTTCACTGAATACTAAAATCTTAACCTCTTCAAAAATTACTTGCTATCTATCTTTCTTATCTTCACTTTTTTCTACCTCTTTACACGTTCATATTATTGACCTCATTCAGCAATCCTCTACTATGAGGGACTTTTGAGCCATGTATTAAGTGAACTTTAGGATAATAATTAATAAAAAAATATATTGTAAAGTTATTGAGCGATAAGAATACGATTGCCGAAATGATAATCAGAGTTTAAAGAATAATCAAAAAAAATAAATAAAAAGCATTGGCAGTATAAAAACGAAAGAAGAAACGACTTTTAGAATGTGATAAGAATATACTTCTGCTCAGACGAACTTAAGTCACTGAAGCCTCCCCAACAGGTGTTTACTCGTGCAACCAGACTGGCATCTGGGTCCCACCCATTCACAGTCAGGTTAGCCAAATGCAGACGACAATTCTACTCCTGCAGCTTCTTCTCTCGCACTTCCCGCCTGTGGAACTCGCTCCCGTATTCTTGCTTTCCTGGCAGCTACAACCTCCAGACATTTAAATGCAAAGTCAATACTCATCTACTAACCACTAGCTCTCTCCCCACCCCTGTATAACCCTCCCTTTCTCTCCACCTATGTATCTGTCATCGCACCTTCTTTCTCAGCTTTCTATTGTTCCTTTCTAACTAGTTTGTACTCCTCACTCTTTTCTAATTAATCTTTTTACACTTATGTAGCCCCCTGCACATCAGTGGCGTTTCCGCCTTGCTCGGGGTGAAATGATTAAAAAAAAAAATGAGTTATGGCGAAATTTCACCGCAAAGTTGTAGTGACCGGATTATGCCAGAAGTAAGACACAGAACAAGAAGGTAGGTTCAAAACAGTGTATTAGTATAACAAGATATTGAAAAGTGTTACTAATAAGTAATATAGAAATAAGTAAGTTCGTAGGTATTATTACGCTGCCTGACTAGTAGCTGTCGTTAACTGCTGTACTTGACTGTTCGTAACTGCCATCTAGAACTCACGCAAGTGATTCATATATAGCAATAGGAAGAGTTCATACCTCGTAGGAGGGTACTATAACAATATGTGAGATAAATTAAGAGTTATATACAAGAAAAATGAATTGACCAGCAAGAAAACTAATGTAGTGAATGTAAGCCAAGAGAAAAATGTGCAGAATGTTGAGAACATCAGCTAAACACAAAGCTGTTATGTAGGAAGAAAGTGTCGATACCGACACGTTTGGTCGAACACGGATCTCCAGGCAACAAAAGTAATCATTGAATGAATTGTTACTCGGATCACGTGACCATAAATTATTGGGAGAATTATTGTGTATTATTCGATGGGTTCGTTCAGTACGTTGACTTTACGCGAAGATACCGAAATATTATAACTTGCTAATAGTGAGTTACCAAAAGTTACCGAAATATTTACCCTGTACAAGGCTCGATATCCACTCAAGATAGAGGGTTACGTTAAGAGGCAGTTTATGCTAATAGAAGAGGAAGATAATGGTTAATACTAGACTTGAACGGGTTAAGAATAGTGATCGGGTATCAACAGGGCCGTAGCTGATGCTAAAAAAACATCGGGCACAGAGAAAATTGCCCGGATTCATTAGTTGACAATGTGATGACGTCATCAGTGACATCGTTTCCAGAAACTATGATTTTTGCGAATTTTTTCGGCTATTCCAATGGAAATTAGGCACAGAACGTGAACGAAAGCAGGAAATCGGGTTCGGACTTCCTGAGTATAACCAGTCTTTTCTCCCAAAATTAATAAATAAACTGGTTTTTACTGCGTTCATTCGGATGTTTTCTTCGTTTTTCTTTCTTTCTTTGTTTCTTCGTGAATTGTTTAGTTTGATTTCTGACGAAGACATTTTTCCTTGCCTGGATTTTCACTATGATTGCACGGATCGGCCCGGACCCGTGCCCGGTAGTCAGATATGGCAATGGAATCAGTTCAACAGAACAGTGATTCACGGAAAGAAGCTGTTCGCGTGGAACTTACAATGAAACACGGAATGAATACGGGTGGTCTGCTACGATGTGAGTGGTATGGTAGTTCCTAGCTGTGAATGTTAGAACTGTCAAATCCATTTGTGGTACAGTGGATATCGGCTCGGAACGAGAAGCCGGGGAGCCGAGTTCGAATTCCAGCTGAATCCATTGTATTCACTTACGCGCAAATACCCTTGGGAAAGGTATTAATCCGTCTATTCCTTCCATTTATGGGTTAAATAGCAAGACAGATTGGGTTTTATAGCCTTGGTCGGCAATCAGTCTACCGCAGAAAGCAATGGCAACCTACTGCGGGATAATCTTCTGCCCAGTCAGTCATGTCTCTTTCGAGACATGATCGCCCCAAGCGTGTATCACGTATGGCACTTAACTGACTGACTGATCAGTTTTTATGGAAGTAGAGATAGAGCAGGGAGCGGCTTGCCACATCCCGCCTATGACAGAGAAGTTGGAAGGTGGAAAATAATCTGTCACACACGGAATACATTAAAATTGATCTCGAAATAGTAATTTTTTTTTTTTTTTTTTTTAAGCCAAGAATAGAGAACAATGTTGAATGGACCTGATGGCTGGACGAGAGGTTGTGCGCTTCGTTTAAACAATCAACTAAAATTACTTTGAAGGCAACAAAAGGTAAAATAACGTTTTTAGTTAGTATTGTAATCTCTACGGTTATAGGTCCTTTCAAAATTTATGGTATCAAGATAACTTCATTGAATTATCTTTAGTTCTTAAAGCGCTGATGATGTAAATTTTAGAGAATTTAATGTAAAAAATAAAATAAAATAAATAAAATACACGATAGAGTGCCAAAAATATAAAATAATTAAAATTCTTAAAGCACATACTAATCCTGGATATGACCTGCTTGAGCGATTAGAGATTTTGAGAAGCGTGGACCACCTCTTAATTGCTATTGTTCCCAGATCTTGACCCGGAATAGTGGCCCCTGTTAGGAACCCATGGGCAAACAGTAAACCCCAAACACTATGTAAGTACGAAAATACATTTTTAAAGCAAAATGATTAGTAATTTTATAATAAAATTAGTAAAAATAGATTTTAACTATATTTGAAGGGATGCAATTGCGTTCAAAATATATTTAGTTGAAGCCATAAAATTGTATTAAAAATATTTAGATTTCGGCATAAGGGTGGGTATGCTGCTAAACAAAATAATCCAATCGAAGAGATATTGCTATACTTCCGCAACAATTGCTATATGCAATTCTCAGACTGGAATTGACGAAACATTCAAGAATATTAATACTTAAATTAAAATTTTTCTTCTACAACCATGAAGATCCATATATTGCATGACACTACCACTTGCGGAATTATAGGGGTACAGGAGTCTGAAGAGTTCTTTTATAGGGATTTTCTATATAGGGTTTTCTAAGCGTAGAAACGAACGTATGGGGCACCCAGTGAGGATCGAATTATCCTAATTGATCTAGCGAGACAAGCTTGCTAACCATCAGACCTCTCCATATTGTTATATATATATATATATATATATATATATATAAGTTTTAGAAGGGCAAAGTGTTTCAATCTACCAGAACACAGTTTCATTTTATCGTAGTCATCAGATGGTAAAACTCAGAACCGTGGTAATTCGAAACACTTTACAGTTTTAAAACATTATTTTATTATTATATGAAAAATCTGTCCGTGATATTTAACTTTCAGGTTTTTTATTGTAAACATAAAATGACCGCAACTGGACATTGGTATTTATTTTTGGTGCTGATTTCCAACGTGTTCGATATTCAAACCTTACATCGTTCAGCTGCGAGTCAAATTTTGTCGAATGTTGACTTTTTGTTCACAAATAAAGTCTTAAAGATGGAGGCTGAAAAATTGCACTTTCGCCATCTTATGCTCTGTCAATTTTGGAGAGGAATAAGCATTGGAACTGCGACAAAAAATATTCAGCTTCAGCTATTCGGGCTGTCAAAAAATGATTTGGCAGATTTCGTTAGGGTGGTTTTAACCTAAACGACCAATCAGGCTTCGGGCGACCTTCCGACGTCGAAGAAGACACTCTGCTTGCCACCACGAAGAATAAAACTAAGATTTCGATAGAAGTGTTTGTTTGCTCAGAGTTTGAAAATCGATATCGCAATTGCCTTTCGCCATTCGAACAGACTTTGGTTTGTTTCCAAACTTTACAAGTGCATGCCACTTTCTCTGACGGAACCAAACAATCTCGATCGTGTTCCAACGGCGATTTCTTTGCTGTCACTTCCACGAAAGGGAGCTGTTCTCGGACGCAATTGTCATCGGCGATGAAAAATGGATCGTTTATGATAACGTTCGACGTAAACAGAGCTGGAAACAATCTTCTGAATGTGTATAAACCCGTGGCTAAAGTGGGCTAGACTCCAATAAAGGTGTATTTGTCCGTTTGGTGGGATCACAGAGGGATAACTTCACCTTGAGCTCCTTCCAGCCGGCGAAACAATAACTGCAAAGAAGTATTGCGCCTAGTTGAACAATTTTAATGTGACTATTTAAGAAAAAAAAGGCCGATTTTGATAAATCAAAATGGTGCCATTTTCCACCATGACAACGCAAAATCGCATGTTGCAAGTCAGTCAGTCAGTCAAGTGCCATACGTGATACACGCTTGGGGCGATCATGTCTCGAAAGAGACATGACTGACTGGGCAGAAGATTATCCCGCAGTAGGTTGCCATTGCTTTCTGCGGTAGACTGGTTGCCGACAAAGGCTATAAAACCCAATCTGTCCTGTTATTTAACCATAACTGGAAGGAATAGACGGATTAATACCTTTCCCAATGGTATTTGCGCGTAAGTGAATGCAATGAATTCGGCTGGAATTTTCGAGCCGATATCCAATGCTCCGCAACGCACATGTTGCAAGACAGACGCTTAAAGAGTTGATGTGGGAAATCCTCCAGCACCCACCATATTCTCTTGACTTGATCTTCATTTGTTTCCGGTTTTAACAGAACAATTTACATGGCGAAAAACTACGTCACAAAATTATCCCAACAAATTACTCAAAATTTCTGCGAAAATGGTAACAACAAGCTTGTAAAATGATTTTATTTAGAATTTAGAATAAGAAAGAAAGCAGTAAAAAGCTATTTTGAATAAAAACAGTTCGCTTGTAAAATTAACAATTAAACCGACTTAAATAAATTGCAAGAAAACTGTTAAAAAAGTATTGTTACACTGTTTTCATCACCAATAAGATGGTTTATATATCTATCGGTTACTCAGGCTAATTTTCTTGAGATACTGATGTAATATTTCGTTGTTATGACAACAGGGGGTAATACTCTCCGCTAAGATAAGCAATTGTTTAACATTGATAAGCAATGAGAAGAGGTTGATAATATATTTCTTCTCTTATAGTTTGCATTCTTTGAGTATTTTTTTTCTTTATTAAAAAGCAAAACTCTTTCTTAATAGTCAGTTAACTACGGTACGTGATACACACTTGGGAAGATTTTCCCACAGTGGGTTACCATTAGACTTGTTGCCAACCAAGACTAGACTATAGAACCCAATCTGTCCTATTATTTGACTCATATCTGGAGGGAGTAGCGACGGATTAATACCCTAAAGGGTATTTGCGCGTAAGTGAATGCAACGAATTCAACTGGAATTTGAACTCGGCTCCCCGATTTCTCGTTCCGAGCCGATATCCACTGCGCCATAAGTCAGTCTTTTCAAAAATAAAATCCTCGATTCGTCGTACAGAAAGTATAACAAATGTAAATATATAAAATTACTTATCGTCATTTTTGCTTTTTTCAGTACGGGTACTTTGTAGGGTAAATTAATATTGTGGCTAGAAAGGAGAGAAATAAAATAACTCTCTACAGTACACAGAAATTCATACTGCGTAGTAAGTTTTGGATCAATTCAATGTCTGCGTAAAAAAAAAAAAAATGTATAAGGCATCCCAAACTTATTTCTTAACCTGCCTTGGCATGTTTTTGTTTTTTTTTTTAATTTTCTCAAAGTAGTTAACTTTTAATTCTTGTTAAAAAAAAATAGTTCTTCAAAAGTAGTCATATAATTAAAGAATTAAAAGTAAAACTCAAATAAATATTAGTGTAATAATAATGATGATTTTTTGTTTTTTAACCGGGAAAAGGTACGGCTCTAGTTTCAAACGGGTGGAAGATAGTTCTTTAATAAACATAAAAACAAAATGAAAACTATCAGTTGAATATGACGACGAAAAAATTTGACAAAATCCTGCCTTTTATATAAGAAATCATCTCAATAAAAAAGATGACTGAAATAATGTGTTCACTTTTATAAAATACTTTCTTTGTATTTTTTTGTAAAGATTATTATATTTCATAGCACATCTGATTCAGTCAATAAATTCTAAAGACGTTACTTTTTTCTCTTGAAATTCTGTAAACATGACGAAACTTATTTACTTTACTAGTTTTAAAGTTGTTTTTAAAGTAAATAAAAATGCAAGAATGACATGTATTTTTTCAAGGCTTAAGCCGCTATTTTGAAATATTTTATTTTTCTTTTAAGACCAGCAATAACAATTTTAACTTTCTCTTCATATTTGGGACAAAAAAATCTCGAAGTGTTCATGTACAAGCAGGTGATGGAAAGTACTCTGTCCGATCGAAAAGAGATATAAAAAAAAAATTCTCGAATTTATTCGTGTTGTTAGGTTTTCCGAAGTGTATTCGGCAGATAATTTTTTTTTCCCTGTGCCTCCTCGCAGATTGTTTGGCGATAGTAAAACTGAATTTTTTTTTTTAATCGTATCACCCCGAGCAAGGCGGTAACGCCACTGATGTGCAGGGGGCTACGTAATAGTGAGAAGATTGGAAAAAAGAGAAAGCTGGAAACCACATCCTAAACAGGGAACAAGGGATGAGCCTCTTAACCTGTTCAGTAGACGTGGATGAAAGAAGATTAAAAAAAAGAATTCATGAAAAAAATTGTCTTCCTGCCTTTCATTTTTTTCAAGAAAATATTTTAAAAAGAAAAATGATTTCTTCGAAAATATTCTGAATTTTTTTCTTTTTTGACAAATATTTTTAAATGGCACTAGTCCAGAGAACTTATCATTTTTCTTATATTAATTGCAAAGTTGCGAAAAAATAGTACATTATTAAAAAAAAAAAAAAAAATAACTGCACTTTTTTTTTTACAGCGATCTGTCACTTATTGGCAATTAAAGCTGGTTTTACACTTATATAAGTAGCGAAGTAATCGTTCAAAGTAATGCAATTAATCGAAAAAAAAAGGTGCTGCTCAATTTGTTGCGTTTTCAAATCTTACGTTTTAACCCTGGTCTAAACGTCATTAAATTTAATTTAATAATTGTAGGCCTCACATGATAATATTGCCATTCAAATATCTGAATAGGCTACCAGTTTCTACTGTTGGCTAAAAATCCGAAGTTATTAAGCTGAAGGAACTGTGTGCTTACGTGATGAGCTACCTACCACCAGTAACAAGAATGAATTCTTTCTGTTCGTTGTTTCTTATTAAATCTTTTTAATAACAGAAATAAAGACTTGACTAACAATTAACTTCAATTATAATGTGGATGATAAATCAACACATGAAAACCAGGTTACTGTGAAAAGAAAAAAAAATCACTGATAATGAAACACCCTAAAACGAGAGAAAAAAAATATATATATATATATATACTTAGTTGGCCAGACTATTTTTTATTTTTAAATATTATGAAAAACATTACATGAAAAAAGTTTAGTTTTTTTTTTTTCATTTTTTAATATATTATTAGACATTTTGGGATGTTGCATTTTTATTAGTGAAAGATTATGAAAACTTAACTACAGGTTAAATTAAATACAAAGCCTGCCGAATTTTAAGACTGGAATGGAATTCAAAATGTTTTGAAAGAAATAAAAGACAAAAAAATAAGAAAAAGAAAGATTTATTTTTTATCCTTAGAAAATTTAAAGGATTAGGGAAAAAAAACAAAAACAAAGGAAGTTGAATGATAAAGGAAAAAAAACCATGAAGATAAAGAAAATGTAGAAAATCAAAAGAAAACCAGAATTAAGTTGAACAATGGTAAAATAATAAAAACAAAAAGAAAATGGAAAAAGCTGAAACAGAGAGAAATTAGAGAAAGACAGAGTCGACAATGATAGTCAAGAGAGAGGCATTCAATAAGAAGATCTATATCTATCTATTTCTCTCACTATATTCAATGATTAATATATTGACAATGTATACATGCACATATATACAAGGAGAGGGAAAGACAGAAAGAGTCGAGAGGGTCAAGACGGATAAAGAAGTCAAGACAAAGAAACTAGTTGACAAAAGAGGCGAACAGAATGAAAATCGAAGCAATAGAAAAATAAAATTAAAGAAATAATTAAAAAAAAAATAGAACTAATAAATATGATTTTTTAGAAAATAAAATAAAAGGCATAATAATAGTAAAAGAAAGATAAGATCTGAGGAAATATCCAAACTAAGAATCGAGGCGAAAAGGCAAAAGAGCTCGTTCAGGGGTCCGACTGTGGAATGATTCGTTAGAATATTTTATAGGAGGCAAAAAATCCCGCCTAAACGTAGAAAGAAGTAGTTCGGTTTAATACACAACAATACGGGCTGAAGGAAAAAAAAAGTGGAGAATGATAAAGTTAAGGCGAGAGAAATTAATCAGAGTTCTCCCTGGATACATCAATAATTTCGTAACCTAATGATTACAGCACACACAAACACTAATGACGCTGGTCAGTTAAATGACATTTTTCTGTATTAATTGTATATACAGTGTCTATCTATCTATCTATCTATCTATGTATTGTATACACATATATGTATGTATACACATATGTGTATACATACATATATATATGTATGTATACACATATATATATATATATGTATGTATACACATATGTATGTATACACACATATATATATATATATATGTATGTATACACATATATATATGTATGTATACACATATATATATATGTATACACACATATATATATATATGTATGTATACACATATATATATATGTATACACATATATATATATGTATGTATACACATATATATATATGTATGTATACATATATATGTATGTATACACACATATACATATATATATATGTATACACACACATATATATGTATACACACACACATATATATATATACACACATATATATATACACATATATATATATATATACATACACACACACACACATATATATATATATATATGCACACATATATATATACACACACACACACACATATATATATATATGCACACATATATATATATACACACACATATATATATATATAGCACACATATATATATATACACACACACATATATATATATATATATATATACATACACACACACACACACACATTTATGAAAATAACTGTGGTGTCTCATTTTAACAGATATATTTACCAACATTGCACCAAAATACCTTGAAATACTGAAGATTCAATAGAATCAACATTAACTTCTATCACGGCCTCCATACGATTTCGGAATCTTCTGCAACCTTTCTGGGCGGTCTCCTTGTTTAAGCTGGTGAACGCTGCTATAATCCTTGCCTCCAGTTCATCTTTGTTGTTACATCGAATTTTATTAACCTCTTTTGCTTATGTTGCATAGTGACTGTTGCCAGACATAAAAACTTTCAGCAGCTACCCCTTTGGTCCACAATAGTACTATTTCCTCAAGGCATTTTATGTATGTTTCCGTGTAGAATCTGAGGCCATGTGCGAATATGAATATAGGCATAACGTTGCCACTGCTAGTGATCACGCCAAACATCTTCGTAAGTGCCATTAGTCTCATCCAACTCTTTTCGAGTCCTCTGCACTGTCGTCAGATTGACACCCAAACATTCTGAAATATTCGTATTGAGGCTTCCAGCGCAAATGCCTAACAGTACTGCATGCCGTATCCAAATTTCCGTAGGAGTGAATTGCGTCATGGAGCTTTTTTTCCAACAGACGGTGCCCAACTGACCCTACTGTACTGCGCAGTCTACAAAACCAAAAACATCCAACATGCACGAAATTAAAAATATAAAATGGCGACATTTTACTCATCGCACCATGTGTGTGTGTGTGTGTGTATATATATATATATATGCACATACATATTTGTGTATGTGTATATATACATATGTGTGTGTATGCACATATATTTTTTTACCTATATTTATGTGTGTGTGTATAGATATATATATGGATATGCATACACACACACACACATATATATATATATATATACATACATACATGGTGCGATGAGTAAAATGTCGCCATTCTATAAGTTTTTATGCCATGCAACATAAGCAAAAGAGGTTAATAAAATTCGATGTAACAACAAAGATGAACTGGAGGCAAGGATTATAGCAGCGTTCATCAGCTTAAACAAGGAGACCGCCCAGAAAGGTTGCAGAAGATTCCGAAATCGTATGGAGGCCGTGATAGAAGTTAATGTTGATTCTATTGAATCTTCAGTATTTCAAGGTATTTTGGTGCAATGTTGGTAAATATATCTGTTAAAATGAGACACCACAGTTATTTTCATATATATATATATATATATATATATATATATGTTGGATGTTTTTGATTTTGTCGACTGTGCAAGATAGGAGGGTCAGTTGGGTACCATCTGTGAGAAAAGAACGCCATGACGCAATTCTCTCCGTCAGAAAGTTAGAAACGACACGCTGTACTGCTTGATATTCGTACCAGAAGCTCTATGAACCTTTCAGAATGACTGGGTGTCAATCTGAGGACAGTGCAGAGGATTCAGAAAGCGTTGGATGAGTCTAATGGTGATTACTAATGTACGGCAGTTTTGAAAACTCACTCGGGTCGTTGTGTTAACAAAATAACTCCCAAATTTGTTGATGATAGCATAATGCTTAAAACGGAGGCCCATATCAAGTGCCTTAAGGAGATAGTTATGTCCTGGGTCAAGAGGGTGGCTGCTGAAAGTCCTATGTCTGGCAACAGGACCCGGCACTATACCACAAAAGTAGGAGAACGCAGTTATGGCTATCTGTCAATTTCTGCAACCACATCACCCCTTAAATCTGGCGACCTAACTCTCCAAACTTCAACCCGTTTGATTTTTTATGTGCGGAGTGCCGTTGAGTTAGAGACCAACAAAAATCCTTTTAACATCAAAGATGACTGAAGGCGAGGATTATGACAGCATTCACCAACTTAAAAAGGAGACCGTCCAGAAGAGCTGCAGGAGATTGCGAAGTGGTCTGAAGATCTTTGTTGAAGCCAATGGCGTTTCTATTGCATTTCTTTATTATTTCAAAATATTTTTTATGTAATTTTGGTAACTATATTTTTTACTATTTTATAGTGCTATTTTCATTTTTGCAAAATTTAAACAATTTATCCATCGCATCGTGTATATGACTCTCTCACCTACACATAATTCTTTGTTAATGCACTTAATTCGGATGTGAATACTGATCAAGTAGGGCTAAAATTTATTTTTATGAGTCAAACTGCGGAAACTTATTGATTCAACATAGACATTCAATATATACATATATGTATATATTGATTTTTTTTTCTTTCTTTTTATTTTCGGTTAACATGCTCTACCATATTTCAAATATATAAAGAAAGAAACCAATAAATTGGCGAATTTTAATAATAAATCGGCTCTACTAAAGAAATAAAAAAGTTAATTTTTCGGATTTTAAAACAACTAGCAGAATTCTTTTCATTTATATTTAAAAATAAACATTATATATATATATATATATATACACTTTAGAACACGTCCAAACTACAGTCTACTACAAAAGTGTACATTTTGCTTTGACATTGAAATAACAATGTCTCATCAGGTAGTAAACGTTACCTGATGCGACATTGTTCTTTCAATATCGAAACAAAATGTACACTTTTGTAGATTGTAGTTTGGACATGTTCTAAAGTGTGTGTGTATGTATGTATGTATATATATATATATATATATATATATATATATATATATATAATATTCATTGCTCTATTTCTATATTGGACACTGTTTTAATTTAATGTTCTAAACGCTGTAAATATTTTCTTCATTCCTTATTCATTTGGAGATTTAAAGTTACAAATTAATCATTAATAACGAAGTTATCTTAAATTGTTCGATAAAAACGTATTTTCAGATGTGGCTATATTCTTTTTACACAGTTTCTTTAACAGTTATCAAGATAAACTAATGATGTATTTTTGCGTATACAGTTTATATATTTATATGTATCTTTTGGCCAATTCTGGTTGGGCACAAGGCACGTCATAGGGCGCACTTTTCTCCAGAAAATACATGACGTTCGTTTGTAAGTACAAATAAATGGATGATGCATAATCACACACACACACAATTTATAAATGCATATATGTGTATGTGTGATTCCTCCAGGCTAATTATACATTAAATTGTGACGTATGAATCGACTATTTAATTTATATTTGCTGTGTGAATAAATTTGGATTAATGCGTGCATGTTTGCATAAGAAAGGAGAAAGAGAGAGAAAAAAAGAAAAATATATAGTTTTTATATCTCAGAATGGTTAACTACTTTTTGATTCTTGATAAAACAAATAGATCATCAAAAGTTGTTGTTATATTTCACATAAAAATTAAACTCAAAGACATAAATTACTGTAAATAATGAGTTTTTTTATTTTATTTTTTTTATTTTTTGTTTTATTAACTGGAGAAAGGAAAACTGCGTTCAAACGGGACAAAAGTTCTTGAACTAATAATTACAATAGACAAAATGAAAATCTGTCAGTTGAAAAAGACGATGAGAGAACTAATTTTTTTATAAAGAATTTTGAGAGGAAAGCTAAATTTCATTGTCCTGTTAAGTATTAAGCTATCTTCAATCATACAAAACAACTCGGTGGAGTTGAAATTCCTTATCTCAGTTGAAATTAAAAAAAAAAAAAAACTTTTCAGAAGCTCGATTTCGTTTTGATTCTTCACTTTGATTCCTATGAATTCTATTTATTTCTCTTATTTTTTTTTTTATCTGAATAAAGAGAAACCCTGTCTGTTTTGTCTTTTTTTATATATATATATATTCATTATCTTTTTCACTTAAACAAAAATGTTTAGAGGAAAAATGGAAAGGCAAGACATGAAAAAGATAATGAATTAAAAACTGGAGAAGATAACTTTAAAGGTGAGATTAAGTAAATAAAAAAGAAAAATTGCGAAAATAAGGCGGGAAGAAAATTTATTTATATATATATATATATATATATATGTGTGTGTGTGTGTGTTTGTGAAAAGTGTATGTATATAATTATAAATATCAACATATATATATTTATGCAATTTGTTATATATATTACATTATTTATATATTATATATGCGTGGTACTTATTTGAACGCGCTCTATATCACTGATAGAGGTGACATATATATATATATATATATATATTGTAAGAAATTATCCAAATGAATGGATAAATGAAAAAGTTTGTAAAATAGGAAGAAAAACTGATAAAGGAAAACGAATGAAGAGGCGGAAAAGTATAAAAAAAGAAATAAATCTTAAATAAAATGAATAAAATATTAATTCAAAATAAAACAAATGAAACAAGAGGAAATTTGTAAGAAATTCTAACAGGATAATGAGAAAGAAAAACAACCAAATAAAAACGGATTAAAAGTTATTCTTGCTATTAAATTCCTTTTATTGTTCTTGTCTCATCTGGTTTGTCTAGTTAAGGGACGAAAAATGATAGACCTTTCCTACTTTTTCTATGCGGATTGTACAGTAGAAGACCGTAGAACTAATCAGCTGAAACGTTGTGACATCAATAAAAGGAGGAAAAGAATAAGTTAAATACTCACAACAACTCTTGAAATTATGACTCAGTAAATGATAATGACTGAGTAAAAAGTTGATTCATAATTGTTAGCTTCCTTTATTTTTATTAACTGTTTTTTTTTTCTCGTCTTTCCTCCACTCGTTTACCTTTCTTTAAAAATAAATACACGTTTTCTACTTTTATTTCGAAAAGAATATGCGTAGTAAAGGATTTTTTTAATGAAAAATTTAATAAAAGATCCTACGTATTTCCCAACGTCAAATTTTTAAGATTTTTTTTTATCTTTCTTTCAAAGCCTCGTAGTCGCAATGATGAACAGATAGATGGGTTTTTTTTGGGGTTTTTTTTTTTTTGCAATTCTTTTTCCTTTTTTAGGTATCGATAACTACTTTGTTATTCATTTATTTTATTTTATATTGGACATTATTCACCCACCGACGCATGCACACATACAACAAAAGTAAAACAAAAAAAACTTTTGTCAATTTCCTTTCTCAGAAAACTGTCAGCAAAATAAAATACGAGTCAAAAAACAAAAGTTCCGAATATGTTTGACGTAAAACAAGACATTTTTCTCTTTTGCCATAAAGAACTTTTTATCTTTTGTTGTCAAGCACTCTCAGCATTTTTAAAGCCAACCTAAACAATTTATATTTTTTTCCTTATTTCTCCCCTCCCCAGTTTTTCCAGATATAACTTTCTTTATCTTTTTTAACCGTAGAAAAACGTGAACGATGCTGTGTGTAAGCGATTGTTGCTTCAGTTTTTAAAAAATAGAGATACTTTCTTTCTTTACAAACAAGTTGAATTTATTCACGAATTAATCAACGATTAAAAAATATAATCACCAACAGAAAAAAAATAAAATCAAGAATCGAACCCGGGACCGTTTTCAATAACGCAATGCCCTGCTCACAGCGACACAAGAAGATCCACTCCCCAGACGGGCTGACAATATACAAGGTGACTATTATTATTATCAACAAAGCAGCAACGCTAGTAGTTGTAACTTCGCCAGAAAAAGAGGACCAATAAGGTACCAGTTTACTTAGGCAAACTGCATACTTACTCGCCTACTATAATCCACCCGGAATAACTAAACCACCCTTCTTCATTCGGGTTCCCCCCCGCCTTTTTCGAGTAAGCAAAGGGTCGAGAAATACAGCGAGAAAAAGAAAGACAAAACTTACTGGTAGAGAGAGGAGATTCAGAAAGAGGAAAACGGAAAGAAAGAACGTATGAATGAATAAATGTGCGCCGCGCTGAGCAGGTTGGGCTAGGGCAGTGCCCCCTTGTCTGTATGGTTGGTCACATGACTGCACACACCTCTACTCCAGTATGATGCCGTAGTATTTCTTCATAACGGCGGCGGTTGTTGTAGGTGGTGGCTACCTCCCTGTTTTGTTCTTGCCTCGCCTTGCCTGCCATTGTAAATTTTTTTTTTCTTTTTTTCTCGACCGTCTTTCTTTTCCTTTTTTTTGTACTTTTGACTACGGATGATCGGCGAGTTTAAATATGGAACAACCAGCCTCACGACAAACTCGTAGTCGACACCATCATCATCATCATTGTAATTATAATCATCATTGTCAATATCAATACAGCGGCTGTTTGACAACACTTGTCTCTCAAGACTTTTGATTATAAACAACCGCGTACACCACGTTTTTCAATTCCGCTGTGTTTTAACAGTGGTTTTTCTTCTTGAGAGATTAAAAAAAAAAAAGGAATAAAAAAAAAACAAAAAAAAACGCATTGTTTTGTACATAAGGAAATTTAAAGAAGAAAAAAAAAAGACTTCAACGAAAGAAAAACTCAATAGCCGCGCCATAAAGGAAAGACAAAAAAAGAAAAAGGACTACAAACGTGTGGGGGAAAAATATACTTCATAGCAATTTCGTTTCAAAATAAGAAATACGGAACTTAAGCGATAATTTTATGTGATTTATTTCAAACGGAAAAAAAGTATTCCTCTTATTTTAGAGAACCTGTGATATTTGCTTTAAAAATCTTACAGCAAGAGAAAACGCAAAAAAGGTGATATTACCCAACCTTCCAAATTTAAAAAAAAATTGTTTTTAGGATTGTGTGTGTATATATATATAAGTATATATATATATATATGTGTGTGCGTGTGTGTTGAGATCGAGATAGTTTGTGTGGATGGTTTGATTGTTGAACTTGAAACTCACTCAACAAATTATTAGACTCGTACAAAGTTTACTACGAATATAACTTCTTTTTTTTTTTTTTTTTAACCTAAAAAGTTTAACTTTACCTACCTAAAAACAAAGCAAAAAAAAAAACCTCACTCTCATAAAGCATTTTACAAAATTTTAAAAGCCTTACTTTATTCTAAAGAAAAGCGAAGAAAACAGACTTAAACGACTGCTAAAAAAAAAATTCTTAGCCTGCAAAATATTACCGAAATCACGTGGTAACACTCATTCATTTACCGTGTTTATAACTTGGCTACCGGCTATTAAGTTTAAAAACAAATTTACTTTCGACTTTTACGCATCTTATTTCATGTCTAATTTTACAAAGTTCAAACTGAACGCAGGTATTTTTTTTTCTTTTGTGACGTTAACAAAATCGATGGTAATTTAAACATACTGTTACTTTGTTTTTAAGTCGAACGTTTTAAACCAACATTTTTTTAACCACTGAAAAAGCAATTTTTTTTTTTTTACTTATTGACATCAACCACCCCCACCTCAAGTAATTCCCATCCCCAAAAGATATCCACGTACATAAACACACACACTCACACACACTAAATTTCTAAAGAAAGCATACAATCAAATTGTTCAATCAACAGATTAGTCCGATCCCCTTATATTGATATCTATATTTTTAGGTTCACTTTTTTTTTTCTTTGTTATTAATCAAAATAATCAGTAATACCGATTCCTGCCTACTAATTTTAATATATATTAAAAAATAATTTGAAAAAAAAAAAAAAAAAAAAAGACATACGTCATTCCCTCCACTATTAAAATTACTCCGTCGGAAAAAAAATATTTTACAAAATCTGGAAAACTTTTCAACCAACTGAAGCAGGAATAATTGTTTAAAAAAAAAAAAAATATCTCGAAGATTTATCTTTTTTTTTTTTCGCCAGGAAAAACTACTTTAGCTGAAAATGCCGGTGGTTAACAATAACAACAAAAGTCGAAACGGCCGCTTATGGCTCACAGGAATGCCATGGATCTTTTTTATCATCTATAATTCATGGATTGGAAATGTATTCACAGATGCAAGACCCCACTGGAATATGCATTACTTATACTGGAACAGATCAAATGAAATGTAAGTATTTATACAGCCTTCATGTATAACAAAATTTCATTAATTTTCATTTCTACACTCAGAATCGGAACGCCCTGTTGTTCCCACTCCACATGTCAACCACCTGATTTTAGACTTTTTTTGTACTTCGAAAGAACTACTGAAAAATATTTAATTTCTTACACCTTTTTTTTTTTATTCCTTACAAAGACTTGATGTACAATTGTCTAATCTTCTGTCCACATATAAACAATTCTTCTCTAATTGCCCATTTGATTTTTAGTTCATTGTCAGTAACGATTTTTCTAATGTGTTAAAAATCTTTCAATTTCAACAATATTTTTCTCAATAGCTATTTAACAACAATAATTTATTCGACACTTTCTTTTTCGTTTGTTTGGTTAAAAAAAATGATCGTCATTCACTCTTTTAAACGTTAGTTTTACAAAAAAAAATATTCGTTATGTGTCTGAATCATTTCATTGTCATATTCTTGCCGTATTGAATATACCTGTGTGCATCACTTAATACTTAGCTTTACGACATTCGAACAACACAAATATAGTTGCGTGTATCTTAAAAAGCGTCAGAATTGTAACTGATTTTGTAAGTCTTTTTTTTCTTTCTTTCTTTCTTTCCACTTTCACTGGTCACTTTTTTATTTAAACGAAAGCAAGCAGTAACCCGGTCTGGTACTTGAAAGAAGTTACAAGTAGATGTTAAAATGTCCTCGGCCTGAATAAAAAGAAATTTTCAAATTCAAATGTTTGATCAGAATATGGCAAGTGATCTGAACCAAGAACTTTTCCGCCTCCCCCGTATTTTATTTTTTATTTTCGAAGACTTCTGTTATCCGGTTTTGTTTTCTTCGTTTTTCTTAAGAGAATTACTAGGATATTGTTTTGAGAACTTTGTAGCTGTCGAATGAACTATAGTCTCTTTTACATCGTAAAAAATATGAAAAATAGTCACTGCACACACGCTTATAACTTAGTAATAAACAACGTTTATTAACAATGAACGGGTTTCGTTTGACATATTCGTTCATATGTCATCAGCCACAGACTTAGATGGAACAATGACGACTGCGTACATTCTGATCTCGACTTAGACTAACATTTTGCATATATATATATATATATATATATATATGGAAGATAGGCTCTTTTTATTAAATAGAACCAAAAGTACTGAGATCATACATGCATTGTACCTGTTTGTTTGTTTTTGTCTGAAGGTATTAGACTAATTAGAAAAAAAATCTAGCACGAGGTATATATATATATATATATATATAATACGTAGATATAATAAGAGAATGTCTCGACAGAAGCATGCCGGTTGAAAAGAAAATAAGTGTTTTTGAAACTGCGTGGTAAAACGCGATACGCATTATCGTATTTTGTAGAGACTAAATCTCTAATATAACTCTTAGAAAACAAGGAAAGAGAAATTTGATTTCAGGAACTCTATATCTGAATGCATTTGATTTAAGAAATGTTGAAGATTTGGGAGTAGTTTCCTAGAAGATTGCATGAAAGATCTGTTGTCAGGCTTAGTGAAAAGGCGAGTGGATTTCTTATTCTCTTAGACGACTGGTAGTGCAAGTAGTTTCAATATATCACCATATTAGTCTCTGGAAGTGCGTGTTTACTTGTTACATAGCGAAAGCTTTCAGTTTCCAGTATTCCGCAAAAAAATGTCTTTTAAACGTAAAATTCTTAATGGTTTAAGGTGAAAGATTTTAATTCTACTTAGGACAACATAAAATTCGCCCCTCTGATTACTATTATTGTGATCAGTTTACTTAACTAAAAACATGATGTGGCAATGCCAATAAAACAATTTTCCCACGAATGAAGAAAGAGATTGTTATTATTTGGGGATTGTTACTAGGACACTGTTTGCATTTGGGTGCCCCATACTTTCGGCCTTGTGTCACATAGAAAATCAACTATAGTTTACAACAGTGGAATTGCAAGATATTTGCAGTCAGTTGTAAATTACTAACTCAAGAAAGAATTTCATACACTCTAGGGTGAAGTGAACTATTTAAAACTGCTTTTTTTTACCAGTCTAGCAAGTAAGTTAAAAAACATGTAATGTTAAGTCGTTATATATTAAATTCTGGTAAAAAAAAAAACAAAGACAATTATTTTATTAAATATTAAACAATCATTTCTTCACCGAAATTTGCAGTTGTTGGCGTTAGTAAAAAAAAAAAAAAAAAGAAATTTTAACTGAATCAGTCAGTTAAGTGCCATACGTGATACACGCTTGGGCGATCATGTCTCGAAAGAGACATGACTGACTGGGCAGAAGATTATCCCGCAGTAGGTTGCCATTGCTTTCTGTGGTAGACTGGTTGCCGACCAAGACTATAGAACCCAATCTGTCCTATTATTTAACCCATAACTGGGGGGAAGAGACGGATTAATTTCTGGACCACAACGCACATCCTTTAACTGAATACCCTAAGTACCTTCCTTTTAAAATCTTTCTTATTCTAATTGGAAACATACACTCGTATGCACAGCTATAAAGATATAGGCAAATATTTCATCAGCACACGTTTGAACACAACACATTTTATTCCGACGAAAGGATGTTCTGCAGTTGTCAAAACTGAAAAACAAAAACTAAATTAAATAATAAACAAGTGTTAGCCTTCACTCGGATAATAGACAATAAAACAAACACCGAAAACGTGTTGATCAATTTTATTCGTAAAAATCGGAAATAGACTATTTTTAATTTTGTAATCATTAACCCCCTTCCTGAAATCAATGAATAAGAGCTTAGAACAATTTTTTTTTTTTCTTGGATGAACACATTAGGGTCGAATTTCAGATATGATGAGGCTTTAAACAAATCAATGCCTATAGTGAGGCCCTATAGGCGCTTGCATAACAACCCCTTCAGATTAAGCTTTTAAAAAGTATCTTGGTTAATTTAGGTTGATACCTCTGGAAATATTTCGTAGAGTAGAAACCCATGTCGGAAGTTTGATGTTTTTCTTTGTCAATCCACGTGCGTATTTTTATTTTAACAAGGTTAAATTCATTAAAGATTAAAATACTGTTTTCAAAACAGAACTACTTATGATAAAAAAAATAAAAATATAACGATAGTTATTTGTGAAAATAACCACTTTCCGTCAATAAAAATGCGGTTATTGTTGCTGGCACTGGTTTATGAGGGTGTAGTGAACTTTAGAATTACTGTTGCTTGAAAATCGTGCAGTAGTATTATTAGTAATTTACAGTGAAGCTGAGAGCACGCAGCAAAGGCTGAGAGCCTGTTTACAAAATTCCACTGCATTTATATCAGAACCTAAGTATCAAATATTTCCCAAAACCATAGCACTAAAGAGTCTCTCTTATCACTTGAAGAGTGTTGAAAACATAGCTGATTAAAACGGACAGGAGATGTCGACTTGTAAGCGTCAGTCAGTTAAGTGCCATACGTGATACACGCTTGGGCGATCATGTCTCGAAAGAGACATGACTGACTGGGCAGAAGATTATCCCGCAGTAGGTTGCCATTACTTTCTGCAGTAGACTGCTTGCCAATCAATTCTATAGAACCTAATCTGTCCTGCTATTCAACCCATAGCTGTAAGAAGAGGTGGATTATATTATGACATTAAGTAGTAATTAATGGGGGATCAATTTACTACTTCATGACAATATAAAACAGATCCCCCACTTTATGCCCAGTAGAAACTTTAATTATGCTTCAAACTATTATATTCAGTCAGTTAAGTGCCATGACTGACTGGGCAGAAGATTATCCCGCAGTAGGTTGCCATTGCTTTCTGCGGTAGACTGGTTGCCGACCAAGGCTATAGAACCCAATCTGTCCTGTTATTTAACCCATAACTAGAAGGAAGAGACGGATTAATACCTTTCCCAAGGGTCTTTGTGCGTAAGTGAATGCAATGGATTCAGCTGGAATTCGAACTCGGCTCCCCGATTTCTCGCTCCGAGCCGATATTCACTGCACCACAACGCACATCCTCTTGTAAGCATAATGTACTTAAAAAAAAAAATCTTTCAACAATGTCCGTGTTTAGGATATCCGTTGTCTACGATTCCAAAAATAACATGTTGAAAGAATAATATCTTCATTGTTGATTATACTTTTTAGATTTTTGGTTTTATCAAATGTTATATATCTCTCGAGTATCGTTAGGGGAGGGATGGGGAGAGGATGAAAGGAGGGAAAGCTGGAACAGTAGATGTTTGTCAAATTCCTAAGGACAACTTGGAAAAAACCCGCTGTGAATTTGTTTGGCTTAGAGAAAAATCTATTATTGAATGTAAAAGGGGAGTTGTTAAAATTAAACAAACAAAAATTAATATTAAAAAACGTATTTTTTATTATTTCTCTAAACGGAGCGATTACTATCCTCACCTTACACACAAACGGATACAGATTAGACATTCTCATGATAAATGATTTTACAGTTTTAAGAAATGAAAACAGCCTATAAAAGTTACTGACGGAAATATTTCAATAGCTCTAGTTTGGTAAAGCGATCGTAATAATCTTGCAAATATTTAAAGATTTCAAATTAATTTCTCTTCCACGTTTGTGTGTGAAAAAAAACGATAGTAATTTGAGAAGTCAGTAAATTGTAGAAAAATCTGAGATTTTCCGGGAAAAATCGATCCGTATTGTTCACATCCAACTCATCTTGTGAAATGCGTTAATAATGAAGTAAAGAGCAAAATTATATATATATATATATATATATATAGTGATCGTCAAGGAAATCGATATAATATTAGCGAAAATGACAAAAGGTGGATAGTTAAACAAAAAAACTTGAATTTCGACCTAGAATAGCAAGTGTCACTATTAAATTTTAGTCAATGTTAGGAATTGGTCTTGTTACTAGGTGAACTAAAGTTGGACAGAACTTGTTAAGTAGCCACGTGGTTACATGCGTTCAGAGGGCGCCAATCTCTGTCGGTAAATGAAAACACGGCAGATGACTATTTCCAAGCATTTTTTCTTCATGATTTACTGCGTTAAAAAATAAACTTAATGAATGAAAGAAAAAGAAAATGTAGAAGTGAGAACACTGTTAACTTTTGCAGCTTTGCTCTATACTTAGATTTTGTTTAAAAGTAGATTGAAAATTATACAATGTTAATTGTAGTCGGTATTGGGATAGCGTTGATTCTTGAAATGCTTCGGGTCAACACGAGCCACATTGCTTATCTTGGCTTCACTGCCCAAGACAATCTTTAAAAAAAGTACAAACTTAAATATTTTGCCAGATTTATAATCTGATTTCCATAATTTTCAATAAATGTGGGATTTCTTTTCCTTTGCTTAGTATGCCAAAACCGGAAATTATAAAACTATTTAATTCTGAAACTCCCAAGATGAAGCCATCATAAAGGGCCGGTTGGTAATAGGGACTGTAAAGAAATGCATATTTGTTTCATATTGATCATAATATATTATAAAGGCTAACAAATTATTTACATTTTTTTAGATCGATCACTAGAGAACAGGATGGAAGAGTGAATAAGGAAAAAGGGCTTGCTCTTACTGTTCCAGTAGAAGGGTTGTAATAGAATTTTTAACGATACCAGTTCGTATATTAAATTTGAACTAATAAGGAACACAGTATATAAGATTAGCATCGATTGATAGCCTGTTAATTGTTTTGTCCATCGGAAATTCTACGCAGTACGGTTTCTTAAAAAAGTTTAAGGTTTCTACTTAGTTGAATATCTTTTCAAATACAGTTATTTGGTGCAAGGTAATAAAATACATTGGTGTATAAAGTCAGTTATGATTCGAGTCCATTTTCTTTCTCTTTTTTTTCTTTTTTTTTTTCTCTTCACGTACTTGGTCCCGAAAAAAAACTATTTTTCTAAATCAACGCGCCATTTCCCAAACAATGCATATTTTATATATATATATATATATATATATATATAAAGTGTTGAAAAAAAGTATTTGAAAATGAGTATTCAGTTCAACTTTCTCTTCAAAGATGCTATAGACACACACACACACACACACATATATACATATATATATATATATATATATATATATATATATATATAAATAAACCTTTCAGTTAATTATTTTTAGGTTTATGCCTTAAATTGCTCTTGAGTTCAGCTGCTGATTTACATCAAGCTGCATTTAGTGCAGACGATAGGATTTGTAATTTTGCAGGTTGCAAGAATTGATCGAATGTTGGTTTTGTATAATAGGGTGATTGAAAAGTAACTTCCCATACTTAAAATTTATTTATTAACTATAATTTTTACAAGAAATGAATATGAGGGGAAAGCGTTTAGCATAAGGTTTTATTTTTTAGGTATGGGCACCAGATTTCGCTACCAAATTCTCGAGCTGCCCAAAAATTGATTTAATTGATTTCACCAGGAACTCTTTTGGTATGGAAGACATAACTTCTTGTATTCACCCTTTAAATTCTTCCAGAGTCTTGGTTTGGCATAGCAGACTTGCTCCTTTAACTAACCCCAAAGAAAAAGTCACTGGACGTTATGTCAGGACTCTGTTGGCTACTCATGCATAAAATAGGGTGTTACTTTTCATTCACCTGGTGTGCGTATATATGTATAGCCTGAAGATTTCGTTCAAACATAAAATACTGTCACAACTCAGTGTCCACTTGCATATTTACACACATTCTATCCCTGCTATTGACCACTTTTACCTATAAATATAGCATACTTTAAAACTACATTCTTATCGTATTTCATCATACACACAAATGATTTGAGTTTATTTACCCAAATTCGTTTCATATAAAATTTGTTTGACCATTTATCATAAATTGCTAATTAATGTTTTCAATAACCTTCTAGAAACAATTCACATGGTCAGAAATTTATTTGGTAGTATAATTCGATGCTAAGGAGGCAAATGATTGACTCCATGAAAAAATGAGTTGAAATAGTTATCCGGATGATTTCAGTGATGAAAAATTTTTTAAGTGCATTTTGGTTAAACCACATTCAGATTTAAATCTCAGCATTGCTTATACCTTCATTACATGTATCTAGTTTTAATTAATCGTTACTGATTTTAGCATGACAAGACGTTATTACAATAAAAAGCTCTTTCAGTTTGTTAAAGTTCTTGGACATTGTTCTGTTTTACATAAATTTCTTTGTCGGACTTGGCTTTGTGCTGGTAAATCCAGCGATGACGGCAGAATTTATTTGAAGTATACAAATTGGTTAAATAGTTTTAAAGAAAAATCTGTCTCGAGATAACATTTTCTCATATCGGAGTTGGCGTGATAAACCTCGCCGGCCGTGAACCATATATAGTAGCTCTTGTCTAATCCTTTATTGGACATACTGAATAGAATCAGATATTTGCTGATAGAGTGGTTATAGTTTTCTTAAAATGGACTTGAACAAATCCAAAATGGCCCAAACCTTGTCATGGACCTTTTGGTTAGTTTTTCATCATGAAACGAAACTGATATTTTTTTTATCTATTTTCGAACAAATCCTATCAATTGATTCAATCGATTTTTTAAAATTAATCTTAAAGCATGTAAAAGACAATAAAATGTATATTATTGCTTATCGAATAAAAGTGTCTGTTTTATTGGGGTTTTAAAAACTCAGTAAGAAACAGAAAGATAATATCGCACGAACATGTATTTTTTAATTATATAAAACACGTAGAATGCTGCATTGTATTATTATGCATTAAAAATAGACTATTGTCTGCATTTAAAACTAAAATGTTTGTCAACTCTCATCCATTTATATGATTTTTTTTTCCACGGCACGATCTTAGTTAATAGCCAGTGTTGCGTTAATGTTTAAAGAACAACTTAGAAAAACGAAATGACGAATCGTTTTAATTCCTTTCGACATAAGGGTTCATCGGTTGAATGTCCTTTGAACATCTTGCAAGCCGCTTCCACAGATGCTCCATCACCTTACGGGCCGGCTTGTAGGATCGTGCGATATGAATTTTCTTTAAACATTTACGCGTTGCATTTTACACACGATGAATTAACTGAAATAGTTGACTTGTAAAGTATTCAAAAGCAAATAACGCGGGTGTTACAATTGATTATTTCATTCGTTACATATATATATTTTCAAATGTTGCTTTATCTCCTGTTTTATGATTGTGGCTAAAAAATGATGTTAGGTTCTATCACCAGAACGCACACACAAACACACGTTTATGAGAAGAATGAAAAGCTGGGGGATTTTCATAAAAGAACACGCTGTCTATAAGAAAACTAAGATTTAATTGAAGTGAGTGAATTCTAAAGTCAGTACTCTGATTTTTATCAGGATAGGAAAATAAAGTTTTATCTTGGAGAGGTGTTTAAATTATAACGGAGAAGAATTAGTAGAATGTATATTATTGCTTATCGAATAAAAGGGTCTATTTTATTGGGGTTTTAAAAACTCAGTAAGAAACAGAAAGATAATATCGCACGAACATGTATTTATATATATATATATATATATAAAACACGTAGAATGCTGCATGTTCGGAATGTGAAAAAGATAAATTTTGAATATTCACTAAACAATATTTAAACTTCATTTTGATTTTTATGAAAACAATATTAAGTAATTTATTCGAGAAATATTACCTTAGAATTTATCTTTTATTCATCTCTGCTTTGCAAAATTCAGGTTTAGCTTCTAATAATTATTTAATTTAAATTACTTTGTGAAGCTGATCTCCTATTCAGTAAGGTGACGAGTGAATTTCGAAATCTGTAGTCATCAATACTTTTCATGCGTTTTAGTCTTCCTTTGCCATAAAATGAGATTTTATATTAAATGTTAAGAGTTTTTGAGTTAGGAACATTTGTCTGAAGAATATTAGTCGAAAGGAAACCTGTCCAAAGACCAATGGTTCATAATATTTTTTTAATAAATTAACATTTAGTTCATGTACAAAATACTGAATTTTATTGATATTCACTATATAGAATACTATTTAAGACACTGATGACAATATTAATTACCGATGATAGTAGTTTATAAAAATTTATTGGCTGACATTGTTTACATATTAATGCTACCCCCATTAGACCATAATTCTCTCGACGAATATTTCTTAGACCAACGTTCCTTAAAAGAATGTTCTGGATCCTGTTTTTACTTTATTGAAATTTAATAATTTATTGCGAAAAATTAACAAAGCAATATTAGAATCATTATGATTCTAATATTGCTTTGCTAATCTTAAAATATAGCATTAAATTACGATATCAGAAGGATAAATTTGTCTCCCACGAGAAGAAAACGAAGGTATGGTATTTACCTTACAAATACAGTCTTGCTACGTTTCAAATTCTCCAAAAGAAAATGAGAAATCGATTAACTCTCCTTGCTAAGTTGCTAGGAAGAGATTTTTTTTCCCTCGCTACGGATAGATACGCGGCCTGTTGATAAGAGTTATCCAGAATGTGGGGGAGGGGGAGATCGATGCTTATCTAACTTTCTTTATTTCAAACTCGTATAGCCACCAGAGAAAATATACAAAAATATATACTCAATGTTGGTAGATGCGTCTGATCGCAGTTTCGACTTGCAAAGATTTTTTTTTAGGAGTTGAAAATTTCGGTACAATCTATTAGGTATTTCTAAAAAAAAAAAAGAAAACATCTTCAAGTAGGTGAGCTTGTCCTTTTATATTATAAGTTATCAAAATAAAAATTTTTTTTTTTCAATTTTTGTCGGGGTAGATTTTTCCTTGATTATCACCTTATTGCAAATTTTAAATGGTTTAAAATTAGACAAATTAGTCAATTTTTAATGTAATCTAAAACCCATTCTTTTGCTGATTTTTTTTTTTTTAAGTGTCAATTTAAAAAGAACACGTCACCAAGAAAATATATTTTTTAGTGTCAATTTAAAAAGAAACAGCTCCATTAAACGCAATGTGCTTATTGACAGACGTAATATAGACACTGGTCAATTCTCCGTTTTAAAACTTAAATCGAACTAAACTTTAATATTTAGTCAATACTGCCTATTTTACACTTTAAACTATTTTCTATCATCCCTCCTCTTTTTTTTTTCTCTCTGAATAATCTACAGACCCGAAGAATATATAAATGAAAAAGACAGCGCACGGACACAAAGGAAAACGACCGTGATCGGTTTCTCTCGGTCTGTCTATCTTTCTGTTCATCTGTTGAAGGCATTTTTAGCAGTTATCATCGTAGGGTTTTTACCGATACACACAATCTTCCAATCGAGTCAGAAATAATTTCATATCAGCCTAATTGACCAACGGATAAAACGAAAATGCCATTTTATC
Source organism: Ascarosepion bandense (assembly GCA_037127315.1). Taxonomy (NCBI): domain Eukaryota; kingdom Metazoa; phylum Mollusca; class Cephalopoda; order Sepiida; family Sepiidae; genus Ascarosepion; species Ascarosepion bandense. The sequence goes on along the minus strand of JBBBDQ010000145.1, from coordinate 12,487,043 downwards.
TTAAGCTCGATGAAATCACACAATCATTTAAAAAAAAAGTTAGCGGTAAGGAGGAAAGAAATCACAAATGAATTCTTTCATCTTCGTGAAATACTGCCTGGATCATATTCGGTAATTATAAGTTATAAAAGTGAATATGAGTCTCATTTGCTGGAAATATAACAACGTATTTAATAGGTTTTCTTTAGTTAACACCACGCGAGTCAAATTAAAAATTGATGCTTAGTAAGATAGTCGCAAGCATTTTTTTTTGCGCGCGTATTTCTGCAACTGGAATTTAACTGTTGGAAAATTGATTTAGGAAAGATCTCTAAACGTTCTGAAGGAATTTATACGAACTAGGCTCTACAAATATTCTTGAAACAAATAAAAACTTCTGATTATGACTTATATTAATATCTCATTTACATTCTCAAAAAATTTAAAGCGGTCTTTTTTCTTTTTACTGTAGAATATCTAACAATCCATTGACACGTGTATAGTAAATAACTTACCCAACCTTCTCTTTATTTATTATATATATATATATATATATATATATATATAGCCATTCCAAAATTAAAATAAATTCTGTTTAACGAAAACTGCCCGCTCATAATTTCAAGAAAATTCAAAGGAGAAAGTTGTCTTTTGCTCCAAAGCGCGCCAATCGTCACGATATTCGTTTCTCTTTTCCAACCGAAAAACATTTATTATTCAACCCTTGATTAGCAAGTATCTTTGATATTCTTAACCCAGACCTGTATTATTCTGTAAATCGGAACTTGCCTCTTACAGGATTTTGTTTGGGGTTCCTGGCAAATGACAAGGTTGGAGACATAGTGAAGAGATGCGAAGAATCGATATAAGCATTTATTCGGTTCTTTGGTGGTGAGGATGCAGGCGCAATGTGGGAAGGGTCCGATTTTTCGCTTCAGGGCTACTGGCCATGATGGTAGGTTGAGATGATCTTCAACCAATTTATTGATGATCGGGTTTGTTGCTTGGTTGGATATGATTAAATGGGTCCGATTGATTTTTAAGCTCAAGATCTGTTTCAGCACTGTGTTTTCGGGAAGGAAGGAGAAAAACACAATGGTGGGCCAGTGGGTTTTCAATATGATGCAGATTCTACTACTATTAGATAAGTTGTGGTAAGCATTAGAATAGTGGCGCAGTAGTTGGATTAGACCGGTGGTGAAAAGGTTTAATACTCTCAACTAAGTTTCATTAAAAGAGGGCTTTAGAAATAAACTCATCTTGAACCAACACCATATTGACAAGAAATTAAATTAATACGACGATTGCATATGTAAATGACTGTTAAAAAAATAAGTTTTTCTGTTTTAATAAAAATTGCCAGACACATGAAATATATCAAAAATATTTTGAGACGTTTATCATTTTTAAGAAAAATTCTTGCTCCGTTTTCAATGTTAACGAATTTAACTAGCAGATATATTTTGACGAATTTTCTTGACAATTTTGTCTTTCATTCCAACCAAAATGATCCGAACCTAACACGCCGTTAAAAAAAAAGATTTTCTACTTCCTCACCAACTCCACTTTTCTATTACACATCCTACTAACACACACACGTGTGTGTATGTATATATATATATATATATATATATATATATATATATGAGGTAATTGATTTTCGGACAAACAAAATAGGGTTTACTTTTAACTATTTTTTTTTTTTTTTTTTTTAATTAGGGATTTTCCTTTTTTTTATTTTTTATTAATGTGGATAAAACGTCGGAATTCGTATGTTAATATCGTTATTTAATAATATACTACGAACTCTTTTACAAATTGTTGACTGAACTTTTTCTCGGCCAACAAAAAATAAATTACTTACAGGTAGAAATTTGTGGTGCTATCCGCTGAGCGAACAACATAGCGTTATTGATGATTTCTGAATAAGAGATATGTTCTAAACACATTTAAATAAAAAACTTTCGATTGTTTTTTTTTTGTTTGTTTGTTTCTATGTGTGTATTACGCAAAAAAACACTATTCTTAATCTTTTAATTGTCGAAAACTTCAAAATATCCACTAACTGTTCAATACACGAAAGATACGAGAATGTTGTAATTTGTGAACAGGCAGGTATTGGTTTGCAAGCCAAACTTTACATTACCGAAGCGGGGCATGACTTACAGTTTTGGTTAATATTAACGAGTTAACTTAACGAACTATGTAAATAGGGTTATATAAAGTAAAAACTTAACAACGTTCTAATAGATCTGTATTCCTGTTTTAATTAGAAGAAAGAAATCACCGACCAAAATTAAAATCTTAAGCATCGCTTTCAGTATTAACGAGCTGTGAATATGTAGAAGTTTGGAGTTTATATTCCAAAGAGGTCAGTAACCAAGCATCTTCAGGATTACATTCAAGAATAATTGAGTAATTTGAAGCAAGCAAAGTGTTTGAGAAAGCGGTAATAAAATTAAATTAGATTTATTCACACGTAAAATTACAAATTCGAATATTCTTCGACTTTTCCCCAGTGGATATTAAATACTTTTTTCTTTCTCTTTAATTTGTGTTTTGTTTGGTTAATTGCGTTAAATTAAATAAAGGAAAGAAAAAAAAGTTATTTCTTTTTCAACTCATTTTAACAGAAACGTTCGTAGATTAAGGACACTTTTTTATCACTTTTTAAAATTATCTATGTAAAGCCCGAACTGCTGTTCAAGAACTGACGCTGAAGTTTGGTGAACTGTTATTACCATTGTAAAATTTATTAGAGAGAACAATCGATGGTACGTGATCTAACTACGTAGAAACTTTCCAATGCCAAGCACAAGAGCCTTTATTTCTGTAAAATTGCTAAACTTTATCTCATTGTATATTTTGAGAATTTAGCAACATTGACGAGGAAAAGGACCATAGAACGAAATACTTAAATTTAAAACGAAGAAACAATGACTATATTTGTCAAAATTGAAACTATTACAACTATTATTTTTTCGCAAATTCTTAGATCGTCATTCTACAATCGTAATAAAGAATCTCTTAACGATACTTGAAACTTATTTGGAGCTTTTGAAAATATGAGTCAACAGTGGCTGACAATAATTAAGAACAGGTTTATAAATTTAACCTTCTACAAACGTAGAGTTCTTGTAGCTCAATCGATAGAACAGCTATCATGGAAAGGAGTGAGAGTTCCACCGAACCTTACAATGGCCGGAGAATGACTGACTAGGTAGTTGCGATGGAATGCAAGTGAAATTAAAATGGTAGTTAAAAATTAAGAACGGATCACGATGCTTCATCTAATTAAAATTCCAGATAACTGCGATGAAAACCTGAGAATTACTGATTTTCATCCATAATAACCGAAGTTGACCACCATTTTTTTTAAGTGGATTTCGGCAGCATTTTTAATATGTAACATAGAAAAGTTAGAATCGAGAATATTTTTATGGCAAAAGGTTCAGTATTTAGATCGATTACTTTATATATATTATTTAGATTGATTATTTTGTATATATTATTTACTTTTGTATTGACGTCTCGTTTTAATGAGTCGTAAACATGACGTGTAGGCTCGGTGACCTCTTCACTCAAAACTTCTAGATAAGAATCCTTAATCTAAGCGATGTCAAAAAATAGTTCTTGATATGCATAACGACTCGTTAGATGTAATTTTATTTTCCATTATTTTTTTTTTTAATGGCATATCAACCTCTGTGGGTTATTTAATGCCAAAAAGGTCAGGTTTTAAGTTATTTCTTTATGTCCGGTTATAGTGAGAAGGTTGATTGAGTCAGATTTTAATGAAATGTTTTTTTGTTTTATTCTTTATTTTAGAAAACTGAAAATGTTTTTTAGTTTTTCTATTCAAAAATGTTTTGCTGAGAATAATCTTTTCCTTCAAAAATGTTTTATGGTCAGAATTTTTTCTTCAAAAATGTATGTTTTTCTATAAAAGTCTAGTTTTATGCTTATATATTTCTATAAAAGTGTATTTTTATACTTTCATAGTGTTTTGACCCCAGTTTGGGAGGGGTTAACTATTTGCCCATAGCTGGGACATTTTCCATTATGAAAACTTACATTACTATTAGAATTCGAGAAGTACACTTTCTTTAGTGATAAACAAAACGCCCGCTCTTGAATCAATAGTCCTATTAATTTTGTCGTTTACTGTCTTTGAGCTCTTTCTGCACAGGAACCTTTCTATTGTAGCCTTGAACCAATCTTAACTAGATTAAAAATGTTCTCTTTTTCAATCTACTGAATGTTTTTAAATCCGTATCCCATCAAAAAATTGTTACTTAAAATAATACAACAAACTATTTTGGACTTTGTTACACGAGTTATATTGTCCTCATCTTTTTGTGGTTGTTACATTGTTTCTGCTATTGTGCCATCTAGCCTTCTAGGATGTCGACTCCAATAAGTTACTGGGAATTTCGAACTGAACCCTTTCTTTTTAATCTATGGGTATTCGTGTTCCGCTGCCCATGTATAAGGATATCTCGTCTTAGTTCTTAATTAGCACTGCTCAGTTATTGCTGGCTTCGTTTCCACAGTCCAAGTAGACACTACCTAGCCGAGGGATTGAATTTAAACTTACTACGTCACTAAATTCTTGTTTTCTACATACTAAATCAACTTCCAAACAAAATAAAAATAAATTTATGTAGAGAATCCAAAAAATGGATTAGTCCCTTTTTTAATAGATGAAAATAATCGATTAAATTGATTCTCCAATATAAATAAATGTTAGGTTTTTAAAACCAACTCTGGAAAAGAAAAAGAAAAACGTATTTCTAAGCATGAGATATTTGCAAAAAGAAATCCACATTATCGAAAGTAAATTTTTATAGTGGCAGTAATAGTTGCCTTCCTCGTCATTACTGCCGTTAATAATAGTGGTTCAAATAGGTTAGGAATTTAACTGATATCGAGGAAATTGATTTCTTTTTTTTTTATCGATAACTTGTTTATAAAACTAATGGTTACAATTGAGTTAAGTATTTCTATAGAACTCGTATACCTATTTTAGAAAATCGTTAATAATATATTTCTTATAAACTTGATGCGTGAACAAACATACTTTCGTAAAACCAAATTTTTCTCTGATCGAACTGGACACTAATATAGTGATTTACTCAGTGGAGCTTGTTTGTGACACAAGGTCACAAACATGGAGTACCAGTGAGACTCGAACTTGCTATGCATTCATAACAGCATCCGCATTTCTTCCACTTCTATAGGCACAAATAGCCTCCAACCAAACGTAACACTCTACCTCCAGTAGACTCTCGGGGTGAACCATATTGTAAAAAAAAAAAAAATTTTATGAGACAAGGTTTCTATTCTAACGATTACGAAATTTATTTCTTCCACTGCGGTGGCGGGACATTAATGTGTGGGTACATACATACGCGTATAGTCCGAGGACAAAAATTTCAGTACCCGCTTCACAAACTCTACGAAGGTGGGTTAGATTCTTCGGGGCAAGACATTCCTCAAAGCTTTCTTGTCCAAAGACAGAAACCACAGAGAGTCAAATACAGGCCACGTGAATAAGTCCGAAAGATCCCAGTGAGGATCGAACTCACTATTCAGTTGCAATTGATCTAGCGAGAAAAGGTTGCTAACCATGACACCACGTCGCAGGGCCCACTGAAGTCTAATATACTTGACAGTCGCTCTTAGATGAGTCAGATATTTTAGCGAATATAACTAGTGTTACTAGTCGTACTTCGCTTTTATTTAATAGATTAAATAAAAATTAAACTCGCTAAATAGCAGGTCTCGTTTCTTTTTTTTTAAAACTTACTTTTATCATTTCTGTACACAACTACTTGGGTATATTTCACAAAGTACATATGTATACAATTTGAAATGCCTTACAAATACTTAATTTACCAGCCAAGGTTTTTTTTTTCAACATGAACGAATTTTTTTTTCACTTCCATAAGAAACTTCATAGTATTTTTTAAACTTATATTTATATCATTTTCCCCCTTTTTTTCATCGGTAACGTTTGCTGTAAAAATAAAATTCCAATTAATTATGGAAGATTATTTAATTATTAACACTATTTTTGTAACAAGTATTATATAGCTTTTTCAAAAGAAAAATTAAAATAATAAAACTATATTTTCTCAAAAACCTTTCTCAAAACATTCTGAATTTTTTCTCTCTCTACTTAGACTTCCAAATTTATTTAAATTTCTTTTCTTTTCTACAGAGTTACTCTGGAATTGTAATAAAATGAAAAAAAATGTCTTTAGTTAAAAAGAAAATGAATAAGCTTGTATAATTTCAAGAGCTTAGTCCGACTAAAACCGAAAAATGTTTTAAATCCTATATTCAGAATCGAAAATATCTACTTTTCACTGTTGGATACTTTTTATTTGCTAAAAATACTGACTTCGTTTACATGATGGCACGAAGCGAAGCGAAATGGAAGTTTTACCAATTTCCTTGTCTACCTTGAAAATCTGGATTCATGCACTATCAGATTATAAACGTAAATAAAAACGCATTTTTTATATACATATTTAATTCGGTAAACCAGAGTCCGGATTTGTTCTTAAATGAAGTCGTTAGAAGGAGTTTATTTAGATTGTTTTTAACTTAGTCTGTTTGTATTAATTACAAATAATAAATTAGTTGTTATATGGTTTTCATTTTATTTTTTAAATTTGGAATTCAAAACGAACTCTATTTTTAGATATGGTATTTAAAAAAAAAAACGCATTAATATATTCTTTCATTAATATCAAAGAATTCTTTAGATTTCAAATTATTAGATACAATAAAATTTTAAACTTGATTTATATCTTCAAGTTCAGCGTTCATGCTTTGTGTGTGTGCGCGCGTGCGTCCATTTAAGCTAACAATGCCGTGGCCTTCTCCAAGACTGGCCGAAGAAAGAAAGAAATATTTCCTGTGTTGAACACACGTACACAAACGCGCACACACAAATTATCAATATCCATGTCGGCACATTTTTTACCCTCGAACCGAAAATTCGAATGGCCAAACAAAAACATCAGCCGAAAATGGTTCTTCTTGCATCATCATAAAAAAAATACAATAAAATAATAATATCTCATGTTGGAAGAAAAAAATACTTTTGCTAGAATATTAAATCTAACATGGACACCGCTTTCATTTTTTTTCTTCTTTCGATTCCATAGCAGCCACAACAAAAATTCTTTTGTAATTCTTTTTACACTTCTATTTCCTCTTGCACGCTGCGTCCAGTTTTATCCACATTCGGAGTGAAACCTCCCAAACCCCTTAAGAGAATCAATATTTCCAGCGTTGCGGCGGGATCCTGCGTAGTTTTTTTTTTTTTTTTCTATTTTCCGACATTATCGAATAAGCAGACGAGACTTTCACCTCATCAACAAAAGAGCGGGAAATCCACGCGTTGGTCAGTGTGTACAATAGGACAATATACGCCCGTTTTATTATTTAAAACTTGCAAAGCAAAAATGAAATAATTTTTTAAGCGTGAATTATTCGAACTAATGAATTCTAGAAATAATTTCATTTAAAATAAAATTGGAGACATTTGAATATTTCTACTTTTTCTCTCCATTGTCTGAGATGGTGAAAAAGACATTAATGTACCTTGCAATACAATTTGATGCAGAATATATGAAATAATGGCCCGATCAAGACAATGTGTGGCCTGCAGCTTTGTCATTTCTATTGCAATATACTTTATAAAAAAAATCATTATTTGCTATTCATAATCTGTATTTGTGAAATGAAAAAGTATTTTCATCTTTGTTCTAAAGCCTTACACATGGCCATGAACATCAGTTCTTAATGATGTTGACAATCTTTTGTGTGGTTTGTTTATGACAGAGGCGTTCGTTTTGTAAATTAAGAACACAGGTTATCATTGAGATGTTAACCAAGAGTTCCAAATTGGAACCTGAAAGTATTTAAAAAGTCGAATTATTTACTTTCGTCTCGTCAAGAAAAGAGCGGAAAAACCATGCGTTGGTCAGTGGGTCTACTGCCACATCTCCGAATGACCTCTGAAATATTATTCAGTAATTTAATCTTTACATCTTCAAGTGTCGAGTTGACCGTTATCTTTCTTGTATAGACCCAAGAACTTCACGTTTTACCTTTCCGTATGATTATCCAATACTACACAGTAGCCCGTCTACCTTGAGTAGCTCTTTGGTCTTGTAATTATTAAATATTAGTAAAAGAAAATGCAGAAAAAGTTTATAGATCACATTCAAGAAAATAAGTACAAGCAAATAGCATAGAAAAAAAGATCGGAAAAAATTTGCTTCTTTTATTATTTCAAACTTGCGAAGCAAAAGTTACTTTTTTTTGTTATTCGAATTATTCGAACTAATGAATTGTAGGAAGAGTTTAATTTAAAATAAAATCTATTACACCAGTCATTAGGGTTTGCTTATAGCATCGCTTGTGCAAAAGGTTCAAGTTTTGAACCTTAATTCGTGCTTGTCAACCAGTTTTATTTACGTATTTTTATTTAATTTTTTTTTATTGGACTGCATAACGCTGTAGTACATACACAGCTAAAATCTCTACTAAAATATGACAAAGGATGAAACTATATGTTCCCGGTGTAGCAGCTAGGGTAATAGGCCCTTTAGTCTAATACCGATGCTGGACTTGTATGTGTCGTGCCTGTTTAGTGTAACTTTGTCATCTTTCTTAAAGCCTGTTCGGTCATTCATTAGCACAAGCTCGCCAGGTAGGTGATTTACTAAGCGCCGCTTAGATGCGGTACAAAGCCGAATGTATAGAGTAGCCAGTGAGGATCGAACTCACTGCTCAGTTGTAATAGGTTCTAGCGAGACAAGCTTGCTAACCATTACACTACGTCGGGATGCCCTTAATTTGCTAAGCGCAGAAAGTATGGGGTACAGTGAGGATCGAACTCACTACTCAGTTGTAACGAGACAAGCTTGCTAACCATTACACCACACCGAGATACCCCAAGCTCGCCAGGTTGTGCGTTTATTTCCTTCATTCTGTCCTGCGAGTATCAAAATCTCCAAGCTCTCTTTCCTCGTCATGTGCCCAAGAAATTTCAATTGTCTCTTCACAATTTTAAGAGTGTCCTTTTTGTTGGTCACACGTTCGGTCCATGGTATCCTCATCATCTTTCTGTAGAACCTCGTTTCTATTGCTTCAAGTCTCTTCATCTGTGATGAGTTAAAAAAATGACAGGTTGGCTTGATTAATGGAGACTTGAAAATTTTCCTTAATCTTAATATGGTAATCTGTCAAAATAGTGACTTAGTTAAAATAAGGCTGCAAGTATGGGACACTGAAGCTAGTCAAAATAGTGAGTTGTACGCGTATGACCATATATATATATATATATATATATATATATATATATATATAGGCTCTGCTTTGATTCAATCATAATAATCCCAATATCAACTTATATAAAATATAATCCACCCTCGTATCGTCATATATATATAGTATTATAATATTCATATGACGATACGAGGGTGGATTATATTTTATATAACTTGATATTGGGATTATTATGATTGAATCAAAGCAGAGCCGATGTAGACAGAAAGTTTATCATTTTCCTGCTACATCCACGGTGGTCAAGGTAAAGGGCTTTTCCTGCAACAGCAATAAACAGATCACTAAATTTATCTTCTTAGCCTCAGTCGATAACGATGCTACTTAGATAATCTGTACCTTTTTTTTTCTAAAATTATTGCTGCTATTAAGTTTTTAAAGAAATCAAAACTTCATTTCCGCATGTTGTTTTTTGTTTTGTTTTTTAACAAAGCGTTATCTCCGAAAATTGTTATGCATCTCATATCTAATAGAAGTAGAGAAGTTCGTCTATCGTTCAGTTCACTATCTTCTCCTGTTCAAAAGACCGGAGAAGAGTTTTATTCTTTGTCTCCTGTTTAGGATTCGTTTTCCGGCTCCTAAAGTCTACCGCCTCACTACACTTGCGTCTCCGAATGACCTCTGAAATATTATTTAGTAATTTAATCTTTACCTCTTCAAGCGTAAAGTTGACTGTTATCTTTCTTGCATGGCTCCAAGAACTTCACTGTTTTACCTTTTCTTACGATAATCCAACACTACACAGTAGCCCGTCTACCTTGAGTGGCTCTTTGGTTTTGTATTTATTAAATATTAGTAAAAGAAAATGCAGAATAAAAGTTTATAAATCACATTCCAGAAAATAAGTACAAGCAAATAGCAAAGAAAAAAGATGTATTTGACATCCAAAGAATAGTAGAAACAAACTGTTTACAGTTGGATAATATTTGATATAAGAATCATGTTTAAGACTTAATCTGATTTAGCCCACCCCGTTTTATTTTAAAAGCACTTGCACTACGATCAGTCTATTTGTGTTATTTTTTTATATATACATTATAGTTTTGACTTAGCATGCCTACAATTCTGACCTTCTGTCAGACAATGTTAAGTAAGGCTCGAATTCGTTACACTGTAGTAATCGTTTGCTACAGTACTTAACTAAACATTAAGTGATGTGTCCTACGTGAGGATGTAAATATGTACTCTATCCCTCAACATATATGGTGATTTGACACAATGCCGAAAATATAAGGAATCCAGCATCCTTCTGTAGAACCACATTTCAGTTGCTTCAAGTTTTTCCTTCATCTTTCATGATATTGTCCAGCATTCACTGCTATATTGAAGAACTGACAACATATAGCAATCCAGTACTTTCTTCCTTGTTTCTAGCGAAATTGTCCTGTTTCTTAATACCTTACTCAACTTCTGGAATGCTTCCTTCGCCATACCAATTCGCCTTCGGATCTCTGTGTCGCACTTTCTGTCTTCTGTTAGAACACTTTCCAAGTATTTAAATTTTTGTACCTGCTTGATTCTAGTATCCCCGGTCTGTATTTGGCATATTGGGCTGCCCTTTTTACTGATGACCATTTATTCGGTTTTCTTGCAGTTTATTTCTAGTCCTTTCTTGTTACTTTCTTCAGTTACCTTCTGTAGGAGGTCTTGTCGTTTCTTTTCTGTGTCTGCTATCAGCACTGTATCATCTGCGTATGTTAGGTTGTTTAAATTGTGGCCTCCGATGACAAATCCAGGCATAACTTCTAGGGTACTCAGCTAATCTTAATAAAAATCGCATGCTCAACTCCTTTAAAGAGAGAAATTAACCAATGTCCAGTTTTAGGGTGCATGACTGTACCTTCACTTTTGCACTTTAAAGGGTGTGGTTAATATCAGTACCTAACGCATCCCCCCAAAAGGAGAACTGGACACCTTATGGCTCCACCTGCATGTTCGCGTGCAAGTGTCTATGTTAATTGTGACCTTGTGTTAAACCTGTCACCGTGGCAGATAGATAGATAGATAAGTCTTTGTAAATATAGACAGCTGTACTACGCGTGGTATCAGTAAGAATAGTGACAGTGGCTATCGGCCCTAATTCTCACTGCAAATTTGGCTATAGATATTTTAACCGAAGCTGGCTCAAGGCTACAATTTTGGGGAAACTACTGAAATTTTACTTACGAATAGTTTAGTCTTTGACAACTGGCATAGAAACTATCGGAATAAATTTTGTAAATCGCACTTAGTGGTTGTTTAATTTACTTTTTAGTCATTTGCAACAGAACTTACGGGTTGTTCTGACTGGGGTAATTAGCAGATTTCTAACTGATACCTGGTGAAAAAGATGGGAGTTAACATTGTTCAGTGTATAATTCCCAGTTCTTTTGAACAGGAATAGAGCTTCATCCCTTGTTTAAGATTGGGTTTCCGGTCCCTTCTAAAGTCTACATCAGTTCTATACTTTAACATCTCCGCCTGAGACCCTAAAATTTTATTCGTTAATTGGTTTTTTCGTTACCTTCTACATGGTTTTAAATGCAGATTTGTCCCTCTCCGATAGTAGCTGCTACCCAAGGGTAGGGAGCACAGTTTACTCTACAAAAAATGAATAAGACAGCTCGAGCAAAATCAGGTCTTCTCCAGTCGAAATGACCAGCTTGTTAACTACATTTGAAAAGAGATCACAAATACCCTTTTATTGTCATCAAATAACACAGCTTTTAGGTGCAGAATTAGCTATTTATGTCCAGTCCAGTCCAGTCTGCGAGTGGAGTATCTTCCTTGATAGTACACCTCTTCGTAGGGAGGAAGCTAAATCGTAAGGGAGAACTGTCGAGAGGCCTAAGTTACTTTTGAACTCTGAGCCCACGTACGCATTTTTTAAAAGGCCTTGTATCGCATTATGGGCGAAGTTGGTATCCGGCTAAATTCACCGTCTCAAAGTGACGATCATTCTAGTGAGAGTTGAAATATGAGGTGATATTTTCATTAATGATAAAATGTCGAGAAATCAATATCAGAAATTAGAGAAATCGAAAGATTGCGCTCGATATTTTAAATGAAATCGAAAACAGAGGTTTATTTAAGCAGCTTAATCTTTTAAAGTTTTCATTACAAATTTACGTTTCATGTTTAACTTATTTCTGATTTATTCCAATACCAGTAACGAAATTTTTTTTTTATTATTGTTCGCATTTAACTTTGTTTAATTGACTCACTGGTTTAATTAATATTATGACATAAATTTCAGTAATATTCTGAAGAATTTCCCCACAAAGGAAGAGATGACTAGAAACAACAGAAATGTGGTTCTACAGAAGGATGCTAAGAATATTGTGGATGGGGAATGTGAATAACGAGGAAGTTTTAAAGAAAATGGAAACAAAAAGCACACTTATACTTAAAATCGGAAAGAGGCAGTTAAAATTTCTAGGATACAACGAGGAAAGAAGACTAAGAAAATTTAATACTCACAGGTCATATTGAAGGCAAGAAAGACAGGAAATTATCGAGTAACAGTGGAGGGAATAAACTTTGCTAAGCTACAAAATGAATTTGTGGAGTGCCATAATCGCCCATGTCCGAGACACGACACATAGAAGTAGGTGATGTTATTTAGTTAAAAATAAACAAACAACTAATGACATTGGTTATATTAAATATTAAAAATGCCGAACTGGTGGTGCTCGTTAACAATTTCGTAATGAATGCCTATTTACAATTTTCCTTTTTTTTTTTTTCTTCATAGCTGTTAATTTTATCTAAAAACACAAATAAAATGACGAAGATTTGCAGCTATTTCACTTTTCGCTATTAATGTCCGGTTATTTGCGACGCAAAGAAATTAATGCAGCCGCACATTTGGTATAATACTGTGTGCGTGTGTACGTTCGAGTTTAAGTTGAAGCTTCGTATGTTGTAAATAACTTCTTGGATGGAAGAGGTTGGGACCTCACTGTCGAAAAGACGAGACCGGTGGGAAATTAATAAAGATTAATCCCTTAGGGAGAAACCACTTAAAAGAGGGATTTCCGAATTATAAAAAAAAAAAAAAAAAAAAAAAAGACATGGGAATGAAAAGTGAAATTAAAGGAGTTATTCAAGGCTATTATTATTTAGTTACAAATACAATGAACGAAATAGTGAACAGTTGGTGATAGAAGCGACGTTAGGGAAGGACTTAGATGCGTACAGTATAAGCAACTTTATTTTTTAATCCGAAACTATATGTTGTTAACAATGAAACAAAAAAATTACCTTCACAAACTTAACGTGTATAGTCGAGTATAGTGCAAGTTTTTATTAATCCTTTTCTTCTCACTATACACAGTTATTTTTATTTTATTTTATTTTATTTTATTTTATTTATTTTTTTTTTTGAAAAAGTTAAAAATCGTACATTTTTGGTGATCAGTTTCACACAATACTATACTATGCTATACACAAGTTTTTTTCTATTTTTTGTTATCTTTCTGGATTGGTTAAAATTCATTCTAAAAGAAGTCAGAATCTAAGCTATACATGACATCTGCTTATATGCTAGTATATAATACGTTAAAGTACTGTAGGATACGCGTTTTTTTTATTTTATTTTATTTTTTTATTTAAGCGTTGTCTGATACTAACAGGCCAGATAGAAAGAAAAAAGACAGGAAAGCAGCGGATAAGTTGAAGACGGTGGATGACGGAACGAAGTGTAACAGGAGAAAGTGTGCTAAGAGCCACCAGGGATAGAGAGATGTGGAAAGCCATGATCGCCTACGTCCTGAAAGGACAGGGCACAAACAAGAAGAAACTTGATTGATATTTCTAGATTTTTCTTTAATATGTTTATTTGTCGAAATTCGTATGTATAAGCACCCCCCTACCAATAAAAAAAATCCCTCGGTAAAGGTTCGAACTCGCAACTCCTGCCTCGCTTGCTAACAACTACTCCATGGAGAATTTTTTTTAATGTTATCATTTCACCTCAAGTAAAATAAGGACCGCCATTAGTGCGCAGGGGGCTACAGTGAAAGAAAGGACTGGGTACAGTGGGTATTGAGAAAAGGATAAAAAATAAACGGCATCAAGAAGATGGCAATTGACGTTGCATTTAAATTTTTAGAAACTGTTAGCTATCAAGAAAACAAATAAACAGGAGTTCTATAGGCGGGAAGTGCGAGAAAAGAAACTATTGGAATAGAAGTCGCGGTTACATTTAACTATTTCAACGGTAAAAGGATGGGACCTAAATGCTAATCTAGTAGGGCGTTTAAATTCATATTTATTAAGTTACTAGCAGTTTAGCCCGGTTTCACTCGGATAGTTTAATGAATAATAAGAATAAAAAACATATGATGAATTTACATAGCAAATACTTAGACAACATCCACCGTCATCACTTTTATAGATATAAATAACAATGTAGAATGTCTCTATTAGATTAGGGTGGAAGGGAAACATGTATAGATAATATAAAGTGGGGTGATCGATTCTATATTTATTTCTATATATACTATATCAATTACTACAACAACTGATCCCTAACTTTGTGGTGTGATAAAATATATATTTTTCTACTCCTAATTTTGGCTTTCTGAAAAAATTCAAAGTGTCGTTAGCGTTCTAAAACTTTGATCTACATCTGAGCGCAACTCTCGTCGATCTAGACTGCAAAACGCAGATGCTAAGTCCTATCTATCTATCACTTACACAACGTCCACCCTCGTCACTTTTATAGATGTAGATGCATTTGCCTGTCATTTCTAGTAAGGTTTTACCAGAGTATAACGTCATATTCCTTCAACCGAGACTTGCATTCATATCGTACGATCGGTATGCATACCAACTAGAGGCAGCAATCATACATACATACATACATACATACATATATATATATATATATATATATATATATATACACGTGAAAAGATCTTGTAAAATTTTAGGATTTAGATACGTACAGAGTCGGTCTTGTTATTATATATATATATATCCACTCTCTTTACTTTTATAAATATAGATACTAAGTCTGAACACCTAGTGAATATCAATCAAGCCTCAGAGAGAGTACTTATAGTTTTATACAGGCATTTCACAGCCTGATGTTCTTATATATAAAGTTTGCATCGTTTTGAAAGACGATAAATGATTTTCTGGTGAGAAGCCCACCTCACCATCACACCCATAGGTGACGGGCCCAATCAGCTCCGATTTAAGCATAAGTTAAACAAGTGTTAAGGGTCTTATATCCCGCAAAGCACTCAGGAATTTTCTTGTTTTTAGGAACCTGTAGATTTTATAGAACTGAGTCAGTCAGTTAAGTGCCATCCGTGAAACACGCTTGGGCGATCAGGTCTCGAAAGAGACATGACTGACTGGGCAGAAGATTATCCCGCAGTAGGTTGCTATTGCTTTCTGCGGTAGACTGGTTGCCAGCCAAGGCTATAGAACCCAATCTGTCCTGTTATTTGACCCATAACTGGAGGGAGGAGACGGATTGGTACCTTTCCCAGGGGTATTTGTGCGTAGGTGGGTGCAATGAATTCAACTGGAATTCGAACTCGGCTCCCGATAGAACTGAGTACCTCCCCCATTTGAAATCCCGGTCTGCCAATAAAAGTTTTAGTAGTTTGTAGCTTTATGTCAATTTAACTAGAGCTTACTAATAGTTCTAGTTGTGAAACTCGTGTTATTCATTTTTTTTCCTTGATCTAATCAAATATTTTTATTCGAATATACATTTTAACTTTCTTATAGTATTTATTATATTTTTTATATTTACACGATTATATTAATGTCAGTATCCCCAACAGATACATATTTCTAATTTAGTTTTTTTTCTTTTTCATCTTTGTGTCATTTAATGTATCATAATGCAAAAATACATTTAATTTTAAATTCTTTTCAGTTCTTATCTCAACAAAATCGAACAATCGTAGACTTGCATTTGGTTTCGTTTAAGACAAAAACCTTGAATATATTCAAATTTACATTGGGATTCTGGCATAAAAAACTGGAAATATCTAACACGATTCAGTCACTTAAGGGCTATACGTGAAACACGCTTGGGCGATCAGGTCTCGAAAGAGACATGACTGACTAGGCAGAAGATTATCCCGCAGTAGGTTGCTATTGCTTTCTGCGGTAGACTGGTTGCCAGCCAAGGCTATAGAACCCAATCTGTCCTGTTATTTCGCCCATAACTGAAGGGAAGACGGATTAATACCTTTCCCAATGGTATTTGCGCGTAAGTGAATGCAATGAATTTAACTGGAATTCGATCTCGGCTCCCCGATTTCTCGTTCAGAGCCGATATCCACTGCACCACAATATCTTACCGATAAGGCACGTTAGTAACGGAAGATCGACTCTGAATGGCGTAGTTTATTTACACATTTGCACACAAATTTTTCATTATGCTGAAGCATTTTCAATTGTGTTTTTATAAACAGATAATTGTCTTGCGTGGATAAAATGTATTTAGCACTGTTTGACGCAGTGAATCTAACAAATTTTACTAGAAATTGATTTTCGGGAATTCCTAACCAGTGAAGTTTATGGTAATCGGTTAGTTTTCTTGAAGGCGATTACTACTGGAACGAGTAAGCTGATCGTTGATTACCCCAAACCTGTAATCTTGTGCCAGACTAAACTTATAAGTAACTGTGGTTACAAGTTTTATTAGTCGAGTTCATACATAATCAATCTAAATTTTTTATGCTGTACGGATAAAGGTTGTGTATTTCTATTGCTGAAATAAGATATGAAAAGTTAATCATAACTGGAAAACGCGTCACTAAGAATTTTATGGTTGTATTACTACTCGATATGACAATGTATTTACCAGTAATTATAATATTTTGATTTATTTAATCTTTTAATTAAATATCTCTTTAACTTAAATTTTTACACTTATTTTAAATGCTTTACCCAGGAATTCTAACAATTCTTTTAAACATTAATACAAACATCTAGGTGTATCTCTGATCTTACCTTTAGTGCAATGGGGAGATGCTCTAAGTAGAATCCCAGTAACCGGTTTTTTTGTTTTTTTTTACTGTTTTTTTTTTTTTTTAATTACTATTATTATTCGAGTTTAACTCGCACCCAGACCAGATAATAAGCACTTGTCTTTGAACGGTCATCCAAACAATTGTAAAACTCGTACAACAGAAACAGCACGGCTAATTTATCTTCCAACAAATAAAATATGCTCAGCTGTTTTCACCGTCTTCAGAATGAACACTTCCTTAAATATATTTACAGTGAGAACCGTTTTCTCAGGTGCGTTCAGTTCTTTAATACTATAACCAAAGTTCGTGAAATTCAGATAATTTATTTTCCGATAGGACGAAATAGTCAGTGTTAAACGTAGCAAGTAATCGTTGATTTTATTCATTGATGAATCATTAAGTATTATGATTATTCCAGACTTTCGGCTTCAAAAGGTTCGTTGAAAAGCAACTAAAATTTAGCTAATTTAAATATTGCTACTGATTAAACAGTATTTCGATTTTGATTTCCTGCAATGTCTTTAGAAACTTCTGGACGAGCACGAGCCATGGAAACTTTTTCAGTCAGTCAGTTAAGTGCCATACGTGATACACGCTTAGGCGATCATGTCTCGAAAGAGACATGACTGACTGGGCAGAAGATTATCCCGCAGTAGGTTGCCATTGCTTTCTGCGGTAGACTGGTTGCCGACCAAGGCTATAGAACCCAATCTGTTCTGCTATTTAACCCATAACTGGAAGGAAGAGACGGATTAATACCTTTCCCAAGGGTATTTGCGCGTAAGTGAATACAATGAATTGAACTGGAATTCGAACTCCTCTCCCCGGTTTCTCGTTCCGAGCCGATATCCACTGTACCACAACGCACATCCTTTTTTAGAGTACCTGGGTTATTTAAGTGGCGATATATGTTGTTTTGTTTTGCGTAATATAAGAAATAATAAATGTCCTTCACCAATTAATGCTGTTCTATTGAAAGATTAGCTTTATTTTTTGGAAGGTGAACTAGACTATTAAATAATTCAAGGTGAACTAGACTGTACTTAAATCTTCAACTTAGCTGTACTGTCACAATCGTTTCTATAACTAAAATGCTACATATTTGTTGTAGTGTCAGGATAGGAGGTAGTGTCTTGCCTCTGAACACATTCTTAGGGGCTTACGGCCATATCACGTTGAATACACCGGTTCTCGCTCGATCACCGAAGTTAAGCAACGTTGAGCCTGGTCGGTACTTAGATGAGTGACCTCTTGGGAATACCAGGTGCCGTAAGCGTATAGTGACGAACGTGCGTTGTGGTGCAGTGGATATCGGCTCGGAAAGAGACATCGGTGAGCCGCGTTCGAATTCCAGTTGAATACCCTGCATTCACTTAAGCACTGATACCCTTGGGAAAGGTATTAATCCATCCCTTCCCTCCAGTTATGGGTTAAATAACGGGGTAAGACTTGGGGACCCTGCCCTTAAAACAAATCCCAATGAATCTTGGTACTCGAAAAGAAAAATGTATTACTAGACACAAAAACTTGTATAAAAAAAAAAAACAATAAATTGTTGAAAGAAAAAGGTATTACCAGCAATAAATAAATAAAATTTAGTTGGCAATAAATGACCCGCCGAGGTTGATATACCATAAAACAAAAACAACCAACCAACATTCTTAAGTTTCCAAGAGGTTTTTCGGTGCATTGGATTAGTTAATATTTTCTTAAAAAAACAAAAAATGTTTTTAGCATAAGACAACAAAGTGTAGTGGATATGAAAAGGTTTGTGTGGGGGAGCATTTGTTATTTAAAAATGTTGCAATTCTATTTTTGATATCGTTGACCAATACCAAACTTATTTAACCATCCCTGCAGGCAAGAATATCCTTTTTATAGCATTGTTTTGTAATTTCTGAAAGATTTCTTCTTTGAAAGGATATAAAAAAATATTCTTGCATAAAAAGACTAATTGATAAAATGTCGCCGACTAGTTATAGTTAAAACAGAACTATAATAGCACGAAATACTTTTTTATTCTAACTTAAAACCTACATTATTTTTATTTTTCAATGTATTCAGGTAATTTTCTATAAATATTTTCATGGCAACTGCTCTGACGGGCTTTTTTCCATGGTGACCCGTTCACGTGAATTTAAGCGTGATACTAGATATGAATCTAGGTGCTACTCTTTTACCGTTAAAATTGTTAAATGTAACCACTACTTCTACTCCAACAGTTTCTTTTCTCGCACTTTCTACCTGCGGAAAACTCTTCCGCTTATTTGTTTCTCTGGTAGCTACAATATCCAAAACTTTAAATGCGACGTTAATTTCTATCTTCTTGAATCTCATTCACATTTTATCCTTTCATCAGTAGCCCACTGTACTTTTCTCACTGGAACCCCCTTGCACACTAGTGGCGATCTTTTCTTGCTTGGGTTGAAATGATTTTAAAAACTCGGTGCGACTGTAGCGTTAGTTCTACTGCAGCATCGAACTATAATAGAATATTTTATGTGTATACAGATTTCTTTAAACCTCATATACTATTTAAGGTAGAGAGGTAAGAACAAATGCACTATCAAATACAATACATATTTATTTTAGCGATAAACACTTTGTGTATCTTCTAGGAATGGCATAAATAGATCATTGGAATTTTTTTCTCATTTTCCAGCAAAAATGATCAAGATGTGAATGGAACAGCTGACGACCAACACCTCGCATTTTCTTAAGATTCTTAGTTTTAGCATCCAACCACGATCCCTCAAATTCCTGGGTGTGTGCTCCTGTCGCTGGAATATCCACGGTAGACCCCCGCGCTGCACCTGGGTAGACGATTTATTGAGGTAGACCCCATTTTATGACGAAAAAACCTTGGTTATAAATATTTGGTTGGAATCAATCTAGGTATTTCGAAGACGTACACAGAAATGTATTGAAATATAAATGTATAAAAACAAAAATTTCATACCAACTAATCCGGTTTCGAAAATTCGAGTAAACGAGAGGAAATGAAAAGACATGTTTACCGGATGAGCTGTTAACGACGATTATTGCAGCGGTTCTTGGGGTGATTTGCATGAAAATCATTAGAACCGGGAATCTTTTAAATAATTTATGCTGCTACAAGCCTGCATGCCTCTCTCTTTATTCGGAACAATAGCAGTAGAATCGGTTTCTGAGCCACCCAGGCACCGTGCTTAGCAGGGACCTCATTTCCTACAGAAGTTTCATTTTCATGCGCAAGTACTTTTCATGCAAAAACATATCGCGACTGCTTTTGAATTTTCGGGTTGAGTAAATTGGCGCTTTTCTACTTCGTTTTGTATTGATTTAATAATGGCTGTGCTTAGACGTTAACGGTGAAATAAAGATTTAATCAGTGACAGAATTGAATTTTGAAACCTTTCGGGAAGGTAGAAATTTAAATATTAAATGAGTTTTTTCCCTTGTCTATTTACGCTAAATCACGTGTTCTAATGGATATACAAAGTTCTAAGCTCATATTAAATTGTGCTGATTGTTTAATTTTTTAACGTAAAATGCATATTTAATCTCAATTTCTCGGTTACTGCATGCTAGAACCTGCTTGGCATTTTTCTCCATCAAAATGAAGTATAACTGATAGCAGACATTTCTATGATCATTTAAGTGTTTTAGTTTTTTTAATCAAATAATTTTATCGGCCGTGGAAGCAACAAAAAATGCATGGCAACCAGCTTCCTACAAATCTTGTATTGTTCTAAGATTATCTCTCAGCATCTCTGTTTCAGGCCTTGGAATCATTTATTATTTAATAAAATTTTATTTGAGATGTTAAATAGTTTTGAGTCGCAACCAAGAATCAAACTTATATAAAACCTTAGAATTTTCGAAATTCTTTTTTCCAGCAAAATTTTTAGAAGTCTTCTGTCTGATGCTACCCGAAAGAGATAGAAATATTGGTATTTACTGACCTTAAAGAACCATTCAGTCAGTTAAGTGCCATACGTGATACACGCTTTGGGCGATCATGTCTCTTTCGAAACATGACTGACTGGGCAAAAGATTATCCCGCAGTAGGTTGCCATTGCTTTCTACGGTAGACTGGTTGCCTGCCAACAATATAGAACCCACTCAGTCCCATTATTTAACCCATAACTGTAGGGAAGAGATGGATTAATACCTTTACCAAGGGTATTTGTGCGTAAGTGAATGCGAGGAATTCAACTGGAATTCGAACTCGGCACCCCGATTTGTCGTTCCGAGTCGATATCCAGTGCATCTCAAAGCCCATCTAAAGCACCATTAAGGAGGACTAATTGTACAGGGAGTCTGCATGCCTTGAAAATAAGTATCGGAAAACCTCATGTTGAACCCCCCCCCCCCCCCCCGCGAAACTGGTAGAAAGCTCAAGTAGGTCAGAGGTTAAAGTATTGTGGAAGATTGAACGAATTGACAAAATAGGAGCGACATAAAACTGTTTGGAAGTTAATTGCACTTACCAGATTTTGAGAAAGTAATTCTTTATATATATATATATATATATATATATATATATAATACTGCACTGAGTTCACGGATAATGCAATCAAATATGTAGTGTCCCTTTCTTAGTTTACACAAAGAATTGCTAAGAAAACCTGAATACATTCATTACATTCTAAGCATTCTTTCTTGTTCGACCAAAGCTTAAAAGCCATTCAATGAGTCTCTTTATCTGCTCTCTCTCTATATATATATCTTTATCTATGGGCACCTCAACATGGTGTAATGGTGAGCAAGCGTGTTTCGCTAGAACCGGTTACAGCTAAGTAGTGAGTTCGATCCTCACTGGGTTTCCCAAAATTTCGGCCTTGTGCCACATCTAAGCGGCGCTTAGAAATTCAGCTTTCTATCTTCATCAAGGCAAACTGCTTCGTCGATTAGTAAGTAAACGCAATTTGACAAATGCCAAATGATCATTTAGTATGCAAGTCCTGTGAGAGACAAAGCTTGCGTAAAATACTTTAATCAAATTATTAGATGGTCTCTTTTAAACTAGTAATATTCTCACATCTTATCGATCAGTTTTAATCAAGAAAGTGGTGATCAAGAGAATATCCCTCGCATTATTCACAGACGTTTCCCTAAGTTGATTTCCCAGGTCACGCAAGACACTTTAATTTGTCCGTCTGCAAAAGATTAACGAAAACACTTGATCACTGAAACAGAAACATTGAGAACGATCTATGTCTGCAAGTTGCTCATAGCTTTGCATTCACATGGTTGATGCTTGTAGAAACTATTTACTATTGTATCGATAATTAATGTCAGGCTTTGTCTAACTGGACACAGGGCAATACTAATAGTAACTATTGAACACTCTACATGCTCGGAATGATTACCTTACGAAACGTGACTTTACAACAGGTGCCTATTTCTGTACATATATTTCGAACAAATATACAGGAAAATTTAGAGAATTATATTTCGAGGTGTTTCCGCGTTATTCTGTATTACTGATATTCTGTCCGTTTTATAATGGCCAATCGAATTGCGCAGTCGGTATATTATAAAATTGGTGTCAAAGGTGCTTTCAAAGTAGTTTTTTTCCTCTCAAACTATCTAATCTTTCATGTTAATAATTAATAACACTTCTAAATCTTTGTCATAGACTGCAATGAAGATATGACGAGATCTGAAATATCGTCAATATTTGTCGTGACATAACATCTTGATTTTGAACTGCTATTAACTACATCCCAACCACCAGCGTTTAGTTGGTAATGCTCTTTCATAAAGCAAATGTTCTACATGTACTGTGTCCCTCTATTAAATGAGCGATTATGGCTCTCCAAAATTCCTTCTCCGTTGTAGATTTGAGTAAATGTTGGCTTCACGCTTTCTATTCTAATCCCTGTTCGGCTCACACAAGCTCGTTGGTTAGGTTCTGTGCTGCTTTCCTCTGTCCGTCTTTCTTTCAATATGCCCTGTTAGTGTCAAAGCTCTAAGCTTTCTTTCCTCATCATGTGGCTTAGAAATTTCAGTTGTCGCTTTTTGATAAGTATGTGTCTTTTTTGTTTTTGTTTCTAAAACTTCGTCATTGATCACGTATTTACTATATACAATCTATTGTTATTTTTCATGCTTATAAAATGAAAGTTATAATAATTCTCATTATATCAAGGAAATTCATGTCTACCGTTTCGTCGTTACTGACAGCGTTTTCCGTTATCTATAATTACATTGAGAAACTTTAAATTGTTTTATACTTTTTCTTTGTGTCTGCTTATTTATGGAGTCGAATGCAGTCTTAACACAATACTAGGACAATATAGTAACCTTTAAGCCAGTATTCATGTACCTCCAACTTGGATACTGAAAAAAGTTATAGCTGATCATCTTCAGATATTATCTTATAAACGAGAATGTTTACCTCTGTGCAATGAAGAGCTCGCTTTGATTTGAGAACATTTCACAGGCTTGCTCCAGTCTGTCAATATAGTCTTTTTGTAGATAAGTGTGTTAATGTCTTTTTCGATTTTTCCTCGGACGAAGTGAATGAAATAGTAGTAAACAAAGAAACTGCGTTTATTAGCAAATGAATGCTTTTCTTCTGTCTGAAGAACTAGTAACACCAAACCAATTCTTTCGACTTGACACTAGTTAATACTGTATTATAGGTAGCTGAACAGTTTCTTTTGTTCGTCTGTAACCGGTGTGTGAAAAGAAGCCCTAAGGATTTGGGATTTGGCCAATCGAACAAGTCAGGATCAATATATTCCGAGTGGTTCAGTGATTCTTACGTTCAGCCCTGTCCGTTATCTTTCTCAGTGTACTTCATTCATCCAGCAACAACTTCCGTTCATATAAATGAATCTAGTGCCAAACAGGGAACAAAATATCAAGACAAAATATACCGTTATGATAATAGCAGTATTTTGTTTTAAAAGGTCTTAATTTCTGTACTTTCGTTTTTACGTTCATTTGAGAGCCGCATGTACTAAAACATAAAATAAAAGGAACAGAAGAAATGATTTTTCTCTGTGTATAATACGCATACTTTTTAACAAACATAGGGCCTGAGTACGTACCCGTTACGTCGATGCATTTTAACCCGCAACCGGATTTAAACTTGAAGGCTATTTGCTGCATTGGGGAAAGTATATTCCTTGTGCGTTAGTTGTATAGCAGGCAATACTGCTCAGACATCAGAAAATTCAGTTTTTAAAAAAGATACTTGTTACGTTAAGAATTAACCCTGTGCTTCGTAATAATAAAACCTGTGCCAGATGTAAAATATTTGTTATAGATCATGTGTATCTCCGATTTTTTGTTTCGCTATCCACTACATCACAACGCACATCCTGCACAACTTAATAACGTAGAAACAGGAGAAATGTGTTGCGACAATCTTCCAAGTTAAGAAGACCGGACTGGTTTTAAAAGTAAACAGAATTCCTAGTATTTTATCAAAGTTTCATCATTGTTACCACTGTAAAATAATTAAACTTAGTCACAAGTTTAGCTAAGTATCACACAAGGCCACAAACTCTGAAAACTTAGTTGAATTCGCTACATTAATAGACTAAACTATCGCCCGGTTCACACTCCACCCACGTCTATTGAACACGTCAAAAAGCTCATCCCTTGTTCCCTGTTTACGATGTGGTTTCCGGCTTTTTCTTTTCCAATCTTTTCACACTTTTCTTTTTTTTTTTTCTTTTTTTTTTCTCAATTGGAGTAGATACACTAAACTATCGCCCGGTTCACACTCCACCCACGTCTATTGAACAGATGAAGAAGCTCATCCCTTGTTCCCTGTTTAGGATGTGGTTTCCGGTTTTTCTCTTTTCCGATCTTTTCACTCTTACGTAGCCCCCCTGCACATCAGTGGCGTTACCGCCTTGCTCGGGGTGATATGATTAAAAAAAAACGGTCTATAAAATCAATTTGTGAATGATTTCTCTCTTTTGTGGTAAGTCCTCTTAATTCATCTTAATCAGCTGAAACTATGACTTGTTCGAATGTCTATCGTATCTTTACACTCCTAAGAAAAAAGACCAGAGCTAAGAATAACTGAAATATAACAGCGGCCAACCTTTTTCTTTGTCCATAACACAAGAATACACCAAAAAGTAATCATACGCCATCATTACTGCTAATAAAGATCGATATTCAACCGGGAGTTAGTTTATTTGCTTCCCCTTTTTGCTGTTCATATTTTTGACTTGCCTTTTATCAGTGATAGAAAAAAAATTCTTTATCTAGAATACGAGGAGTGTGAAGATGTTGTCTTGAATTAATTTCTATAAAAAGTGTGTACACATCGACATAGTGGTAAACCTGTTTATATAATCAGTTACTGAATATTTGTCGTAGCAGTAGCAACATTCGGTATAGATAAGAATTATATTCAAGATGGTTAGTGTTTCAAATGTGGTGCGAATTTTTTAAACTTGAAATACATTCTTTATATGCTTTGGCTATTGTTCACATCTTTGAAAATCAAATGTCTGAGTCATCTGACATTGAATTTAAAGCTCTAAAAACACACCACTTATATCTCCTACGGTGGTGCAGTGGATATAACCGTTGGTCACTCGTTCAATCTTTGCATCTGGTAGTGAAAACGATGTACACTGATTTAGCAGGAACAGACATAACATGAACAAAAATGACAGTAATCAACGCGTAAGATACCCCCGTGCAAATATAATTGATACCTGAAGATGTCTAGAGGGTCCTTGCCGAAACGTTGTGTACATCATATATATGTATTAATTAGAGAACAGTAGTTCGAATCCGTTAAAGTATATTGAATATTCCTTACCTGAATAATGTATAGTTTTTGTTTATACTTCTAAGATTAAGTAGTATTTACCGAATTTACATTATTCGGACTATTGTCCCCATCTTAGCAATGTTTACAATGTTTCGACCATTGTATGCTCCGGCCTTCAAGTGATAGGAATTTCAAACTGATCCCTTCATTACGATCACTGGGGTATATATTTATCATTCTATGTGCGAAGCCACTTCTGGTAGTTATGAGCTATCTCCCTTTTAACTTGACTCGTTGTTCTTTAGTTGTTGAAATTTAAGTTTCACGAGATTAATACTTGTGACTATATGAAATTTTTCTCAGCTCTGTGTGTTGTTTTGTTTACAATAACGTCCGCCCTGTACAAGGCCCGGAAGCTACTCCAGGTAGAGGGTGACAGAGAAAGAGGATAGGTTTGGAAGGTAACAGTTAGCCCGAGATTTTAACAGGTTAAGATTGAAGTAATCGGGAAAACATCCTCTTGGGTGTTCTCGGGTGGAACTTCTCACCAACGAAGTACGAAAGGGAATGAGAATGGTTCACTACAATGTGCACAGCATGACGGGTCCTAGCCGTAAAGGTTAGAACTAAGAAATGTAGTTTGTCTGAGCACTTTTCATTCGAGTAGCGATAAAGGAATGAGAGGCTTGCGGCAATTCGTCTGGACGAGAAGTGTTGCAGGGTGAAAAATAATTTATCACCTACATGGATGCCGAGACGAGTTTGGATTCGATCGAGACGACTGGGCGGCTCCTACCAAAGTAACCGTCGTCTAGTCTAGGCCTGATCTGGCTCTTTTAAAGGTATCGGGTAACACAAAGAATATTTTCCGCATCTTTAGCGATGTACGAGTTCCGCTTGAGGTCCGGGTTAAGTGTACGTATGTATTTTCAAGTCTAATAAGAACTTGAAGTAAATATACATTCGTTTTGAGTTATTTTGTCTGATACTTAGTGCCCGTAAACAATGGTTTACCTGTAAAGAAAAGTCTGAAGTAAATTTGCTTCAATGATTTGAAGATCGGACGAAGAAATCACCGATTCTATTTCAAGATTTATATTTAAATTTAGTATTTACTCAATGCTAAAATTAAACTTAGTCCTTGACTAAAAAGATCTTCATCGTAACAAGTATGTGATACGGTTAATTTATCCCACGTCTCCTTTTTCTTTCCTTTTTTTTTTTTTTTTTTTTTTAAATTAATTGGATACAAATTTTTGATTGCCGGCAAAGATGCAAAAAGTTTTAATTAATTTTGTTTCTTTGATCAGATGACAAAAACATCGAACAAGACCGGGTTAAATTTCGTATCGAATCGGATCCGATTATATTGTATTACAATCTGTCAAGAATCTATGAGAAAAAGAAAAAAATCAAGTTCTTGCTACATTGATATTCGGATCGTTTCAGATCAGACACCAAAAGTAACTATTTTCGTTTCGTACATTTTAAGCGCATTTTTCTCTAACGCTAAAGCATTTGTTATTTTTTAACGCACTTTAAAATGAAAAAAAAAATACTTTCGAGTTGAACTAAAAATTCAGCAGGTATACAATGAGAAGTTGCCGAAAATTCTCGACACCGATCCAAGAACACTATAAGTTTGAGCTGAGAACTTTTCGGTAATCCTTCGTCAACTGTATTTATATTTACAAAATTTAATTATGAAATTCACTTCCTCAACAAGAAGAAAATAAACTCTGTTGCACCAATCCTCCAAATAGAAATATCTTATATGCGAGCGAGCGAGCGATCGATATACAGCGAATTTACCAAACAAACTTAATTCTCTCGACTCTACCGTCGTCGTCGTCCTCCTCCTCCGAATAGATGGATACTAAAAGTAAAACTATTAAGCATCTTACCTCGTCAGAAGCTCCCAATCATTTATCTTATGAGATTTTTGTTCTGGGTTGTTAAAATTATTTTCGTCCCCACGTCCACTCTAATATGGCGCAAGGCTGTTTAAAAGTGAACAAGTGGGATGAGAGTTCAAAGATAGTCTGGTTCTCTGACACTGTTCGTTTTACGGACGTCCCAGATGCCTAAACCCATTCCGAGATTGAGCCTGGGGAGACGGTTCTCCATTGAGACTGTAATTTGCGCCCTTCTCTAGCCAAGAGGCCGAGAAGAGATTGTTTTTAATAAATCGGATAGGGACTTAAAACAATTTCGATATGTTTATGAAGACCGTGAAATCACAAACTGTCCTGAGTCGATAACAAGATATTTCGCCTATAGGAGGAAAATATCAAGATTATAATTTATTAAAAGTTTCTAATCAAGATTACCTTTTTTTTTTTAATTTGATATTTTATGGTACTGTAGAGAAACAGAACAAATTATCACCCGTTCTGGATATATTCTGTAGGCAAAAACGAACTAACGTAAATGTTGTTTTTTCATTTTTATTCATTTACTGAAATTAAGGTTTGTTTACATTATTCTCATGCTTCTGATGTCTTGAAATGCTGTTAACCTTCGAATACCATTGAGAAAATTTCCTACCTGAAAGTTATATATTTTTCTTTGTGAAAACGTTAAATAGAATGTATCTTCTTCTTAATGTACCGTGTTTCTTCATGGCATAGGTGATCATGGACTTTCAATTGCTTCTGTCCCTTGTTGCCCTTAATAATTTTTTTTTGTTATGTCTCCCAGACCCCGATCCGCCATCCATTTGCTGAAGCTTATCAAATGTCTCGCGCTGCTTTCCTCTGTCTCTCTTTCCCTCTATCCGTCCTATGAGTATTAGATTCTCCAGGCCGTCTTTACGCGTTACGTGTCCTAGAATCCTCAGCTGTCTGTTCCTGATGCTAAGTACAATTTTCAACGAAAATCTGTCAACAGAATATCAGTCATTTTATCTAAACACAATGTTCTATTTTGCATAACCATTCAGTCAGTTAAGTGCCATACGTGAATCACGCTTGGGCGATCATGTCTTGAATGAGACATGACTGACTGGGCAGAAGATTATCCTGCAGTAGGTTGTCATTGCTTTCTGCAGTAGACTGGTTGCCAGCCAAGGCTATAGAACCCAATCTGTCCTGTTATTTAACCCATAATTGGAGGGAAGAAATGGATTAATACCTTTCCCATAGGTATTTGCACGTAAGTGAATGCAATGAATTCAACTGGAATTCGAACTCGGCTCTCCCGATTTCTCGTTCCGTTGCACCACAACGCACATAACCATTACCAGTAAAGAAAATGGAATCTGTTAACACAGTATGAGCCGGATAGTTTTCAATTAACTTGAATACTCTTGAAAAGTAAGACTTCACTTCTCCCTGTTGAGTGTTGATAACTTTACAAAGTGTCTTATCATTACTAAAGTACAAGAGTTGACGGACAGATGTATGAAAACAAAAATGCTCTCCAATAACTGTATTATTTATCCAGGCAGTCAACCTCATTTAACAGCGACTAACAAAATGAGAACATTAAACTCCGACTGACTGAGAGCTGAAAAGTGCTATCAGAATAAGATTCTTGTGATTTCAGTTTTCGTTTTTTTTTTTTTGTTTAGTGGCTGCATATTGAAATCGTATCATGACTCAATATTTTACATATATAATGGGTGTATGAAAATGGAAGACAGTTTAAACAAACCAAAATTTTTATTTTATTTTTTTTGGTTTCTATAAAACTAAGTAAAAAGTGAAAATAGGATGCATTTTTTAAGTCACCTTAACCCATTTTAACCCAGTGTCCTCAGGTTTTAGAACATTAAATTCATTTACAAATCACAAGAATTTTTCTTCCAAGTGGACAATATTTAGAAGGTAGTTTTATTGATGAATCAATATGTCCTCACTACCTATAATAATGGTTTTATATAATGATTTATACCCATTATTTTTTTACAGTTTTTTATGCTGTACTCAAATGAGAACACTGGGTATTTTATCCCAAATATAGTCTGGTTCTCTGACACTTTTTCTGACGCCCTAGGTGCCTTAAATGGGTTAAACGTTATTCATAATGGATAGTCATATTTGAGTAAACGCTGCACTTATTAAACTTTATTTATTTTCGTATACTATCCGGGATGTCCAAGGAATTTTAAAGAAAAATTTTCGCTCTCCGATTTCTCGAACATGAATAAATATACAGTTTAATAAATAAATGTTGCGTCTACTCAAATATGAGTATCCATTAAAAATAACGTTTAAAATGGCAAAAACAAATTTGGCAGATTAATAAAAATTAATTTACTTTCTTTATAAAAATTGCTTAGTATGATGATTTTCTAGGAGTTGCTTAGATATGGCACAAGGTCGAAAATATGAGGCACTTAGTGAGGATCGAACTTGCTACTCAGTCGTAATTGATCTAGCAAACCAAGCTTGCTAACCATTACACAATGTCAAAGTGACTGCCTCCCCCCCCTCACAAAAAATGACTAGCATGCATACAAAGAAAAAAATATTAGTTAGGAATTGTGTGTGTAAGTTCATTCCCTAAGGGGAAAAATATCTAAACATTTATTGTATAAAAAATACAATTATGGCATCAGGCCGATTTTTTTTTTTTTTTTTTTTTTTGGCAGGGGGACTCAGGCTGGTCTTCAGTACCTATCCTATACCTAGCTAATCCAACTCACGACCCAAACATACTTTACAATTTTCTCATCCACCACAAGAACTTGTCCGTCCGCATTCAATTTTTCATACACCAAAATACCTCGTCCGTCCGCATTCAATTTTTCATACACCAAAATACCTCGTATATCCGCATTCAATCCTTCATACACCAAAATACCTCAAACGTACCAGGAACCTAAAAAAAACCCAAATGAGCATTAAAATTTTATTGTGAACAATAAATACAAAAATATATTTAAAACTATATCATGAAAAGATATGTGGGGAGGGGCATGACATAAATTCCAAAAACAATTTTTTTTTTTTTTTGAAACAAAATCATAATTGTTAGTTGGACCCAACCAACCCACAAAACAAAGAAGCCATTGTATGCTGGCCATAGGACAAAATCAAGAGGCACTCTTTCTACATGGAGTGGAAAGGAGAAAATAAAATGGATGGGGAGAACATAATCCTAACCCAGATGAGATAAAATGAGACAAAAATAAAAATTTGGGAATCTCGACCTGGATCATAAAAGACAATGCAGGGGACAGACTAGGAATCACATAATCAGAAATATATCTTTAAGCCCAATGAGAAGGTCCCGGTGATATCGTCAGTAGAACATATTGGGAGGAAACGACATAAGAGGAAGAAGGCAGGAAATGTCCCGCTTTTATAGGTACTTGACAGCGTCGCGTAAAGACTTCTTTTGATAAAAACTGGCTAACCTATTTGAAGATAACCTACAAAGTCTATGGCTATGATGTATCAAGCTGGGTAACAAATTTGGCCACATATCAGTGAAAACTTTACTACTTTCCACGACATCAACTACTCAGTTCTGATTAAACTCCACTTAAAACAATGAACCTTGCGAAGCAAAAATAATTCGATATAATTCAATATATTCTCTTAGTAAATCTAGGAAAAATCTCTAGAGCATTAAAATCTTATAAGCCACTCTCATTTTAAGAATAAAGAATATGACTCACTTCGAGATTATCACTCGTGGGTGACCTCAGAGCTTGCTAGTAAATTATAATTTAACATCTTGTACATCCAAGACGCAGAATTAATTTGAAAACTAATTTTGATGCAGCCTGTCTATAATAAATGAATCGATGTTCCATAAACAATTTATTGGCAGATTCAGTGGCATTGTATTGCATTCTGATAGACAACATTTTTGATTGAAAATAGAATGCACTTGGTAGTGGAAATCGTTTACGAAATCGAAGAGTCTACAGTCTCATTGCCGTTAGCGCTGTTAACAGCCCTTCACATATAAGTCGCTTTTATTGCAAGATATTACA
Source organism: Ascarosepion bandense (assembly GCA_037127315.1). NCBI lineage: Eukaryota > Metazoa > Mollusca > Cephalopoda > Sepiida > Sepiidae > Ascarosepion > Ascarosepion bandense. The sequence goes on along the minus strand of JBBBDQ010000145.1, from coordinate 12,455,035 downwards.
GCAAACAAGGTAAGTATCCTCATGGATTTATGGCAAGCTTCAAGATTTTCTATTAAGATGGAATGCAGATATAATTAAAGTGAATTATAGATTGCCTGGAGTTGAGTGAGAAGAGAAAACGGCATTTTCACGTCGCAAGCTCTCAGGTCTAAGGGCACTAGAGGAATAGATATTACGATTTATTATACACACACAAAACCAATGTGGATACACACGAACACTATCATGTATGACACAAGGATATATATATATATATATAGCTTTACATTTTGAAGTGTTTTAGTTTTATTTACACTATTTATATTCGGACTATTGTCCTCATCTTTTTTGTCCTGGCAACGTTTCGGCCGTTATGCTCTTTGGCCTTCCACAGATGTATATCGATCTGGGTAAACTTTTTTAATTAATTCTCTCCAAACAAAGGGATAATTCCATTAAGATGCAAGGAGCGAAGAGAATGAAAAGAACTTATATATATGCGCCTTGTCTTTTCGGAATGTAGGCGACCATGGCTCTCTATGATTTTCTGTCGTTCGTGTCTCTTGAGAAATTTTGTATTTTGTTATTCTTCCTAATCTTTGTTGTGCTTGGAGAATATGATACTCACAGGGCAGATAGACGGAAAGAGACAAGCGTAAGCAGCGCTTGATGGATTTCAGCAAATGGATGACAGAGCGGATTTTAGGAGAAATAGCAAGACAAAGATTATCATATGGAGAGCTACGATCGCTTACGTCCTGAAGCGATACATCACATAAAAGTAGGTTGTGTCGTTTTCAATCTATTTTATGAGTATCAAATTTTCCAAGCCCTCTTTTCTCATTATGTGTGCTAGAAATTTTTACAACTTCTTGATAAGTATAAGTTTGGTTATTGTCTCCATTTTCTCTAAAACATCATTGTTACTCCAGGGTGTCACCAACATGACACCAAATCCAATGCTTCAAATCACTAGGCCGTAATTTTTTTTTATTATTATTCACAATCGAGGCGTAAAAGAAATCTATAATTGCTCGAAATAAACTTGAAAGTAAATATCTTTTGAAATCTTGTTGTATATTGAAAAACGACTTTCCTTTTAATGTCTTCCTATTTTTAAACTTTGTCTTACAACAATGCTAACGAAGGAATTGCCTAGCGACTGTAGATGATAATAAACCCAACAAACCATCTTTCTTTTCTTGTTTGATTAGATACCGAGAAGGAGAAATCACATTTTTCACTGCCGCGCTTGGGAAGATGTTGCATAATTTAAAACTTGCATATTTTTAAGAAATTCCCTCGATCGAATTCAAGTAACATGAAGCGCTGGCATTTATTTAAATATTAAACCCGCCAGCGAAGTGAGGCTCTCGGTAGGCATCGATGTTGACGTGTCTGCATTTCTAGTGCCTTTCTGCCATTTAAAATTTATAAATGATTTACCAGACTCGTTACTCTATTAGCCGAGTGAACATTTTGCAGGGCAACTAAAACTGCCCGAATCGAAATTGCAGTCTAATTTACATACTATGAATTTCCTATTTGTTTGTGTGGGGATAATTTACACTTTTATCAACTTAGGTTGATAACAATCAATAAGTGTGTGTATGTATATACATATAATTACGGAAAATCCCGTAGTTTAACGAAATGGTTTTAACAACCAACATATTTTATGTTCAATCAAATAAATTATCTTATTGACCAGTTATTGGTCAGAAACAAAAGAAAAACAGCAAAGATTCTTGGAGCATATAAAAAAGTAACGCTGTACAGCGGTGGTGATGTTTGCAGATTGTTCCAAGAGAAGTTAGCCATAGTATCACTTTCAGAGCGGGAAAGGCTACTATTTTTTTTAATCATATCACCCCCCGAGCAAGGCGGTAACGCCACTGATGTGCAGGGGGCTACATAAGAGTGAAAAGATTGGAAAAGAGCCGGAAACCACATCCTAAACAGGGAACAAGGGATGAGCCTTCTCACCTGTTCAACAGACGTGGGTGGAGTGTGAACCGGGCGATAGTTTAGTCTAAGGTCCGAAGTAATGCCCGGATGTAAACACATCAGAAAGTATATTTTAGGATCGTACAAACTCTGATGAAAATGTTTACAATTCATGACTAGACCCTCCCCTATTTTAAGCTTTCGGTTATGCAATTCCGGAAGTCCCTGTGATGCGTTCGAAAAAGCGTTGAATGATCAGTTAATTCATAACGCCTGAAGATACCGAAAGGTTGAAACCAAGGTAACGTAATTAGATTAGCTTTCGAATTAAAATTTATAAATATATCTTACAAGTCGTACAAACTAATGGGTTAGCGGTCCACTGTTTGTAGTGATTTACTTTTTTAAGAGTGCTCAATATTTAGTAGAGATTTATATATAGTAATATTTTTGTTTTTTACTATAAACACTAGTAACAAAAATATTACTTATATATATATAAGAAAAATTAAGGCAAACACGTTATTTCATGGAAAAACGGAAGTGTAGGCCTATTTCAGGCGAACCATCATCAGCTTCCGTCTTTATTGTACAAAGGGTTTTACAATAAAGACTGAAGCTGATGATGGTTCGCTTGAAATAGGTCTACAATTCCGATTTACCATGAAATAACGTGTCTGCCTTAATTTTTCTCATATTTGCTCTATATCTATTTATATACATATATATTTAGAGCTCTCTTAGAGAGTTATCCTACCACTGTATATACAGGGTACTCTTTTTGATTCTTCTATACTCACACTGCATGCTGAGATATATATATATATATGAGAGAGAGGGGTTAGACATGAAAATCTGCATGTTCGACGAAAAAGACAGTAGATAAGGAATAATCTCAACAACCGACTATAGACGAAACTATTGCCCGGTTCACACTCCACCCACGTCTTTTGAACAGGTGAAGAGGCTCATTCCTTGTTTTCTGTTTAGGATGTGGTTCCCGGCTTTCTTTTTTCCAATCATTCTACTCTTAAGTAGCCCCATGCGCATCAGTGGCGTCGCCCCACCTTGCTTGGGGTGATATGATTAAAAAACAAAACAAAAAAAAACAAAAGCCGAGCCTCATGCGAGAAAAGTAGTATTGAGTCGAATCTTCCGAGTATTATTCATTTAAAATTCTTAATACGCAATAAAACATTAAATTTACATCCATACGCCAATCAATTGCAACGTGTTCATAAAAAAATTGTTCGAAATGCGCCCTGCGCTCCTCCGTAGGAAAAATAGTACCTAATCTCAGAAGTATGGACAAATGATGTAATATTTTTTTCTTCTTTTTCTGAAGAAAAAGATTGGTAAATAAAAACGGAAATTATCTCTGACTTTACCTAAATATATCCTGAACAGTGCAGTTCCCCCCCCCCCCCCCAGTTACAGATTAATCTTTAGTTTCGTTGCTGCATGCGTCTCTCTGAGACGAAGAACCGAATCATTCTCGTTATCATCTGACTTCATTTATAAGAACAATCTGTCCGAATGAGTTGTTTTTGCGGTGAATGGCTATTTTATAGGAGCCGATGTGACATAAAAATTATTTTATTTACAGCGTCACTCAGAAATTAAGAGTCGGTGATTATTCTAAAATCAATTTCAAGAAAATACACCGGTGTGGCTGTTGATGTATAAAACTGTTCGAATTTATTGGTCCATTTCAATTTTCCTGTTCAGAAAGTGACTGCGACAGACAATGACTTTAGCCCCTACACATCCCGCGCAACCGCGACTGGTGCAAGTTTCGTTGTCACCGTAAATAAAAACCTGTGTGCACACGCGTGCTTGTTTCCATATCATAAAATCTAAATTTATGTTGGAGATGTGGAAATGGCTTAACTGTACGGGGGTATAAATGCAAACCGTTCGAATTTCGGCTGAGACTGATGTTAAATCCCTTCTGATATCCTTGGTAGGGAGCATGTGTATTTATTTTTCTGTTTTCGGTCGTATCGCCAACATTCTTGAGATAATTTCTCGTGAATGGCATGTCACGACAAGTTAATCAGAATTTATAGAGGGTCATGATTACCTGAAGAAATATGTCGTGTAACAGTATGAAAATACTAAGTCATCTGTGAAATCGATTGGAAGTAAAATTTGAGCCGTGCGTGACTTAAATAGTTTTGTATCCAAAGTGTTCGTATTCCCCTAGAATATTCTTAAAACTTTGCAGATACATTGTATTTTGACCTTGGCATATCGGAGATGTGGTGACCTTACTGTAATGTTGTGATCAGTTATTTTCTTGTACCCAAACTGACTGCTCACCGCCAACGTCCTCAAAACGTTATTGTAGTATTGTGATATGATGTAGCTAACAGATTTGCACCTGTCGATTATAGCATCAGAATATTTTTCTTCACTTAAGGAATAAAAATTTATTTTCATTTTTTTTTCTGATAATCACTAATGTAGATTAATCCCCATTCTAATATCTTGCCAGAATTCATTATCCATTTTCTGTCTATATTTTTGAAATGAGAATTTACAGTATTTACATTGTTCGGACTATTGTTCTCATCTTTGTTGCCATTTGTACGACGTTTCGGTCGTTGTACACACACTTCTTCAGATGCTAGGAATTTCGAACTGAATTTTTTTAGTACAATCACTGAGGTATATGAACTCCATTCCTTGCCTAGACTTATGGAAGACACGAGTTATCTCCCTCTAACCCTGTAAATTACTTGTTCGCCACTGCTGTAGTTTAGTATTGAACTCACAACTCTTTGGGTCAAGTCAAAAGAACTAACCAACGTCTATATCCACTTAAGAACACATGGACAAGTTGTGAATTCAATACCAGACTACAGCAGTGGTGAACAAGTGACTTACAGGGTTAGGAGATAATTCATGATTTCCAGAAAAGTCCCTAGGCAAGGAATGGAGTTCATATACCCCAGTGATTGTAATAAAGGGTTCAGTTCGAAATTTGTAGCACCTGAAGAAGTCCGAAGCGTACAACGGCCGAAACGTCGTACAAATGCCAACAAATATGAGGACAAAAGCCCAAATAATGTAAATGCTATCTATTTTCTGTGACTGTATCGTTACAAGGTAACACAGCGGGGACTTTTTGTGGGGAGTCTACAAACATTTTTGCTACATTATAGCAATATCATTTTGTTAGCATGTGTTTTATATATGCACAAAGAGTATGTCACTTTAACTGAGCAAGTTCAAACCAGCCCTGATAAGTGGGAACATCATACCGATGTCCTCACGAAACTTCGAAGTCGGTATAAATCTGCTCAGTTAAACTCTTTTTAGCTACCAACGCTCTATCCCCACACCGATATCGAGCACAACGATAAAAAAAAACCCTGTTTTCTAAAATATTTTATCAGTAAAGCCACTGAAAAACAACAACAACGTTGGCGCTAATCATTATCACACCTCAACACTTACATATAGTGTGTGTGTTTGTTTGTTTGTAAGTGTAAGAGAGAGGGGAAGTTTGTAGTGAATGCGTTTATTTGCATAACAAATCAGTGCAATAGATTTACTGATGAATATTAATTATAGGATACTAGCAGTATAGCCCGGCGTTGCTCGGGTGTAATAAAAGCTTTAAAACTAGTCCATGGTCCTGGAGCTCAGACTCAGCCTAAAGAATATTTGTGTGAAGTTTGGTGAGAATCGGATAAAAATTGTGGATTTGTATAAAGGACATACAGACAGATAAACAGACACACACGCAAACATCTTGCCTTTATATATATATATATATATATATATATATATATATATATATAATCGATTTTCTGCACTGTTGTAAGAACTGCAACTTATGAATATCGTTTCTTATGTCTTTGTCGATGAGGGTATCAAATTTTATTAAAATCGGACCACTCATTCTATAACCCGATTTTTTCGACTATCGTTTTTCGATATTTATCGGGGGTGCCTCGACACAAAACCTAGCTAAGAACACTCGTAGACGCTTACAGTACAACTGTAAATTTTCAAGAAAATCGGTTCAGCCGTTTCGGAGTCTATAGGTAACGAACACACGCATAGACAAACTTCCATTTATAAATGTTTGGATTTAGATTACATGTTGGAATTAATTATATAAAACATTATACATTGGAAATTTTATATTAAAATTCATTTTATAACCCAGGCTCGTGCTTTTCATCGATTGTTCCACAATCAAATAGAAGAAATAGAAACATTTCTCTCTTCCTATGTATAATGAGCTCGCGTGCGCACATACATTTATTATAAATAAATAAATGTATTTTCTTTTCTCTCTTTTATCACAACTGTTTCAATTTACTTATGCAATTCCATAAATTTCCTTATCACCGCTTACTGAGAATCGTCCATCATTACAACGATGTTTATTGGACGAGATGTGTTAAATATTGAATTGTATATTCAGTGACCGCTGACTGAGCTCTCCTCCCACTTTCTGTATCAACACTCTCTCCTGCACAAGAAATAGGGGTTTTCTCTAAACGTGCTATGAGCGGGGGTCCCCAGTCCTTGACAGAAAACTACGTGTGGTTTATCGTTGGCTCCATCGCGCGATTTCTCGAAGCAAAAAGTAAGACGAGGGTGAAACAAAAGCGAGAACGGGGAAGGAAAGAAACGGAGAAGAGAGTGAATAATTAATAATCTTGAATGATGTTAGATGAATGTCATTGCACCCCCACCCATTCGTCAATTGCTTCTTTCATTCCCCACGACACACTCCTCCCTTTTATCTTTACTTTCTCACTCTTGAATTATTAATTCTCTTCTTTTTCCATCTTGCTTTTTATTGTTTTTCACTTATTTTATCTTATTTTTAAGTCATTCCTTTAATGTTTTTCCTCTTTCTCTTTGATTTTTTTTCTCCTCTATCTTATGACTGTTTAGATTATTTTCTATGAGATGATGCCCCCACCTGTTGTTGATAACGTCGAAATAAAAATGAACGTGTTTGCGTCAGACGGGGGTCGACTGTCCTTCGAAGTGCGTGCTATCTTCTATCTACCAATTAGAGAGAGTAGCAAAACAACATTTTTCCTATTTCTTCCCCCTCATCTTGAAACTGCTAAACTTTCTTCTATTAATCATTTATTCTTTTCTCAGTCGGAAGATTTTCACTCAACTTGCAAACTCATGAAAGCAATATCTTATTTCTTTAAATAAAAACAATATTTCACAGAATACATCTTGTTTGGTAGTTTTTGTTTAGCGACAGATCAACGTCTGGGTTATTTAAAGCTGAAATATAAATATTTTGTTTTCAATTTTATTTATTGATGATAATAAAGGTTTTAGTTATAGAAGTCTTACTAATTCATCTATAGCTTATAGGAAATGAAGTGGATACCTTTCCCGAAGGGATTTACTAGCAAGTTGATATAACGAACCCAATTGGATTGGAAAATCTAACAATTCTGAGCCATTATCCACCTCCCACAAATCTAAACTTACTACACATGATATTCTCAAGAGGTTACCCATCTAGATATCGACCAAGTTTGACGTTGTTTCACTTTGGTGATCGCACGAGGACCGGTATTTCAACGTAATTTTGCCGTAAATTCATTTTAACCATCCGTTAGGTATTTTAACACTACACAATTATTTTCTGAATATTTAGAAACTGACAAGTCAAATTTTCTTACTTAACCAAGTTGATTTCTGAATAACTCCATTAAGAACTACAAAGAGTTTTTTGATGTTAGTAATATTTGTGTGAATTAAAATACATGACCGTAAAGTAAAGACTGTAAAACAATTGTTTAAAAAAAAAAACGTATGTAAAGATAACTTTCTTGTTCATTGTTTGAAATGTAAAACAAACAAATTTAGAAAGAATACGACTCAATATAAATTGTTTTTAGATCATATTTTAATTTTTGAAAGTTTAATTTGTTTTTTAATATTAGCCTTTAAATTAGATTTTTTCTAAATATATCATTATGAGCATCATTATTATTTTACTATTATTATCGTTCTTATTCTTGTTCTCATTCTTCTTTTTATTCTAATCCTAAGAAGCATAAAAAGAGTAAGAAAAAAGAATAAAAATAGACAATAACAAGTAAATTATATTTCAAAATATGGTGTTTAAATACCCCACTGGACTAACAGAGGGTTAATAAAACAACTTTGAATATTATATATATATATATATATATATGATAGAAATAGCTAACTATTTTATAATTGATGCTTATACTGTCGTCTTTTTTTTGTTTTATGTTTCTCTTTTTTTCTTTTTTTTTTCAAACAAAAAGCAAACGAACTTCTCCGATTATGCGCACTCACTTGCACCTGACAGTCATTGGTAAAATGTGTGTGCGCGCTAAGACAATGTGTGCGTATTTGTATAAAATAATGGGTTCCTCGTTCTGTTATCTATGCGTTTACCTGTGGTGATAATGCAAGCCAATATTACGAGTAAGAAGGGAAACGTTCATCTGAGGTGGGCTGACAAACGATCAATACCGTTTGCAATATGATACTTGCATTTAGCGTGCCCTTGCTCTCTCTCTCTTTTTCTCTCTCTCTCGCACGCGCCATCTCTTCTTATACAAGTGGACTGTGTTCTTAAAAAGAAGAAGAAGAAACCTTCCCCGACCGGTATCAGCAACGCATGCGCACTTCTGCTATACGTACAACTTTTCCATCCACTACCACCGCCGCCATTTTTAGTCCCCTTCCAATTCTCATCTTCGCCATTTTCCATCGTAAGGCTTTAGTGGCTATGGTAGTTAATGATAACGACACTTTCCTGCTGTCACCGTCAACATAATATTGGATAGCAGCTGTACTGGCATAAAAATAATAGCTTTTTCCTTTTTGTGCTAGAGATCTTCAACCCTACTACAGCAACCTCCTAAGGTTTACCCGCGCGTTGAACATGCGCCTGTGTAGTATATACATATGTATGTATGCAATTTCATCTGTTCTTCACTGAATACGGCGATGAACGTTTAAGAAAAAACTATTGAGAAAACAGATTTCAAGGAATAAAAATAAATAGGCATCTATCTATTTTGCGCTAACAATATTTTATTACTCTTTTGTACATTGCATAATATTTAGAATATATTTTTATTTATTTCCATATTAAACATTTAACAATATCCGGTATTAAATGAATTCTGTATTTTTCTGCAACAGTATTATTCATGTTCGCCCGTATCTGTAGATTCTGTATTAAATGTAATGCAGCGCTTCCTCCACTCCCACAAAAGACACTGATTCCATTGTTGCATGTTACCTTTCCACTCACGTATCTATTAATAATTCTGTTGAAATGGAAGAAAGTCTATCTAGTAACAATAAGAACCACGGCTCGACTTAAGACAATTTTTGGAATATTGTATATCTCTATAAATCTTGTTTCTATTTCCAAATCTGTCCTTTCGAGAAAAGGAACGACCTAAAAGTGGAATATTATCTTTATACAAGGATTTCAATTTTTTTTTTTTTTTGTTACTTCTTTTCCCCTGATGTTTTATACACTATTAATGTAAAATAAGATATCTCCGCCCTGAAGGACAATACTGATTTTAACTTTGGTTCATTTAGTGCAGGAGTTTTCAAACTGTGGTCCGCGGACTATAGGGGTCCGCAAGGATACGATAGGGGGTCACGGATCAACTCATCACGTGAAATTCAAAGTAATTTAAATTTAATTTTGTTGCATTTTGCATCAACATGCAGTATTAATTTATTTTATTTAAACACTTATGTCTAATGTAAGCTTAAAACCAGTTTTCACTACGTTAATGCAAAACTGTAATAAATTTTTAGTAAAAATTTATGTATAAATTTCATAAGCGTTTATAGTTGGAAAAATAAAGGGTCCGTTAGTCAAAAAGTTTGAAAACCCTTGATTTAGTGTATACACGAGGACAGACGATACTACGATAACATTTTCACTCGACGACCGACTAGAAAATACATAGCAGTTCAATATGTGTAAACATTAGACAGTCACATATATTTCGGTAAGGGTCAGTGTAGTGAAATATTCCGGTGTCTAGCCACGGAAACGTACATATACTACTATTATTATTAGTAGTATTTTTTTTATTTGTTGTACACTCATTTCCTTCCGGGTGCCAACCAGAGATCTAAGGTCAAAAATTGCATCATGACATTTTCCTCTACACTCATGCACACATACATATTTTACATCGATAAAGCCCTACGTAAGGTGTCAATTACTAACTTGTGGTAACATTTTCTTGTATTTCTTTATTTGTGTGTGCTGACAAGGATCTCTTCAGCGAGTCTATCAGAAAATTTTGTCTAATAAAACCCAGGGATTCAACCACAACTCGATTTATTGATGTCTTCATGTGCCGCAATTTTTTGAATTTTTACTTCCATATCCTTGGATTTTGATAGTTTAAAAAAAATCTTCGACACAATGTTAGTCTGCAGGAACTGCTATGTCAGTAAGAAAGTACATTCTGCTTTGTGGTCTTTGATCATTGTTTGGTCAGTTAGCTTTATTTGTTCTGTATGTGAATTGCAACAAAGTCTCGTAAAATTCTTACAGGTCTTTTAGCTGTAACTTGATCTGGGCGGTGTTGATACCAAATTATTGTCCCTTTCCCATAAAAGTTGCACATTTTCCACTGCATGTATTGCCCTACCATATCATACCGAGTTTTATATTTGGATGCTAATTCTCTGCAACCTGATAGAAGATTGTCTATTGTTTCAGGATAATAATCGCATAATCTGTATTTAGGGGTATCAACAAAATTTTTTCAATGTTTGCTTGATAATTTCTTGTTATTATTGTTAATACAGTTTGAGATAATTCGTATTGCGGGTTTCCGAGAACCTTGATGGATAATACCTATACATATTAGAGGTGGGGTGTTGATGAATCTTCGTTGTTGGCAACAGTGTTGAAATGAACATTCCTACACCTCTCGAGGTGGTAACGAGCTACAGATGCTCACTAATATTGACTCGTTGTAATGACCACAATAACTGACCGTTTGTTGTCTACCACAGAAATCGGAACAAATGTAGCGCTAGAAACGTTAACACGAGACGTTAGAAATTATTTACTTGAAACTTTTAGCCAGACTTACACTTAGGCCGCACCACCGCCGTACACATCACCATTGGCCTCTTGAGATAGTCATCTTGGGTTGTGTTGTTTTCTGTGATGAGTTAGTTTTGTTTAACGGCATATCAACCTCTGTGGGTTATTTAATACCAAAAAGGTAGGGGTTTAAGATAATTTTTTTTAATGTTCAGTTATAGTGAGAAGGTTGATTTTGTCAGATTTTCTTGAAATTTTTTTTATAATTTTTTTTTCTTCAGAAATATTTTATGGTAACAATCTTTTTTATTTTTTATTTTTTATTTTTTTTTCAAAAATATATTGTTGGGAATATTTTTAATTAAAAAACATTTTTCTATAAAAGTCTATTTTTATACTTTCATAGTGTTTCGACGTCAGTTTGAAGGTCAAACTATTTGCCTACAGCTGGGACCCTAACAGGTGCTACCACCGCGGGTCAGGGTGGACCTGGGAGCAACAGCAATTAATAGGTGGTTCCATGCTCCTCACAATCTCCCAATCAGAAGCCTTGTGGCTGGATGCTGTTTGTCATACCCAGGACCATTTTCTGTGATAAGAGCAGGTTTTGCCTTCATGGTTGTTTGCGTGTACAATTATCACACAGGTAGAACCATTGGCATCGTTGGATGGGATGCAAATTTGAACAATTATTCGGTTTTTGGTGTTTGTGGAGAGCACGTTGAACAGCGTCATATATACTTAGATGTTGTTTAATACTGCAAAAATAATTTTTTATACCATTTCAGTAGAATAATACGCACCGACATGATGCCCATGCTATTCAACATGCTCTGCAAAGATTCGTTCAGTTAGCGCACCTACAATTTTTATACTACGTCACCACGTGCAAGAAATATAGTATAATGTATCAAAGGGTAGTATTCAAGATCTGTACGGGTGGATGCATTCAAGAGTACAGGCCTGTGCTGAGGACCAAAGTAGAATATATGATTTATTCATATTCTGAATTCTATTAAGAAACGGTTTATACTGAAATCTAATTCCTAGACCTTGTGAATTTAAGTGCAGTACGAGATTAGCAACAAGGATTCATCAATTTACAGCTGAATTGGCTAGATCTAGCCGTAAGTTCTATGCAAACAGTTTCTTCTCTTGCATTGCTCGCTTGGAGAACTCTTTTCCGGTTCCATTCTTTCCAGCCAACTTTGATCTTTAAACAAACATTAAATGCAGTATCAGTCGTTATTTACTGTTTTATTGATTCCTCTTCTGTCATTATTATCGCTTCTTAATAATGTTTCTCTTTTTCTTATTTTCACTCAGTAACCCCTTCAGTTTTAGTGGCTTTACTGCCTTGTTTAGGGTGAAATTATTTTTTAAAAAAACTTACTAATCTGTAGATGTTATCATTTATTGTAACACACTCGTATTATCTTTACGTTTAAGCTTTCTTGAAACACGTAAGTATTGCAATATTATTTTCCGATCGTGTATTTAACTATTCCAAAATAGCTGAGCAAAATTTTATTCTAATTGTAAATTGTGAAATGTGTCCGCTGTACCTTTCAAATCAATCGAATATCTCGCTTTAAACAAGACTTTAGAATCGTTAACAAAAGTTAGTTGGTAATACTCAGCTATACCAGTAAAGCTGGCTCTTAGGGAAGTAATTTGCTAATGTAATCTTTTCAGATGAAACAAGTGAAGAATAATGATTTTAATTTTTTTTTTTTTTCATGCTCAAACATTTTCTTTCATTATACAGTGTTAAAATAGAATCTAAAAATGTCTGTTTTATTTACAAAGATCATGTTTGCATTTTCTCAAATATATGATATTGTTTCTCTTCTCTGAGTGGGGAGAAAATTTGCGTTCCGTTGGCATTCATCCGTTATGAGAGAAGATGATGTAGCGCAGAGTGCTAAAACCCTGGGAAAGAGCCACTGAGATCTTGGGTTGCTTCGAGACTTTCCTGACAGTATTGGTGGTAAATTCTAAAGAAAATGATACTAGCGCAGCTGCAAGATTTGCCAGAAGCTGATCCAGTACGCTGGACTCGATTATGACCTTTGGGAAACCCTAAGTCAATGACATTTTGAGGCCTCCTCGGATGGGTTCATCCTATAACTCGCGCGCACCCGTCTTGAATATTTTTTTACACGTGGTATATCAAATTAGCGCTTGTTCCAATGCCATACTTGATACACGCTTTGGGCGATCATGTCCCGAAAGAGACATGACTGACTGGGCAGAAGATTATCCCGCAGTAGATTATCATTGCTTTCTGCGGGAGACTGGTTGCCGACTAAGGCTATAGAACCCAATCTGTCCTATTATTTAACCCATAACTTGAGGGAAGAGACGGAATAATACCTTTCTCAAAGGTATTTGCGCGTAAGTGAATGCGAGGAATTCAACTGGAATTCGAACTCGGCATCCCGATTTGTCGTCCCGAGTCGATATAAATAAAAAATTAAAAAAATATTTTATAACCAGTATTAAATAAATGATCTTGTTATATTTATATCAATTCATTATATCATTTCAGTTTTTTTTTTAATTTTTTAATATTTAGAATAATTAGAATAACATCTATAAAATTAAAATCACGACTTTATAAATTTTTTAAAGATTTTAACGTACGGAACTAAAACCAAACATGTTATCTCCACAATGATACAAACTAAAACATTTTTCCCTGTTTTACTTCCAGCAAAGCTCATAATTATGAGTTTCTCGTATTGATATCATTTGAATTTTTGAAACTATTTATAACTAGCATCTAGAAAATTAAAATCCTTACTTTATAAAAGGGGCCCGTGGCTGCAGTCTATACTCACCTAAATTCCCTTCCCTGACAGTACATCATTCAGCCGTCGATGAGGTTCCAGTCTGGATTTGTATATAGTTTATCCTTAGATTTCTTCGTTCCCGAAGTTAAATTTAGTTTTTCTTATTCTAGAATGACTGCCACCCAAAGCAACTTTACTCCGCTCTGCTCTTTAATGTAGAACTGGTGAAAGATATTCATTCGTTTATCAAAAGCATAACTAGGTATATGAGTAAAAACAAAATGATCCCTTATAGTTTAAAAGGAAATCATCTTAGTCCCCGAAACGTACCTTGAACGTATTTACCAAAACTCGATGGTTCCTTTGCGTCCCGACTCCCAAAACGCATCACAAGTTCATCCATTAAAAAAAAATGTTTTCTTCATGTGAAAATGGGGAAACGTCTGTATGAAAATGAAAACCAAAGACGACAGCATTAGTGCTATAACTTCTACCAAATAAACCTCTACTTTTTAAACCTACTTTGTGTTTAGTGGCATCGATACATAAATATTCATTTTGTCTTAGTTCATGTTATTTTAACATTTTATCAACTCTCAAACAGTATTTTCATTTGATATTTTTAGGCTCTCCGATGTTTTCTCGTTGACTCTCATCATTTACTCAGGACTTAAACTTGTTAGCATTTTTTGTATACATACAACGTTATGTCACATTAGTACCGAAAATAAACACTTGCTAGTAAATATATTTGAGTCTGTGTATACGCGAAGACTAGCACAGGCATACACACAAACTTCACGGTCCATTTCCAAATGAATTTATCTTGTGTGCTTACTCAAAGAGTGGAGTGAAATGTATTTGTTGTGAGAGTCTAGACACATGTGGCCTGTGAAATATTGCCCGGTGAAACAGCTGTTCTGTCTGCCTACAAAATATGGAGGGATGTTTTGCTCCGTACCAATTATAACTGTGTTTACAAGGTATTTCCGAATCGTGTAAGAAAAATCGTCATTTTTTTTCCAAATTTACGTTTTGCATTTTATTGCTATATATATATATATATATATATAAAAATACGACTTCTTGAGAACTACTTTGAGATGTTTCATTGAAGAAGAAAAATGGAACATATTAAATATTGGGTGTGGGAGACGGAAGAGTCCAGGGAAATCAGTATTTAGAAATAAACAGTAAATTAAAAAATATCGTGTAAGCCTAGAGTTTACTCTTATATATAGCATTTTTTTTTTTTTTTGCACTTGGTATCCGATAAAAACACACGGTCGAAAAATATTTACTCAAATACCGAAAAGAAAAATATATATAAAGCAAGTGTTTCTGAAGCTGATAAGAATAAAATAACTAAAATACGACAAACCCTTATAAGTAAATTTAATACACCTATAAGAGTTCTAATAATTGTAGGGGGCTGCGTCGAACAGCCAATTATATAATTACTAGAAAGTAGGAGAAAACCTTTAGAAAGAAAATAACTTCGGAATTGCAATTATAGTGTAACCCTGATATAAGAAAATAACCAGGAACCGGATATACGTTCTCTTATATCCGGGTTGGGTCTATTTTATATACATTACCACAGGCTCTAATTTGGGACCAGATAAATCTCTTATATCCGGGTTTCAGAAACACGGAATTCTTTTTCTCTGGACATATAGACGGTGTTTCTGACTCGAACATCTTCGCATAAGATAAAGATTTAAATTCTATTTAGTTATCAACTGATATGACTATTTTTTTTTTATCCGAACAAGATGTCGAGAAAAACAACCCCATGAAAACTTGTAGATGGCAGATATTCGATTAACAAATATTGTATATCAATTTCTTAAGACATCGTTAATAAAAGTCAATAAAATTATATTCTCTTCATTAATACTTGATGCATTTCAGAATAACTCGTCTAAAACATATGTATTTTTTTTTTGAATTGTCAATTATTTGTTGCAAGTAGTTCTTGTAATAATGTTTGCCGACTGTTTGGCCCCCC
Organism: Ascarosepion bandense; assembly: GCA_037127315.1. Taxonomy (NCBI): domain Eukaryota; kingdom Metazoa; phylum Mollusca; class Cephalopoda; order Sepiida; family Sepiidae; genus Ascarosepion; species Ascarosepion bandense. Next base: position 12,439,230 of record JBBBDQ010000145.1, on the reverse strand, counting down.
CCTCCCCTGCCAGGACTGACGTGTTGCCATTAATTACAATCTCTGTGGAATAAGGAAAAAATGAAAAGAAATAATAACGTAAACATGCTAAGAAAATGCATCAGCCCAAGGTTATCTTTTATCGTTTATTTTCTGAATTAGCACGAACGCTGTTATTGTGGTGAAAGGAAATCGCTAGAATTTTACATTGCGGATCTAAAACTGTCTTCATCTCAATATGCACACGAAATCGTTTTGTTTTATTCGTCTGATGATCAGTCAACCTATGAGTTGCTCTGTTTTGCCATTGAGAGAGCGCCTCCTACTTAATGGCTGTTCTCGATAGGACTTCTAAGTATACCAACATGTAAGGGGCATATAACTATTCTAGAAGATCAGCGAAGTAGGATCGAGAGATTACATCTTTATTTTTGTTGACAGTTCACATCTTTAGTGCTTGAAGTATTGCCAATCGAACAGATCCTTAACTATTCTATCGGCTCCCCGGGACATTTCGCAATATTTCAAGGAGCCTCTGCTTCGGCTTGGGAACAGTTCCAAACTCTACGGAACCAAACAGCGAAGTGTTCGCTAGTTTCCATTGATGTTTGTTTGGCTTGCTTCATAACTATTAGTGTTGTTCATAACATTCCCATGCTATCCTTTCCGTCGTCTTAAGGGAATCTGCTGGAATTTTCAGTGCTTTTAAAGTTATTATTGATCATGAAGCGAGCATGAAATGTAAATACGCTCAGTAGTTTAAATCATTATTTTTCATTACTTTAATCGGATATCTGTTTCATACTTCATACATATTATAATAAAATATTAGTTTCGCAAACTCTGAAATGTACTCATCAGGAGACAAAGGTATTTTGATTAATTTTCAGATAATTTTCTTCAAAACGTTATGACCTAAAATTATTTGAATTTGTTAAAAAATAAATTTTACTTCATAAACTAACTTACGAAAAATATTAAATTATTTCTGATTGTGTGTGTGTGCATATATATATATATATATCCTTATGAGTGGATTTCCGAGGAGGGGGAATTGAAACGTTTATGTATTATTAGTTTGGTTTTTTTTTTGTTTGTTTGTTTGTTTTTTTCGTCGGGAAAGAGTTTTGTATTTACAAAGATGGCTTTCCTAACAAAACATCTTCCACAAATACCATAACGTAAAACATATTCTTCTGCTTTATCTCTCTCCCATATATATATATATATATTCTAAACATATACTGTTAAATATGAGACACTGGATGTCTATTATGTTTAATCATAAACATTCATTGTCTCTTATATTTAACAGTATATGTTTAGAAAATTATTTGCTGCCTCGATACACTAAATATATATATATATATATATATATATATATAACGGCCTGAATAATCAAGATTTCTTGATAAGGAAAATATACGTCCTCCAGAAGCAGGTGACCAGGAAATAATAACAGTAATGAAATAGACTGTCCACTTACTTTTTGGACCACCCTGCATATAAACATTGTTTATTTAACCAAGAACTAATGAGTCGTGTTTATTAAAACGGATGCTTTAAAACCTTAATTCACATGAAAATGTTAAAATGAAACACAATCCAGGTGTGTCTTAGTGTCGACTGCATTTGATCCCACTAAATGTAGATAAAGTTTAGGTTTTTCTTATAACTACCTACTGACTTTATCGCTACTCTTCTACGTTGCTCTGGTCATTTTCTGCACTAATACATTCATAGTTTTTCGCCACAAATGGGAGTGGGAGTTGATCAAGTACTGAATATTTTCATCAAAATTTCTTCGCACAAGTCCCACCACCAACGCTCAAATGGTCTTCAGTTTGTTGAAATTCAAACAAAAAGATATCGTCAATGGTCAGGAGCTAAGGCATGTCTCATTTTCTGTTAGAAAAGTATTACAAAATACGGAAAGATTCTGTTGATCGACTTTTCGAAAAGTCATTCTCGCACTCACACCCCGCGTAAGACGATATGAAGGTGTAGGATTGCGTAACGGCACGAAAAATAAAATTACCAACAATTGTTGAAACACAATAAACTAAGCCAGCGATTTGAAAATGTATGTATTGTAAGGAAGCTCTGTGTTTAAGAACAAAGTATCTATTATATAAACAATATGTGTATGTGACCGGATGTCTGGTTTCTACACAAATTTGTGTATCAATGACACGTAGCTGAAAACATGTAATTTTATAATTTTATGAAGAATGTTGATCTTGTTACGTGAACCACGGATAAAATAGTCCCAGGCTTCCTTTACGTGCTAGAGGTTGATGTTTGATATCAACTTCTTTTCTCTTGGAAAAATGACATTACAGAATCTTCTTCGTCTCCTGCTAAATATTTTTTCCATAATGCTATGTCCATTCAGGGCATAGGTGATTTCGACTTTCTGCAGATTTATTTTCCTTTTATCTTTGAATTGCCATAACGTCTTTGAAAGATAGTGGAGTGGGCTTTTGCTGCTTTTTCACGATTTTACATTCACTTTTCCTTCTCTAAAATAACTTATCACCCGGGTCCTGCGTATGACGGTAAACTGCATCCGGCAGCAAGACCTTTGATTGGGAGGTTGTGAGGTGCATAGAACCACCTCTTAATTGCTGTTGTTCCCAGGTCCACCCTGACCCGGTATGGTATCACTTGTTAGGGACTCAGCTATGAGCAAATAGTTAACCCCCAAACTGGAAAGTATAAAAATAGACTTTTATAGAAATAGATGCATAACAATAGACTTTTATAGTAAAATATACATATTTGAAGGATAAAATATTACCATAACACATTTTTGAATACAAGACTAAAAGACATCTTCACTTTTCTAAAATAACAAATTTTTCATTAGAATCTGACAAAACCAACCTTCTCACTATAACTGATCATTAAAAACAATACCTTAAAACCCTACCTTTTGGGCATTAAGTAACCCGCAGAGGTTGTATGCTGTTACATGAAACTCAAGCTTATCACCCAATGCTAAAAGTTCAGTCTACTCTGCTATTTAACATAACCGGGAAAGAAAAGATAGATTCATGTCTTTTCCAGAGATATTTGTGCGAAACAAAGTATAATATTGTTTATGTGATTGTTTAACGGCATATCAACTCTTTATGGGTCTTATCCACGTCTATTGAACAGGTGAAGAGCCCATCCCTTGTTTCCTGTTTAGGATGTGGTTTCTGTCTTTCTCTTTCCAATCTTTTCAATCTTACATAGCCCCCTGCACATCAGTGGCGTTACCGCCTTGCTCGGGGTGATATGATTAGAAAAAAAAAATACCAAAATTTAATTTTCTTCAGAGTTTGGAAATAATTTGCTAATGTTACTGTAAATATGTATTAATCTTTGTATGATTATCTATTACGGGTATTTTACTATAGGGATGTTATTTTTATACATTCATAGAGTTTTGTTTTTTGTCTGGGAATTTTTTTATTTGCCAATAGATGGGACCCTAACAGTTGCTAATATCTCGGATTAGGATGGACTTAGGAAAAACAGCAATTAAGAGTTAGTTCTACGTTCCTCAAAACTGTTAATCTTCCGATCAGAGATCTTGCTACCGGATAGAGTTTATCGTTATACCCAGGACTAAATTGTATATCTCGCAAAATGTTAGTAGTAAAAATTTATTTAGGTCCTTTTAATTTAACATTTTCTTTTTCTTTTGACTCTTTTCTTCTCTTGCACTTCATGGAGATTTACCATATCCGATTCAGCATTGTTCCGTTTTTTCCTTATTTTTTTTTTTTTTAATGACGTGTAGAATCGTTCGGGAAATTCAAAAGTAGCCTACGTAAGCATTCAAGTACTGTTGGGTTTCACTATACCAATATAATCCGCACCAAAGCTCCGTTCGTTAACCAAATTGCTCGTGACGTGAGTAATTGAAATGTATGAAAATAACTGTAATCCGTTCCAACCTCTTCATAAAATCAAATAATGGAAAATACAGAAATATCGAATTCATAAAGATCAAATAAATCCAGAAATAATCTAAAGCAATAAAATCCGGCCCTGTCGTGTCATTCACACTGGAAATATTTATATCTCATGAAACAACTGTTTGGCCTTTGCATAAAGTATAGATTCACTTACACTGTCGTCGAAAATTATTTTTCTTTAATCTTTCTAAAACAAATTTTCAATCTTTTCAATAAAATTTCTACATGGTTTACAAAGTTTGGTTAATCTCTTAGCCACCAGAACACTTACACTTTTTAATTCCTCTTTTTTTTCTTTTCAATTTCGCCATTGCATACTCTCTAACACTTGCTACATTTTAATATTTAGAAAATTTCTTTATTTTTCTACAGTAACTGATTATTTGATTCACCTTTTTCAAGCCATAATTATGTTTTTAGTAAGTATATATATATTGGACCCTGAAGTAGCACCAGTCACGATGAACGGATGTTGTCTCAGGGAGACCTCGCGCTTTGAGCGACTATCTGACCTCAAACTCAAAGCAAACCTCAGGCAGAATTTGTACATAGGTTCCATCTCCAAAGAAACAGAAAATAGTCAGTTCCCTGTACCACTCCAGCGAATACCTGACACCTCTATTTTTGTAAGACCCAGATCGGACCTAAAATGAAGTACTGCTGTCATATTTGAGCAGGAGATACGAGTCCTCACTTTCTAGTCTTTAGAGAGTCAAAAAGCGTCTCCGTATCCTTGTGGGTGTCTTTTCCATCCTGCAATCCCTCTCTCACAGATAAAATTTAGCAAACCTCTCACTGTTCTAGGATGTGCGTTGTGGTGCAATGGATATCGACTCGGAACGAGAAATCGGGGTGCCGAGTTCGAATTCAAGTTGCATTCACTTACGCACAAATACCCTTGGGAAAGGTATTAATCCGTCTCTTCCCTCCAGTTGTGGGTTAAATAATAGGACAGATTGGGTTCCATAGCATTGGTCGGCAACCAGTCTACCGCAGAAAGTAATGGTAACCTACTGCGAGATAATCTTATGCCCAGTCAGTCATGTCTCTTTCGAGACATGATCACCCAAAGCGTGTATCACGTATGGCACTTATTGTGGAAGGTACGACATTCCTTTGTTCCACCAGTTCCAACCTTCACAGCTAGAACGTGCCATGCTATGGACATTGTAACTAACCACCCTCATTCCCCACGTATTCTATTAGTGAGAAATAAGTTCCATTCGGGCAGCTTCTTCCCGCGAGCAACTGCGCTGTAGAACCAACTCCAATGAAGATGCTTTCCGAATACTAAAATTTCACTTTGTTCAAATCTTTGGTTAACCGTTATCTTTTTCTATCCGCATAAACTGCCTCTTAATGTAACCCTCTACCTCAAGTGGCTACCGGGCCTTGTACAGATTAAACCTCACTATAAAAACAAAAATATCTTGAAGCTTTTCAAGTTACATTCAGATTTTATAGGAAACTAATACAATGTATGGGGAATGAGTCGTCGTTTAGAATTCTCCTAGACCCTTTGATGTCTTTGACGTCTTACAGTTCGTTGTTCAAAATTCAGCTCGTTAAATGAATTTAATTTTCTTCAGAAAGACTATTATTCACTTCGTTCGTATGAAATAATCTTACTCTATATATATATATATATATATATATATATTACAAGCAATATCCCTTCTGATTTTCCATATGAGATAACTGACAAACACTTAAGAGATAAGATGCGACGGTTTAGATATAACTAATGTTTTGAAAACACGATTTTGCATAATGTACTTATTTTTCTTTCATCTTCCTACCGACATTTTACATCGCAGCTTTCGACTTATGAAGCGATTAGATAGAATGGTCGAGAAATGTTAATTCAATTTGTTACACTCTTCAAACAAAGAACTATTTCATCAAAACTGCCCACCCTTTCTATTTATTTAATTTTGTAGGTGTGAAATAAATATCTTGATTAGACATATAGGAATATTACAAAGTATTACTTAGTGCTTTCCGTTCAACCGTTTCTTGGCAACAAAGTAAAACTCGTTCTCCTTTTCGTTATATATATATATATATATATATATATATAATGATGGTTAGTGCCAAGACTGCAGTTTTATCAGTGGTTTACTGGGAGAAAGGCGGTTTAGGCAAGAAGGTTTTGTCATAAAGTGCTTGATGTCGAGTTAATAGAATTCATGTGGAGAAGTTTGTCACTTAACTGAGTAGAGAGAGATAGGCCAACTGACTTCCAAGTCTCATGAAGGCATTCTAATAAAGTCTTCACTTTTCAGGGATTTTTTGTTTCTTCAGCAGAAGAAACAAAAACCCTGAAAAGTGAATACATCATCATAATGCCATTGCAAAATTTCGAAGTCAGCATAACTCTGCTCAGTTAAGTGACAGTTTTCCACATTAATATTAGATATTATTCTCTGTCTAAAGCACATTTCGGAACTGCATACGCTACACAATCATCTGGTGACTAGGTAGTGCATGAACCTATAAGCCGTGCTTTAGACGTCGGATAATACGTATCTTTATTAATATATATACTTAATAGCTCTGTTATATTACATTGAGCACTGTTCTGTTAACTCGTGATAAATATTATATATCGGTGTGTACCAGATTGTATACACATATACTTATTTACATCCACATACACACAATATATATATATTCGTCATCTACATACTATCCTGTTTCGCTGTATCAGTGTGGCTAGACATCCACTTGCGTCCGACCGGGATCGAAACTTGAGCGATTTGGTATCGGAGTCGCTAACCCCCAAGTCATAGGCACATAGAATCAGAGAAGGGAATTTTTTAGCGTGTTATATATAAGCAGCGTATTCACACGCCAGTCACAGAAATAACTCAATTCATTACTGAAGAGTTATGCATATATCGCTGAAATGGTAACTGTTGTTTGTTTTTTTTTGGGGGGGGGGAGGTTCAAATTTTCCTCTCTAGAGTGCTCAATCGTAATGATATAAAAGAGAGACTTCATGTAGAAAATAACATTAAATACCACCGGGGTAAGATATATATATATATATATATATATATATATATATATATATATAACGCCAAAGAATAATTTTCTAGCATACTCTGCCAGTATTCCAGCTGAATAGAATTGATTCAGTGTTGGCATTTTGGATTAACAGCGTAGAAGATACACATGTCTTAAGAACAGTTCAAATTTAATCCCTGGTCGCCATTAGGCTCATAAATGCCTACACACAAAAAAGAATTGAACATTCTTTTCAATTAAATAGAATTGACTTATATATACTCTGCATATGTACCCTCCGTTATTCTCTATTTTTTGTAGTTTTTGCAATTCTCAAGCGACAAGAAGGAACTATATATGAAAGTTATATAAAATTTAAAACCCTATATTTTGTTTTACAATTTACATCTTACCATTCTAAGTCTTTATAGCGCAATTATATATATATATATATATATAAAGAAAAACTTAAGGCAGACACGTTATTTCATGGCAAATCGGAAGTTTAGGCCTATTTCAGTCGAGCCATCATCAGCTTCTGTCTTTATTGTACAGAAGATTTTACACGAATTAAATTCACAAAGGCCTAAAAAAACGGAATAAAGATCGCTCGCTTAAAAGAGAAAATTAAAGAAAAAATACATCATTACATCAGTTCGGCGAATACACACATTCATACATAAGCATATATATATACGCAACATATAATCAAATAGCACGTGTCAGAGCGGATATCAACTTAAATCTAAGGATACATTCAGCAAGTAAGTTAGACTGCTGACTCGTAGATTTGAAACGTAATGGAAGATGGTTCGCCTGAAATTGGCCTATACTTCCGATTTACCATGAAATAACGTGCGTGTCTGTCCTAACTTTTTCTTATATTTGCTCTATATGTATTTATATACATACATATTTAGAGCTATCTTAGAGAGTTATCCTCCCACTGTATGTAGAGGATACTCCTTTGTGTTCTTCTATATCTACTCCGCATGCTTATGTATATATATATATAGTCATAAGGTATGCTGCATTTATGGATAATATCACGAATAAAGCTTGTGTAAGTATGAGAATGGACACTGAGCTCAACGTCGTGTGGCGACGTCCTGTTTCATGCTTCAACGCAATTTTCACTGATCGAGCGCGAAATTTTACCAAATTTGGTCAGACCATACTGCTGATAATAATGACAATAATAATAAAGAAATATCTGTTTCGTTTCATTTATATTTTTAATCCTTTCACACTAAGTAAGGCAAAAAAACCACTAAGACGCAAGAGGTGTCGTTTGAAATAATATAAGAAAAAGCGTATTAAGGAGCAAGAAGAGTAATTATACTTATATAATTCATATTTTCAGGTTTGCATTTGATTACAATACTTATAAACTCTTTATGATAAAAAAATCCCCAAAGACTTAATTTTCCCTGACTCAAAATCATTACATTTGTACCGAGTTTTACTTTCAATTATATATGCACATCATGAAAGGCAATCTTGTTACTTTATCATATTAATTGTATTTGACGATGCAAATAAAATCGACTTTGAAACCGCTGTTCTCGGACGGATATAGTGTTTGACTGAAAATAAAGTCTCCAGTAACTGCGCTAACTAAATTCACAACGGGCAGGGAGAAACAAATATTAGAAAATGATTGATAACCCAAATGTCACTTTAATTTCTGGGATGTGACTTTTTCTCGAATCGTCGTTGCCGTTATACTTGTAAAATTTAATGACTACGCTGCATGTGTGGAGATAGTGAATGAAAGTGCTGATTTGTTTAAGAAATACTCTTGCTATTTTCAGTCTAATAAAATGTTGTTTTTTTTTTAATTAATTTAATTCGGGTTGCATTTCAATATTACAAGTTTTCATAACATTCTAGTTTTATTTTTCAGGCTTCAAATATACTTTTCGTTGAATTAAAATTCTTTGCCATAAAAAGTGGAGTCTGTCTAAAGTTGAATTTTGCTCATTTTCTCGGATGTGCAGGTGGTGTAATCGATACCAGCTCTGGGTGCGAAATCCGAGAACCGAGTTTGAATTCCAGTTATGTTCGTTATATTTACTTATGCGCAAATACTCCTGGAATAGGTAGAAATCCACATCTTCTCTTCTAGCTACAGTTTAATTAGTATTAGTTATTAATTATTGACTTGTATCAGCAAATCTTTACTATTTGTGGCTATGGGCAAGTGGCTGGCTCCCAAACTGGTAAAAAAAATATGAAAGTATCAAAAATAAAACAAAATTTTAAAATAATATACACAGAAAAATGAACTTTTATAATATATACTTTTTGAAGGAAAAATATTACCAACAACAAAAAATATTACCATAACCTTCTATAAAATATATATATATATATATATATTCTCAACAATATTTTTATGAATACAAAACTGGAAGACGTTTTCAGTTTCCTAAAATTTAAAAAAAAAATTTTCTCCTTAAAATCTGACTGGATTAGCCTTCTCACTCCAACTAAAAAAAAAAACCCGTAAAACCCCACCCTTTCAGCATTAAATAACCCACAGAGTTTGATATGCCGTTAAACAAAACTCAAACTTTACTATTTGTAAAAAAAAAAATCTAACAATCTAAAAATATTTTCTGGTCTTAAATAACCTGTAAAAAGTTGATAAGCCGTAAAAAATCATTATTAAAATATTAATATGATCTCTGATATTCTGTTTTGAGGTCGTTACGTTCACTAGTTGAATTCCTTGAATTCACTTCCGCGCAAATACCCTTGGGAAAGGTATTAATCCGTCTCTTCCCTCCAGTTATTGGTTAAATAACAGGACAGATTGGGTTCTATGGCCTTGGTCGGCAACCAGTCTACCGCAGAAAGCAATGGCAACCTACTGCGTGATACTCTTTCGAGACAATGATCGCCCAAAGCGTGTATCGTGTATGGTACTTAACTGACTGACTGACGGTCACTTATGCACAAATATTTTTAGGAAAAGTATGAATACAACTCTCTTCTTCATCATTGTTCATAAGTCAGTCAGTTTAGGTGCCATACGTGATACACGCTTGGGCGATCATGTCTCGAAAGAGACATGACTGACTGGGCAGAAGATTATCCCGCAGTAGGTTGCCATTGCTTTCTGCGGTAGACTGGTTGCCGACCAAGGCTATAGAACCCAATCTGTCCTGTTATTTAACCCATAACTGGAAGGAATAGACGGATTAATACCTTTCCCAAGGGTATTTGCGCGTAAGTGAATACAATGGATTCAGCTGGAATTCGAACTCGGCTCCCCGGTTTCTCGTTCCGAGCCGATATCCACTGTACCACAAGGTTCATAAGTACGCCTCCCAAATTTGAAACTTGTATATCAGCGGTCACGCCGCGACTCGCAGATTATCTTTCTGCTACCCGCGAGAAACCATTTTCATGATCAGTATTTTCCTAAAAATTTTAAGAAGTGTAATAAATTTGTCCCTCGTTCTTTCCGTACTTTTCCTATAGCAGTATTGGCTTTGACCTACCTATCAAGTGCAGACAGTCAATCAATTTTAAGGACGGCAGAGTCTGTTCTAGATCCTCTTCAGGGAAAGAAGACCTCGATCCCATTACGTATTCGACCTGACAAATGGGTACAAATGTATTTTGCGGCAATGTCTCGTTTTCTTTCTTAATGAAGAAATGAATGAAGAAATAAATTTAGCAACTCTTATTAGAGAAAGCTGAACTCCCTCCAAAAATGTTTACGACCCCCACTATTTATTAATGTTATACTAGAAAATGTGCCTTCACTAGAGAGCCCCACTGTATATGATCCCTCACATCCATCATTTGTAAAACCTTGACGACGAGTCTGCTTCTGACCCGCTGCACCTCTCCTAGCACGCAATAGCCTTTTTCTGTCCTAGAGTTTGAGATCACTGCTGAGCATGTATGGGTTTGGCCGTGTTTCGTGAACAGAGAAACTCTCCTCAGTTTTATATGTAGATTTAAATGTAATATTTTAGTGGGAATAATAGACAAAGAATCATATAATTCTGCTTGTTCTTTCCTTATTTACTTACTTAGTTCCTCCGTCCGTCACGCCACTGAAGAAAGATAACACACTTACTCTCTACACGAGCTTTTCCTTCTCCTCCATCTTTTTATAATCTATAAACGCTACTCTCCTCAGCCTTTCTCTTACCTTTGCTAAACGGAAGAGTAGTAAAAAGTGAGAGAGTAGAAGGAGAGAGAGCCTATAGCATTATTTCTGGACTCTACGCCCTTGGCCATTACTCAGTTGGTCTTTTCTGTTTACAATGGACAAAGGAGCCATGATTTTTCAGTAATAAAAATTTTTTTTCTTTCAAAATCTGACAAAATAGCGTACTTTATTTTGGTTATGGTCTGTGCATACGTCGGTTAATATAAGATTACAGTAAAGTAGCTTCTATGGACATTACTTTTATAGATATTTTAATAAAATTACACTCTTTGTTTAATATCCAATACCGTTATGTTTGAAGACGTTACTATCATTTGTAGTATGACAAAGTAAATTTTTTCCAGGAATTCATAATTAAGCTTCCGTGGAAATTCCACGGGTTCCGCTAATAAGCAGTAATTCAGAATCTGCCTTTTTAACTACTGGGAACTTGAATATTTTGTTGTGGTAACGTATCAGAAAAAATATTTTCCTCCTCCCTAAGACAATCATTGCCCTCGCTACCTTTTTTATTGTCTGTGCGTTGCCTTCAGTCATATATTTTAGCCGGAGGATTACTAAGTTCTTACTGAGATTACTGTTTTGAATGGAAAAGGGACAGCAGCTTTCGAGTGCTTGGAATACCTTTGCTAAATTTGGGAAATAGGCCTTATCGATATTAGACTTTCGGATATCTATAGTTGGATTGCCAAAACGGAAAAATAAGTTAAATCAACATATAACAAAAATAAATTTAGATATCTATATACATTATACTTTGTGGATTTCTAAAGAGAATGAAGAATAAGTTGGTATTAAAGTTTATTAATGTTTCTTTCTTAAGGAAGAGAATATATATATATTTGTATTGATTTATAATCTTCGTCCTTGGAATCAAATACATTACAAAGTGAGTTGAGTTGATCTGGAAGCAATAAAAATCAAGATAGAATAATGGTCGAAATGAAGAAGTTCTTTCTTGTTTATGTTATGATTTAAAATGTTTTCTTTTTGATGCGGAGGCAAATGTGGGGTTTAGACACGGGCTAAACGACCGAGTTAACTCTGTGCTTAGCAAGAAGTTCTTCTTATAAAACCGGTCTTCATAAAAGTAGCACAGATAGATATTCATATTCTTCGGGTGATTGGAATTTCGAACTGAGCCTTTTATTTCGTTCACCGGAGTAGATTGTTCTAATTCCACAAGCCATGCACATTCATGATATCTCACTAACAGTTATCTCCCTTTAAAACAACTCTAAGTTTTTGTTCGCCTTTGTTGTAGCCAGTTATTGGATTCACAACACTTTGAGTCAAGTCACTTGATTCAACCAACGGTTTTATATCCTGAGCTATGTGTCCTCAATATTGGCACAAAACCGTATTCTCGATTAACTCAGAAGAACCCACACGATAATGATTGATAGCAAGTTAGGTATGTGAACTATTACGCGACTAATGTTTATCTTGAAATCGAAAAAAATACCATTAAAAATAACGAAGAAAAAGAATATAAATCATTTTCAGCCGCCATACTTTTCCAATTCGAGTAACATAAATACTATTCCTGTGATTTACTATTAAAAAAAAAACTAAGGATTCGCGAGCTCATTAGATCGTATGATTAAGTTAACAATTACTTGATACTTGAGTAACATTGCGATTTAGTTGCTGCTTAATGAGACCATTTCATTTTTTTTTTACTCGATACGCCTTTTTCCGTAATGCTTCAAACATCTCCAAATGTTTTCTTGTCACTCTCGTGATGGAAAATAAATCCTGAAAGCTAAGTTCATCATGAGTAAAAAGAAACGTTGTCAGAAGATTGTCATTATGGAGATAAATCACGCTTAAATGAACAATATAAAATTTGGAACGAGATATTTGTTTTTGTTTGCATATAAAGTTTCAAGAAAACATCACATCTAATTTTTAAAAGGAAATTAGACCAAATATTTCATTTCTCTCCCCCTTCAGAACCGTGATATATATATATATATATATATATATACACACACACACACGTATATATATGTATATGAGCGCGCGTTTGAATATATGAATTTTGTTTTAATGAGCATCCTGTAAACAAACTTCTGAAGCCAGTTTCTGCTTTAATTATAAATATGTTGGGGAAATGCAAAGAAAAATTGTGGAAAAGCCAAATCTTGTTAGAAAGCAAAATAAATTACGACGTTTTCTAAGTAAAATTAGATCTGTGCGAAGAAGAGCGAAAGAACAAACAGAAAGAGAAGAGGAACTGAAGGAGAGCAATCAGTTTTTATTGAATTTGTTATTTTATGACTGCATTATCGTAAACATCTGGGCTTGCTTAGAAAAAAAAAATGGTTCGGCGGGCTTTGCTTAAAAATATTCTTCGGTTTCGCTGTTTGCTTCTGACTGAAAATTCTCTTGCAATTGATGCAAGCTGTTTATTGTAATTTGTAATCGGAGACCTAACGGACAAATATAGATTCGGGGCGTGTCTTTAGATGTCTATATTGACCGTGCGTGTCTTTCATAATAAAGACATACTATTCTGTGTAATTTTATTGGACATAAAATAATACTTGAATTGTTTGAATTACTGAGATAATTCTTTTTCATTATAAATTATTAGTTATTTGTACATGACTAAATGTACCATGAGCCTAGCTACGATCATTAGTCAAAATGATCTGTTTGCTAACCCCTACACGATACGATATCGTTATTAATTTAAAATGAGTTTATATTGCATTTTATGCAAATGTGATGAAATTAAGATGACTGAAAAATAACAATACTTTATCTTAAAAGAAATTTAGAAAGCTCAAAATTATTAAATTAATTGTAAAAAAAAAAATACCCGTTTTTTTTTTTCGTTATTTCTTTTTTTTTGTCATACTACTTACTTAACGCTCGTAGAAAGTATAATGAATGCATGCCCAGTAATGAAAGGCGATCTGCTGCTAGTAAATTTTATGTCACGAAGGTATTGAGCCCACGAAATCCGCCTTGTCCCTCCAGCACTCACAATCTCGGCAGAGCATCGGAACATCCGCTAGCGCCAGATTAATCTGTTGGAGGTCTTAGCGGACATCCTTCCAGCCGTCTGGCGTGAGGTCGTCGCCAGTTTGCAGATGGCAAGTTAAAATTGTAGATAATTCTGGTAGGGTAGGGTTATCATGACCTCCTCATTGGACACTATTTCGGAATATTGCGTCCCATCGATGGTTCTGAGTGCACTGAATTAGAATGCATGGACGCGGGAAGCGAGGGTCTTGCTGAGTGACTACGTCTCGGCGTTGTAAACTTTTAATTTGATTCGTCAAGACATTTGATATGTCATGACGCCGCCATAGTGGTCTCCAGATGTTTCCCATGACATCTGCAGCCAACCCACGTTTCTTTTTTTTTCTTTTTTTTATACTTGAGCTCAGAAGTATCCAGCATCAATGACCTCCTCAAGGAGATCTACAGAACAGCGATTTGAAACTATTTCTCTTGATGACTAGCAGTATAGCCCGGCGTTGCTCGGTTGGAATGAAAGCTTTGAAACTAATCCATGGTCCTGGAGCTCAGACTTAGCCTAAAGAATATTTGTGTGAAGTTTAGTGAGAATCGGATAAAAATTGTGGATTTGTATAAAGGACATACAGACAGATAAACAAACACACACAAACATCTTGCCTTTTATATATATATATATATATATATATATATATATATATATATATAATCGATTTTCTGCACTATTGTAAGAACTGCAACCTTGAAACTTCTGAATATCGTTTCCTATGTCTTTGTCTATGAGTGTATCAAATTTGATTAAAATCGAACCACTCCTTCTATAACCCGATTTTTTCGGTTGTCGCTTTTCGATAATTATCAGGGGTACCTCGACACAAAACCTAGCTAAGAACACTCACAGACGCTTATAGTACAACTGTGTAAATTTTCAAGAAAATCGGTTCAGCCGTTTCGGAGTCTATAGATAACGGACATACACACGCAGACAAAGTTCCATTTATAAATATGTTTAGATAGATGGTAATAACCCTGATGCTACAACGGATATGGATCTCATGGCTTCTGGTCTTAACTGATTGGAGGTCTTAATCTGTAGAAGTTTTATCTTTATGAATTAAGATTGGCTTCACTGAGTATCTTTCAGTATCACATATTTGCTTGTCAACTGCCTATTTATCTCTGTTCATGAGTTTTTCCTGGGTAAAACGATAAACTACATTTGGCAGCAAAGCTTCCGGTTGGAAGGTTTTGAGGAGCATGGAACCAGCTCTTAATTGCTGCTGTTCTCATATCCGATCTGATCTGGGGTGGTGGCACCTGTTTGGGTCCCATCTATGGGCAAGTTGTTGATTGGGGTTGATAAACTGTAAAGGCGAACCAGGTGTCAAGAGGATGTTTTTTCTTTAAGCTTAAAATATTGATATATCTCGAAAAGGAATACAGTATAAAATGATTAGTTGAAGTATGGAACTCCACACCAGGAATAAGAAATACAGATTTATTGTACTAAGGTACAATTAACAATAATACACATATCGGCAAGCCACGGGTTGGAGCGGAATAGAATATCAAATAGTGAATGCCTTCGCCTAAGACCTTTCCATCGTCGTACCGCTATTCTTACGAGTACCTTCAATCCGATACTGTCTGAGAGGACTGGGTTACCCACCTTGAAGGTATTTATTTCTGAGGCCAACTTGCAAGGTCATATACTGCTTTTATAAAAATCCGCCACCATATCACTCGCTATATCCATAAGCTCTCATGCATGTGTAATGGTATATCTTTACCAGTGTAACATTATGGGTATTTAGGGCGTCACAGATTTGAAACCAAGAGGCATTTTATTGGCTTAGGGCTCACTCACACAATAACAGTAATAATACACTCTATAAGAAAATTTTAAGTGTTAAGATATTCGTAGTAATTATTCAGTCTTCTCCATCAAAATGACATTGTTTTATTGACTTTCTTTTTTTTTTTTTTTTTTGCAATTTCTGTTTGCGTAACAATGCTTTTCACTTTGCTTATGTTTAAATAACCTCGCTACCCTCGTTTGTCTTTTTTTCCCCCCTTTCCGCCGTGCACAATACCAACTCTTTTCGCTCCCTGACCTTCTCTTCAGGGAAGTACTCACGGATAGGGAAGGAGGTAGTGACACGACATTTTTCTAGGTAACCTGAAAAAGTTATTTGATATCAAAACATGTCTAGAAGCAGAGAAGACGGAATCACTCTGACCGAGGAGGGGGGGTCACACTGGAAATTAATGTAGGGCTATTAAGTATTGAATATGTTTACAAAAGAACTTTTTCCCTTTCATTTTTCTTTTCTCCTTTTTTCTTTTCTCTTTTTCTTTTTTTCTTTTCTCCTTTTTTTCTTTTCTCCTTTTTTTCTTTTCTCCTTTTTTTTCTTTTCTCCTTTTTTTTTCTTTTCTCCTTTTTTTTCTTTTCTCCTTTTTTTCTTTTCTCCTTTTTTTTCTTTTCTCCTTTTTTTCTTTTCTCCTTTTTTTCTTTTCTCCTTTTTTTCTTTTCTCCTTTTTTTCTTTTCTCCTTTTTTTCTTTTCTCCTTTTTTTTCTTTTCTCCTTTTTTTTTCTTTTCTCCTTTTTTTTTTCTTTTCTCCTTTTTTTTTCTTTTCTCCTTTTTTTTTCTTTTCTCCTTTCTTTTCTAATCTCCTTTCTTTTCAATTTTTTTAATATATGAATATCACTCGTTTAAAAACTGTTAGATATTGAAAAAATTTTTGCAACATATCATCAGTTACTATAGTAAATATGCTGGATGCGCTTGGTTATTCATAACAGGTTAGTCTTGTGAATTCAGTCTTCTTGGAAATCTCATTATAACCTTCTGTCATACTAAAGTCTAGTAAAAAAAAAAAAAATAAAAAAATAAAAACTATTTTAGTTTCATGCAACTTCAGGCGCACTACCGTGATGTCATTGTTAGCAAACAACTTTATTCATACCATTAATTCTGAAGAGTTCGATCTTCATTGAGTGCCTTACATTTGTGATGTTCGTAAGTTTAGTAAACGCTGAAACAGTAGTTGTTAGTTATTACCAAAAAGTGCCTTGAATGAAATGGTTTTGATTTTCAACGCTGAAGCCCTCAGTTTTGGGGAAGACATATTATTTTTTTTTTTTTTTTGTTGTTTTTGTTTTGTTTTTTTTTTGTTTTTTTTTTTTTGTTGTTTTTGTTTTTTTTTGTTTTTGTTTTTTTTTGTTTTTGTTTTTTTTTGTTTTTGTTTTTTTTTGTTTTTGTTTTTTTTTGTTTTTGTTTTTTTTTTTGTTTTTCCAAATATTACTAGGTTTAATATCAGTTTGCAAGCTTTCGATGAAAAATAAACGCTCTGTACAAAATATATTCTATTAGGATTATGTGCGCGCTGCATGGTTGCGTAGGGGTTATCGGTGCGAAATTAGCTAGTTTAAATTTTGACAGAGACAGTTACACTCACTCACATGCTTTTGTGGAAAGACATTAATCCACCTTTTCTCCTCATGCTATTGATTCGATTGCAGGGTAGACTTAGCTTTCTAGTCTTTCTGACAGCTCCCCTAACAGATTGACTATTCTGAATTAAAAGATTTTTTTTTTCCTCAAGAAAAGATTATTACTATTTGTTGCAGGTATCGTGTAACTCAGTACAAACTGATGCATTTTACCTGACGATAAGATGGGAGCTGTCAAATGATTCTCGTTACTCAGAATGCCACCCATCGATCTCATACGCCAAAGGTTGAAGTGGATATAGTGCAGGTATTTTTATTTACGAATATCTGCTTTTTACGCTAACTTTGTTTACGAGTAGTTAGCCCTGATCTAGCACGATGCTTCGTATTGCCTTTCGTATTAACATCTACATGTATGCTACGACAGGATACTTCTACAGGCGCCACTGAATTACGTTCATATCACGTAGAAACAGTAATTCTCGTACAATCACTGAATTTATGCAACGTTGAACCTGGTAAGCACCTAGACATGTACCCGCTTGAGAATACCAGGTGCTGTAAGCCTGGATGTGCTGGTGCTGTAATGAATAACGGTTCAGAATCGGAAACTGGAGAACCGAATTCCAATTCCTTATATACACTTACGCGCATGTACTCTTGTGAAAAGTATGAACCCACCTCTTCTTTCCCCATCTATAGGTTAATTGGTAGGACTTGTATCAGTAAATCATTATTAAGTGTTACTTAAGTATATGATTTGTGTGCATGATTCACCTAAAAGAAACTTATCGATCCAATGCCTAAAATTTATTTATTGTATTTCTGAATTAATTTTAAACTGTTTACAGACAATTATAGTATTATTAAAAATAATAATTTCCTTTACCTTTTTATCATATGGTATTATTTGTTTAGTATATTATTCTTGAAGTGCATTCACGAAGTTTCGAGACATTTTTGGAGAGTCAATTATAACTTTCTAAAATTTTCATAGTTTTCGGATATAATTACTTTACATGTAATAAGTTGACTTGCCAACTTTTGTTATTTCAAACTGAAGAAAACTTTTGAACACGACCTACTAAACACTTCTTGTCACAGAAGATAACTTTGCAGAATGCAGTGAAGACTTGAAGACAATTTTGAAGCTCGCTATGCAATAAAACTTTGTTTTATTGGGGAAAAAAGAGCTACAAAAACGTATGAAATGCTCCAAACTGCTTTTTGATTAACTTGTAAGATCCGAGCATCTTATTTCTGCTGACACAAGAAGTCAAGAACGGTGAAGAGGATGAGGGAGACTCAGAGCAATGTGGGAGACTCAGAGCAATGTGGGAGAGAGAAAATGTGGATGTCAAAACACTAGAACTGGTTGTGAAAATTAGCAATTTTCTGGATGAATATCGCCGTATGTCTATAATGACAATAAGCATACTGTCTGGAGTCGGTGTGGCAACTGCACATAGAATTATTCATAAAGATCTAAACATGCGCAAAATTTGTGCAAAGTTTGTTCCCGGAGTGCTCAGTGACGAACAGAAGAAAAGACAATTTGTTGACAGCAGAGAGATGGTTAATGAGCATCAAAACTGTCCCTTTCCTACAAGCCAGACCTCGCTTCATAGGCTTTTGGTGGTTGTCCCGAAATGAATCTTAAGAATTGTTGTTTTGAAGACGTTGAGAATATGAAGGTGGCTGTGACAAGGATCCTGAACACCATCACTTTGAATGATTTATATGGAGCCTTCACGGAGTAGCTACAAAAAGTGAATTGAAGTCAGAGGATCATACTTTGAAGGAGAATAGTGTTTTGTACTTCTTTTAAATTAATAAATGGCTTTTCTGAAGTTTCAAAATTTCTGAAAAGCACTTCCTGTATCAGGCTACTTCCTCTTTCTTATATTATTTCGAATATATCTATTTTTAATGTAGAGAATTTACCCAACTCGTAGATCACATATTTTAGCAATGCATACTTAAGTAGCACCTATTATTATCTCAGAAAAATTCTTAGAATCCAAGAATATTTTTCTAGCTAAAAATAAATTGCAAAGGTTAGATTTGTTTTTACGGTTTATAAATCAATTTAATACAAACACTACTTTTCCTAGATATACCAACAGAAGCCAGAATCTCAGAATGATCTATTTCAGCTTCAGTAATATTCTCATTATGGCCATAGCCCTCAGTATGTATCAACATTAACAGTATTCTTTCAGTCTTCTCAAACGGATGTGCGTTGTAGTGCAGTGAATCGACTCGAAACGACAAATTGGTGTGCCGAGTTCGAATTCCAGTTGAATCCCTTGCATTCACTTACGCACAAATACCCTTGGGAAATGTATTAATCCGTCTCTTCCCACCAGTTATGGGTTAAGAGGATATATTGGGTTCTATAGCCTTGGGTGTAACCAGTCTACCAAAGAAAGCAATGGCAATCTACTGCGGGATAACTTTCGAGACATGATCGCCCAAAGCGTGTATCACGTATGGCACTTAACTGACTTCTCAAAAACTGAGTCATCATTGGGACTAAATTCATCTATTCCCCATTCACACTGTTTCAAACATGTTATCAATCAAGAAAGATCTGCAATATTTCGTATGTATTAGTAAGTCCATCACTTCAAATTCTGAATAGATATCAATGAAAAATTACAAGATAAATTACTTATTTGCAACATCAGGCAGCAAGACTGCCGATCGGAAATCTTGACGCTGAAAGCATAAAATTACGTACAAAATATTTACATTTCGGCATTAATTAAGCCATAGATGTTGATATGCTTCTAAACAAAATCGAACTTCCAACTTATTTCCAAACCCACTGTTATGTCATGGAAGCCACTATCTTGTTAGGGCTAATTCGGGTGCGTAACTTTCTAAGACCAATTTCTATGAGATTTTAAGCAAAGGCAAGTGCTTGGCGGGCCAGATTTTTGCTGGCCCGTCAGTAAAAGTTTAGTTGACTAATAAAAAAATAAAAAATAAAAAAAAAAAAAAAAGAGTGTTTTGAAAATGGGTGAAATTTAAAAAATCATTGCACACACTGAGGCTTACAACAGACCTAAGAATTCATCGACCAAAACGTAAATAAAATCAACGAAGATGTGAACAATAACACGAATTTTATCAGCAATTGTGAAACCCTAAAAAACAAATAAAAGCGTAAGTGATTTTACTCAACTGACATTAGCAATTAACATTAGCCTCGATATAAACAAGTTTATATTTTTATGAAAATGATTTTAAAGTAATAAATGATGTGTAAGTGTCGTAATTATTATAAATTTACACACACACACACACATATATATATATATATATATATATATATATAAATATATATATAAACTTGTTTATAAATGGAACTTTGTGTGTGTGTCCGTTACCTTTAGACTCCAAAACGACTGAACTGATTTTCTTGAAAATTTACACAGTTGTACTATAAGCGTCTGCGAGTGTTCTTAGCTAGGTTTTGTGTCGAGGTACATCGATAATCGAAAAAATCGGGTTATAGAAGGAGTGGTCCGATTTTAATCAAATTTGATACACTCATAAACAAAGATATAAGAAACGATATTCAGAAGTTTCAAGATTGCAGTTCTTACAAAAGTGCAGAAAATCGATTATTTATGTGTATATATATATATATATATATATATAATGCAAGATGTTTGCGTATGTGTCAGTTTATCTGCCTGTATGTCTGTATTTTTTTCAGCCCTTTTATTCTAGTTTTTGCTTCGGGTTTGGCTCTACGTAGGTATAATTGTAGTTCTTAGTCTCAGCCATGATACCATTTACTCAGAGGACTTATTTAGCCTTCAAAATTCAGTTTACGACGAAAAAAAACTTATTTGATACCGATACCAGGAAATCAAAATTTGACTTACACCCATTCATTTTTCTTTGAGTCTACGGTTTCGCTTTGACTGAAAACAACTATTGCTTTTTAGTCTTTCGTGGCAAAGTCCAAAGAATCTGAGCTCCAGGACCATGGATAAGTTTTAGAGCTTTCATTACACCCGAGCAACGCTGAGATATAATGCTAGTATATATATATATAATGATGTGTAAGATCTATCAGCGCGGAAACAGTGTGTCGTGTCCAAATTTCTACTTTTGATGTTGAGTTCATTGTCCATTTTTCATTTTCCACCCTTGGAAAAGGCAAGATTTGGCCTCGTTTTCGCTACTCTCTAGTTACAGTTTAAATAAGATAGATTAGGCTCTCTAGCCTTGCGCGGCATCCAGTCTAGGAGAATCACAAGTGTATAATGAAACAGCAATTTACAAATAATTTTGAAAGGGAAACTGTGGAGAGCTGTAATAGCCTATGTACTAAAGGGACATAGAAAATAAAAGCGCGCCATCTGTATTTATTGCAAGAATATTATGCCTTGAAAGATTTTAAAATCCCGAAAATGTACTATCATAAGCCTGAAGTTTGATTTACTGTTCATCTATGAATTGACAAGACGAACTAAAATGTTGAGGAAATCCTTTGTACGTTTGAATGGTTTTATTCGTTGGTACATCGATAAATGCATAGCCTAATGATGAAAACAATTTATTTTTCACGACAAATATTTCTTTCAAAATTATCTCCTTCCTTGTCAATGCACTTAATTCAGTGGGGGTAAATTGATAACACAGATAAACATTATACGTTGAAAATATCAAATCAAAATAAATACAGATCGGACTACGAATTTATTGATCCAACATCGTACTCTTCGTCGTTCTGTGAAAACCTGAGCTGCTCTCTGGAGATGAAGACTTCAATATTCACTGAATCAGAACATTCTAACATTACTTTGCAACGTAAAATCGAAGTTGTCTCCTTGAGTTTTTTTTTTAAATCTGGAACCATATTCGGGTTTCCTGAACAGTTCTTCAGTTACAAATTGAATGGATATATACGTATCTTTTTTATTTCCAATAACTGGATGCTTCTGGTGTTTTACGATTATTTTTTCTTTCATTTTTTTTTTTTCTATTTTTAAAATACTTCCAACCTTGTATCGCATTCGAATAACAGGGACACGCTTTGTTCTCTCAGTGTTTTTATGCATGTTTAAAACGAATATATTAACAGATGACAAAAAGAACAAGTTTGTTCTTTCAAATTCTACTAATGCAGAATTAATTTTTATTTTTATTTTACTTGATTTTTCTAATTGACTAGAATTAAACTTTTTTTGTGGATTCTGTTATTGAAACAATAATGTCAGAACTGTTTATTCGCTTCCCAGAAGAATTCTTAAATTCCCAGGTTGATTTTGCCGAAATATGAGATGATATTCTTTCAGCATTATAAGAGCTTTAAAACTATTGAAAAAAATTAACAAGAACGTTTTATAGCCTTTAAAATCATTCTTTTTATTACACTATTTTTTCTAACATTCCTCTTGCCCTAAATTTGCAGATGTGCGTATATTTAATTACAAAAAAAGTGCACGTTTCTTTGGAAAAATCTTCAGTTTACAACCGCGCCAAATATAACCTACTTTCAATTATTGAATTTTGAATATTTTGTAGCGTTTCAAACATTTCACATCTCTGGTGCTTGATAAAACTTAAATTCAATACCTTAATGTCTGCTAAGAAAGAAAAATGGTTTTGTAATCTTTAATAGAGTTAAACTGACATGTCTACGTAGGAATATGTTTTGAAATGGATGGAGTTTGTAGTTGAGAAGCAAGTAGAGTTTTAATGCATGATGAATATAGAACACAATAAGTTCTAATGCGTATAACGTATTTATTGCATATACTTATATCTGTCGACACACGTGTGTTTGTATGTGGGCAGGGAAATCAAAATTACATAATAACTCAGTTTTACGCAATGTTGATTTTAATGTTCACATTCTCTGTATGTAGAAACCTCTGATATTGGGAACTCTTCACTCATAAATATAGCAGTTTTTAAACAACATTATATAAAACATACACATATATTGTGATGATGCATCTTCTTTTATGTTTCATGTTCTTTCTGGACGTAGGCGATCATGGCTTTCCACATCTCCCTGTCCATAGTGGCTATTAGCACGCTTTCTCCTGTTGTACTATGCAACCCTCGTTCCGTCATCCACCTGATCAGGTCCTTCAAATATGTTATCCGTTGCTTTCCCCTGTCTCTTTTTACCTCTATCTGGCCTGTTAGTATCAGGTTCTCCAAGCCCTCCTTCCTCATTGCATGCCCCAGGAACTTTAGCTGTCTCTTCCTGATGCCCAATATTAATTTCTTTTTCGTCTCCATTCTTTCCAAAACCTCGTCATTGCTCACATGCTCGATCTATGGTATCCACAGCATCCTTCTGTAGAAAGATGATGATGCATAGAAACTAAGAATTTTGTTTCTTTTTTCAGTAGTTTACTGATAAAGATCTTTTGGCAAGCAGGTTTTCGGTCATAAAGTGCTCGATATCGAAACTGAACGTCAATACTAATAATGTGGAGAAATTTGTCACATGAGTAAGCAGAGTTATGCCGACTTGGAAGTTTTGCGAAGGCACCATTGTAATGTCCTCACTTGCTGTTGTTTCCTGTATTTTTTTCTGACCAATCAAAAGAAATTAACAATCTTAAAAACAATTCGCATACAAAGATATTAAATTACACCAAGCTCCATATAAACAAGAAAATTATCGGAAAACAGCTGCAGATTAGGTAAAAAGCCCCGAGGAAGAAGGCCGGAGCGTACAACGGCCGAAAAGTAGTGATTATGACAATAAAGATGAGGACAATAATCCGAACAATGTAAATAGTATATATATATATATTCAAAAGTCAATAAAATTTCAGTTAACTTATTTAATGACCAATTCCGATGCCAATGACAGGGGTCGGCAAGAAATTCTTGAATCTGTGAAATAAGCCAATCGAATTTTATTGATTTATTGAATATTATATACGTTAAGATACATCAAAACTTTTGCAAATTTTACACACACACACATATATTATATATATAAACTTGTTTATAAATGGAACTTTGTGTGTGTGTCCGTTACCTCAGATATAGTATGCTTACCTAAGAGCAACTTTTAATTTTATATATAAATAGATTGAGAGGGGGGGGAATGCCTCCCTATCGTTTTTCTCATTTAGTGTCATGTTTTATAGTAAGAATCACACCTGAGTATCAAAATATAACTTTTCTTTTATTAAAATTCTCCAACACCACATTTTTCTCCATATTTCATCATAGGAAAGTAAACAAATAAAATCTATTCTTATTTTATGCTACTAATTGCTATTATGCATTGACTGTACCTGACACGTGTCACTGAAAACAAATATCGACGCTCGTTATTAATAATTTTTTTTTCAGAGTGATCAATGATTGTAAAATCGACATTTCTTGTTCATTTCTTTCGCCACGTTATTTGAAGTTACAAAGGAAGACATTTTTTCCAGGTCCCTCTATATTCTGAAGTTTCACATAACTAAACATATATATCAGCGATCTCTTTCAGAACTAAATAGTCGCTAGCTTGACATTATAAATAAGCTGAGTTATGATTATTGGCCTCTTTCCCGGCGTAGATTGGTACTTCAACTTGTATGCATATATAATTCCATAATTTTTATTTTCCGACTTCGTCTCTTTCATTCACTTTGCATTAATACGCTTGAAAAAGATCTGAATCCATCTTCCTTTAACAGCAAGTAAAATAGCAGGGTAGACTCTGCTTTCCTGCCTTGGATGGTAGCCAGTCTAAAATCAAGAAAACTAAATAAGTAATAACGCAGAGTTTTCATCGGTAGAAGAATGACTCTAATAGTTAAATAGTTTTGGATAAAAACCATTCTGATGAGGAATGTGTTTCGTCGGGTCACCTTTCCCTATACACACTGCAGTGCGTGTAGATGACCTTATTTTATGAGTTTTGTGGCCGCTCATATAAACCAGGATTTTAATTTCTGGATAGTTTTCTGTGGGATCTCAAAATCCTCATCTAAGTTAATTTTTTTAAAATTCTTCAAAAGGCCACCAAATAAATAATCATGGCTTTTTCAAGTTTGCAATGTTCTTTTTTATGTTTAAATATAACAAGATTAATTTTAATTTTTCTTTTCTCCTTAGTACCACGTCTGCATGAATTTAAGCATGCTCCTAGATTGGATACTAGGGCTGAATGTTTTAATGTTGAACTACCTAAATACAGCCATTAGTTTTATTCCAATTGTTTCTCTTTCGCCTGTGGAATTCCCTTCCGAATTTTTACTTTCCTGTCACCTACAATGTTCAAAATTTTAAATGCAACATCAATTGCTGTTATGGAACCCTCCTACGAGGAATGGACTTTTCTCTTACTATATAATTACCTGCAGTCAAGGACAGCTAGTACGCAGTTAAAGCCACCTACGATTCAGGCAATAAGCAGCGTAACTGTACCGTTCGGATTTAGTTATCTCTATTTAATTATTAACACTTACTTTGTATCTATGTAATTGTTATACTAATAGACTGTTTTGAACCTACCTTCTGTGTTCCGTGTCTTACTTCTAACCAAACCGGTCACTACAAGTTTCGTCACAACAACTTGGCGACGAAAATCTACAACAGTTGCTATCTTCTCTTTTCCTTAACCCTGTTCCGTTATTGCCCATTTCTCAATTCTCCTCACTAAATTCGTCTCATTCTTTTTCATTTCCTGTAACCCTGTGCGTCTTAGTAGCATTGTCATCTTGCTTAGGATGAAAAAAAATGTTACCACATTTCGACTTATAAACAATTCTTTCTCGGGAAGCAAAATATGATCAAGCAGATTTAATAATTTATATTAATTTTATTCTTTAATTTGCGAGATCATGATTTAATAATAAAAATTAAAATACAAATTTAATAATGCAAATTAAAATAATAAAGCTGTATTTATTAACCGTAGCTTGATACTTATTCTATTTTCATTCTAGAAAGCCTCTCGCTATTTTATCGCTATTTCCATGGAAAATGTTCAGACAAACTAAATTCATTTGTTCAAGTTCTAACCTTCACAGCTAAGCCACGCCATGGTCCGCACATTGTAACGAACTATTCTCGTATTCCATCGGTGAGACCTAAGTTCCACTCGATCAGCTTCTTTTTACGAACCGCTTTGTGGAACCGACTCCCAAGAGGGTGCTTTCACGATCATTACAATCTTAATTAGTTCAAGTGTGTGGATATTTGTTATCTTACTCACATAAACTGTGCCTCTTACAATATAACAATATCTCGAGTGGCTCTTGGGTCATGTACAAAGTGGGTATCACTGTTAAAACGAAAAATTGTATACGATGGTTGATAGGAGTTGAAAATAAGTCTGCATTTTAGCGGCGCATTTACCTTTTCGTCGTGTATAAAGAAGTTTTTTTTCCCTTCAATTCGTATCTCTTCTTTTATTTCTATTCATTTTTTTTTATCTTTGTAATTTTTTTTTTTTTTTTTTTTTTTTTTTTAAATATTTTTCTCGTCTGGAGGAAATGCGTTTCTACAGAGTTGGATAATTACGTAGCCGTCATCTCAGCTGAGTGCGTGGTCGTTGTGATCAATGATCTTCGTCTCGCTGCGTCAACCCATATCGCTTCCTTTCTGTCCCCCGTATACACACAATTTCTGTTGTTCAAATGTTAGCATTAGGCTTCGAACAACAGAAAAGTGTTTGCATTGTTGAGCATCTTTTTCTGTAAAGGCTACAAAATTATGTTTGCCAATCTTCCTTTACTCTTGCTGCTCATTTGAGTTCGGAAATTTTACTTTTCCTTGTCTTCTTCCCTCTTTTGTTTCTTTGTTGAAATCGAAGAGCCATAACCATTATATCTCTCTCTACTGTATAGCTAATCGCTGTATTTATTATTTCATAAAATAAAGGCGCGCCTAACTTCAAAATCCATTTATTTGAAAATTAAATATTTAAGTCCTGTAGACTCTCAGATAGAGAACAACAGCCTCACCACGCGAAATTTTACTGATGTTATTTTGCAATAAGTTTGTCTTTCTCCTAGATTGGCTGGCAACCAAGGTTAAAATGTTTTGTCAGCCTTTCTGTGTCAGAATTGTGCTTATAATTGCTGAGCATTTACCGCATATAGTGCGAGTTTTTTAATTAATTTTTGACAAAAAATAGTGGGATTGCAATGTAGACAGGTAAATTTTGGAAGAGATTAAAACGTATGCATTTTCAGTGACCAGTTGCAATATACAACGACAATTTTTCTGGAGGATTTAAAATTAATGCAAAACAATATTAGGGATTGCACAATACATTTTTTTTTTTTTAATCATATCACCCCAAGCAAGGCGATAACGCCACGGATGCGCAGGGGGCTACGTAAGGGTAAAAAGAATGGAAAAGAGAAAGCCAGAAACCACATCCTAAACAGGAAACAAGGGATGAGCCTCTTCACCTGTTCAATAGATGTGGGTGGAGTGTGAACCGGGCAATAGTTTAGTCTATCTACTCCAATGCGGTCCGTTTGGGAGAAGGTATGTTTATACTGTCTTTTGAATGCATTATTTTAACTAAAATTTTTACTGCTTTTAAATTAACTTAAAAAATGGGCCAATGATAAGATAATGTCAAATTAACTCAACCACTGTCACTTAGTTATGATCCGTGCACCTGGCAAAGGGTAAAAAAAAACTGTACCAAGTGACACTATGGTTAGAGGCGCGAAATGTAAGTCTCTTGAAACTAATGTATATACATTGTAGACATCACTTTCTCTAGCCGTTCATGATCTCGCTATATTATTGACACGATAGACTAAACTATCGCCCGGTTCACACACCACCCACATCTATTGAACAGGTGAAGAGGCTCATCCCTTGTTTCCTGTTTAGGATGCGGTTTCCGGTTTTCTCTTTATCAATCTTTTCACTTTTATTTTTTTTTCCAATTGGAGTAGATAGACTAAACTATCGCACGGTTCACACTCCACCCACGTCTACTGAACAGGTGAAGAGGCGCATCCCTTGTTCCCTGTTTATGATGTGGTTTCCGGCTTTCTCTTTTCCATTCTTTTTACCCCTACGTAGCCCCCTGCGCATCAGTGGCGTTATCGCCTTGCTTGGGGTGATATGATAAAAAAAAAAAAAAAAAAAGATATACGACCAAGTCAGCTCCCAAGCAAAACCTTAATTCAGTCGTATTTTCTATATCAGCTAATGTGTATCAGCTGCATGAACAAACTATTCAGCATTCAAGTTCTGTAAAGATGTGGATATATTTTCTCCATACACATGTTCTTGCCTGTTTTCACCCATGAATAGTGTTACCAATATCGCCATGTTTATTTTGAGATGGTAAAGTAAACTTCGCTCCAGCAGCCATTCTGATAAGAAGAACGATGTGAATTTTTGTTCAGTCTATATTTTTCGATATTTCTTCCAGATTATTTTTCTCGTGCCATAACGCATGCACTTATTGCGCGTTACTATCTCGCCCACATCAACTTCTATTATCGAAAAATCAACTTTATATTTGCTTTCTTTCTTTGTAAATCTTCATCTTTTTTTTCCAGTTTCATCTGCAACTTGCCTTTTACTATCTCCGATAACAGTGTCTCTTTCGTTCAATTTATAACATAAATTAGGACGCGAAACTATTTTCAATTAATCTATGGAAACTAGAATAAAAACGTAAAAATGCGAATTTGAAATTGTCATCTAATTCTACTTAAATATTGTTATAAACGATACGAGGCTTGACGACAAACGCTGCAGTGAAAAGCTTCTGAATTTTTCAGAATATCTCTATCGCTTGTCATTGTTATTTATTTCTGAATTTTATTTTCAAATGATTCCCAAGAAATGCTCCTGCAAATGAAAGTAGTGTTATATGACTAGAATTGTCTGTTTTATGAGGAAAGAAAACACTATTTGCTTGTAAATAATTATTTTAGCAAATTTTCTGCAAGTTAATTCAAAACTGATTAGTTTCAGGTATTTTGTTTTGGGCAGGAATAAGCAGCCATCTTGCTTTTTCGGCCTCTCTATAATAATTTAGTTTATTTTATATTTGAATAGTCTAGCGTTTTTCATTTTTTTTTTTTTTTTTTTTGAAATACCACGGAAATTATGATGTAGTTTGTCAATTTTGCCTTTTTTAATTATTATTTTGCTTTTTAAAAATCTTTTAGAAGATATTAGTTTCTAGTTTTATTTCTGTCTGTTAATTAATTTCTTGTGGTTTTTCAAATTGTCTCGTGAGAAATTAGTGTGTTTATCATTGATTATATTTTTTCTCTCTTTCATACATTTTTTTTCAAAGAAAATTAGTTTACCTCTTAATAGTAATTTTGCAATATATCCATTTTGGCTTTCATGATTTGAAGGTGAAGAATCATTTTCCAAAGTTTAGCTTAGATACAGAAGATCTTGGTTTCAAGCGGAGTCAAATGATACTTTTTTTTCCAAGATGGTAAATCGCGTGTATATGAAAATCCAGGAGCTCAAGTTTTGCAATGGATATCAATTGCGCAGGGGGTATCAGCATTTCAGTGATAAGCAATAAGGCAAAAATTTTGTTTGTAGTTGAGAAAAGGTAACAGATATATCTGAGTTCCACTGGAAATAGCTCCAAAAACTCTCTCTCTCTCTCGATTCAGTTATCTGAGTAATATTTTCATTATATATATAAAGTTTATTTTCTCTACAACGCCAAACATCGTGTATATTGATTGCGTAAAAGTGACAGTTACTATGCAAATTTGATTTTGATGTCCACATACAGACACACGTGTGTGGACATATAAATATATGCAATAAATATAACGTTATATGCATAAGACCTTAGTGTGTTCTATATTCGTATAAAGAATTATTAATATCTGGTCAAAAAAATATTATGAATATTTAGACAAAAAGTATTTGATGTTTTTTTTTGTTTTTTTTTTAATCCGTCCATCTGCCCCCTGCAAGCAAGGCGATAATGACACTAAGATGCAAGTTGTTACTGGGAATGAAAGAGAATGGAAACCTGCTGGATACTTATGGTTGCGTAGATACTCGAGAAATCTTTTTAAAAAAACATGCTTTCTCCGGCAGGATATATTTTTCCAAGAAAGATTTCTCGATTATTCAGGCCAGTAAATATAAATAAATGTACTGTTTTACTATAATAAAAAAAAGGATCTAAACAAATACGAGTATCCATTAAAAATAATGCTTAAACAAATATATTCCATTTGTAAACGAGTTGTTACGCGACCTAGGTTTCTACCACGAGTAGTGTCTTGTTTATATATATATATATATATATAAAGTTTAGAACATGTAAAAATTACTATTTACTACAAAAGTGTACATTTTGTTTCGACATCGAAAGAACAATGTTTCATCAGGTAGTTAATAATGATGGTAACTACCATCATTATTAATTACCGGATGAGACATAATAATAATTTATAATGAATATTCATAGCTCTATTTCTCTACTGACCACTGTTTTACATTAATGTTTTGAACATTAATATTTTCTTTGTTCTTTAATCACTTGGATATATATAGTTTAAAAATGCTATATTTATGAGTGAAGAGTTTCTAATATTTCTAAGTTTCTAATATCAGGAGTTTTTATATCGAGAGAATGTGAACATCAAAGTCAACATTACATAAAACTGAAAGTTAATACGCAATTTTGATTTCGATATTCACATACAAACACAAGTGTGTGCGTGTCTTCATCTAAGTATGTGCAATAGATACAAACGTTATATACATTAGACTTTATTGTGTTCTATATTCGTGAATAGAATTATTCATAATCGCGTGGCTGAGTGGTTAGAACGTTCGCTTTTTGACCATGAATCTCGTATTCGAATTTCACCATGGCTGAGATCTCAAGAAGATGCAATCGCAGAATGCGGCACCTTTGGAAAATACCTGGAAACCATACAAAGGGTCGATCCAAACCTTTTGAGTGAAATTGGTCAGACGGGATCCTTTTGAAACCGTCGATGATTGTGCTGAAGCCACAAGTCATCGTGACCGAGGGTTTGAGCGTCCTGGCCTTGTTCAGTCTGTTTTTCACGCTAGATAACGCGCTCTCTCACAGAAACTTTATCTAAGGTTCACTCAGCATAGTTGAAGTATAAACCACAGGTGTTCTCTGTGGGTGTTAGACAAACACAAGTGTGCCTGAGCAGGTGTCTGCAGTGGGGATTAGCTAGCCACCCTAGTAGACAGGCATTCTCGGATACGAGTGGCCAGCCAGACAATATGGTCACGAAAACATTAATATCTGTACAAGAGAAAATATTCCACATTTTTAATCAATTCACCCCGAGCAAGGCGAGAATGTCACTAAGATGCAAGAGGCTGCTGGAAATAACAGATTTTTTTAATTATAAAAAGCCTAAATCCTAACCTTAGACAGGGAACTTCTACTTCGGTTTAAAAGTATGGGGAGGAAAGGGAACCGGACGATAGACAATTCATAAATATTTTTCTACTCGTCATAATATTTTTTATCATTGAAAATTTTAGGATATTTCATAATCTGTTCTTTCTGGTCAAATCCCGTAAGTAGTTTGCACAACTCGTGAAGAATGTCGAGTAGTAAGATTTGAAATTCTAGTTAACAGTGAAGTAGGCAAGCAAAACAAATTATTTCGAAATAAAAAAAAAAATCAACATTTCATTAACCCATTCACAGTTAGATCAACTATACGACAATTCTACTCCCACAGCTTCTTTTCTCGCACTTCCCGCCGGTGGAACTCTCTTCCATATTCTTGCTTTCCTGACGGCTACAACCTCCAGGAATTTAAATGCAATGTCAATACCCATCTCTTAACTACTTGACTCTACTTCTTTCTACATCACCCTGTAGATCTTTTCCTTTCTCTCCACCTTTGCAACTGTCATCACACCTGTATTCTCATTCTTCTTTTGCTTTTTTTTTCTCTGACACCCCATATAACTGATTCGTCTTTCTTTTTACTCTCCTCTTATCTAGTCTTTTACTCCTATGTAACCCCCTGCGCATCAGTGGCATTACCACCTTGTATGGGATGAAACGATTTAAAAGAAAAAATATTTTGTTTGAATTAAATCATACCCCCGCTTGCCACATCAAATTTTTAAGAATTAGCAGTAAATACATTTCCTGTTTAGTGGTCTATCATGACTGGATTCATTTTAGTAGATATACAAGGAGCTTTGTCCCAAGAAAAGAGAGAATCATTAAAGTAATGTTTGTTTGTTTTTTCCTTTCTTTCCTTATCCTCGTGACACACTTTCTATATTGGTAAAATAAAGAAATAAGTGTTCCTACCTTTGAGTTTCAAACAGACGGGCCGAGACGACCTTTCTTTTTTAGTTAAGTGAGATAAAATAACGGGGTGGGGTTGATTTATTTATATATATATATATATGTGTGTGTGTGTGTGTGTGTGTGTGTATGTATGTATGTATTATTACCTCGACAGTTCATTATTCTAATGTCCTCATTTTATTAAATATTCAAGATATCTTTACCTAAACAGCGAGCATTCTAAGAAATTTTAAAGTTAATAAAAATTTACTTATAAAAAAATTCAGCCACCCTTTTATTCCAACAAATCTGTTAACATGAATCTTAAAATATAAGTGAGTATCTAACCGCTTCAATTGAAAGTATATGATAGAAAGAAATATTCTTGGTTTTCTATTTCGTTAGAATGATCAAATAAAATCAATTCCATTTGAAAACTCCTAAATATTATAACGTAAATTAATTGAATTTCTTAAATAAACCAGGTTTTAAAGAAAATCTTAAATTCTGTGACCTGTCATTTTTATTAAGTAGATAAATCTATGTCTACCTCCTAATGGTTAAAAACAAAAAAAAAACTTTCATTAAAAAATATTTTTAAAAAAATATTTTAACATAACAAATAGAGAATATTTTAATCAGATGGACGAAACACTATTTCAGTAAAAGTTCGTATCATCAAACTTCAGCAATTTAGTTAATCAGCGAACCACCCTCGTTGTTTGGTCGAATATTCTCGTGTTTTGATCGAAATGCATTGATAAAATTATGAGGGAATAGGACTGAATAATTCATGGAATATGTCAGTTTTAATTTATTTTTTCCATACAAAACCTACACAAAACAGAAACTGCTGTTCTCATCAAGCATTGAATAAAGTTTCTATTAAAGCAAAGACGACTGACAAAGAGTATTCGATGTAAAAATAAGTTTAGAAGTTTTGTTATGTTTTTGTAAAACTTTCTTTTTGATTTAGTCCAGGGGTTTTCAAACTGTGGTCCGCGGACCACAGGGGTCCGCAAGGATAAGATAGGAGGTCCGTGGATCAACTCATCACGTGAAATTCAAAGTAATTTAAATTTTGTTACATTTTACATCAACATGCAGTATTAATTTATTCTATTTGAACACTTATGTCTAAAGTAAGCTTAAAACCAGTTTTTACTACGCTAATGCAAAACTAGAAGCTATTTTTAGTAAAAATTATGTATAAATTTCATAAGCGTTTGTAGTGTAAATATAAAGGGGTTCGTAAGTCAAAAAAGTTTGAAAATCCCTGATTTAGTCAATCAGTAAAGTGACATACGTGATCATTTCTCTTGCGATTTATGACTGAACTAGCAGTATAGCAGGGCGTTGCTCGGGTGTAATGAAAGCTTTAAAACTAATCCATGGTCCTGCAGCTCAGACTCTTTGGACGTTGGCATGAAAGACTAAAAAGCAATAGTTGTTTCCAGTTAAAGCGAAACCGTAGACTGATTGGAAAATGGATGGATGTCAGTCAAATTTTGATTTCCTGCTATCAATATCAAATAAGTTTTTTTCGTCATAAACTGAATTTTGAAGGCTAAATAAGTCCTCTGAGTAAATGGTATCATGGCTGAGACTGAGTACTACAGTTATACCTACTTAGAGCCAAACCCGAAGCAAAAACTAAGATAAAAGGGCTGAAAAAAATACATACAGGCAGATAAAGACACACACAAAAACATTTTGCCTTTTATATATATATATATATTATTGATTTTCTGCACTATTGTAAAAACTGCAACCTTGAAACATCTGAATATCGTGTCTTATGTTTTTGTCTATGAGTGTATGAAATTTGATTAATATCGGATCACTCCTTCTATAACCCGATTTTTTCGATGATCGATTTTCATCAAGGGTACCTCGACACAAAACCTAGCTAAGAACACACGCAGACCCTTATAGTACAGCAGTGTAAATTTTCAAGAAAATCGGTTCAGCCGTTTCGGAGTCTATAGGTAACGGACACACACACACACAAAGTTCCATTTATAAATAAGCTTAGATAGGCAGAAAGCTTCTTTTTTTTTTTTCCTCCCGGACTAGGTTGCCATTTACTTCTGCGGTAGACTGGTTGCCAAATCTATAGGACCCAGTCTGTTCTGCTAGACAACCCATAGCTGGTTGGGAGAAGAGTTGGATCTATACTTTCACAATGCCAGTTTAATGTGGGGAAACACAAGTACAGGCAGCCAGGCCAGGTCCCAAAATATCCCAGCCTCCGGCGATCGTAGGTTGCGATGGCATCAGTATTACTATCGATCCCCTCCCCTCTTTAGTGCAGTAGGGGAAGTCCTGCCGTGGGAACCCGTTTTTCGAAATCGGGTACCCCTCAATAACATTTTCAGTTTGGCTATATCCGAAGTCACACAAAAAACTGAAAGACGAAATGTTGTTTATTTACCCAAGGGCAGGTACTACACTTTGATCCCACCCAAAAGGCTGAAAATATATGGCTCAGTATCAAATGACGGAAACCGAGTAAGGCAATCGAAAAAAAAAATCTAATTACCATAAAGGAATTAACGTCGTCTGCTGAATTATTTTAAAATTATTATAAATAAAAATGTTTGTCAAATGGGGACTTGGTTGGCCAAAGATATTTATTGTTCGGTGTCAAGATATAAATTTTCATTTGTTATTAAAATTGTCCAACTCCACACACCAAAAAATTCTACTTTCATCAAACTTGTCAGGAAACGAATGAAATCTATTTTAATTTTACGCTACTAATTGTTGTTAGACCGTTATCGTACATGACCGGTGTTATTGAAAATATACCTTCATATTGACAACAAAGATTAGAAAATAATTAATTAGTTATGCATTTATCTTTTTCTTAATTTAGTATTAAAAGTAATATGGGACTATTTTTCAGGACTAATATATTATTTGATTAATTTTATATTTATAGGGGAAGAGTGCTCAACGTTTGAAGATCTTATACAGTTTCAAATTCTGATGATGTCTCACCCATATTATAATATTACTGGTTCGTTCTCGATGTCAGTATACGCGTCGTCTAAGTCTCGTCTCCACTGTGTATATCTACCCAGTCGTAGATTGCTTTGAAAGTGAGAATCGTAATATGAGTAGATAACAAATAAAGAGAAAAATGCGATATCTTTTAGACAGAAATCTGTTGCCAAGCCTGGATCTGAGATAACTGTAATTCATGTCGAACTTTAATCTGCGTGTCCAGGTGAGAAGTAAAAACACTGATCAGACAGTGGGAAAATAGCTAAGCGTCTGATGACGAAGCATTTCAGTAACTATATAACAAAGGCGATCTATTGTCTGTCGGTTAGAAATTTATCGATTTATTTTTAGAAGTATAAAACCGGATTTATTTTCGGTGATCGTGTCTTTATGTTGCAACCATTATGCAAGTACGACCCGCGGACATTCCAAGATAGATGTTTACGTCTTTAAAAAAATGCACCGTGTAATTTGCCATACATCATATCTCAAGTTGTTAGGATGAACAAAAATGAATGAAAATAAGACAATTGCATTTTAAAACATAATAAAATAACTTTTATTTATTTACTGCCTGAGAACAGTAAGGATTAAATGGATTTTAACCATGAGTTCCACGTGGATATCAGCATGTTGAATTCGAAATTGGACATGCAAAGCAATTACGATCTTCTAACATTGAAAATCAACGCTGAAAGAATAGCATACTTCTGGCCATTTTGTACTATGGAAGCATATAATTTTTTTAACACTGGATCAGAAGATGTGGCTTTATGGATTAGTGTAGAAGTGACTGGTAATTCTCTTGTGGTGAATGCAGTTGTTGAAGTGACATCTCTCTAGAGATAATGCTACGATGACTGAGTCTTTTGGTATTTTATTTTGTATATAGTCATGAGCCTAGATAATGCATCGGCGCGATCAACTGTATTTGTAGAATTGTATTTTATTAAAAAAAAACTATCAGTTTAGCCCGGTTTCACTCGGGTAGTTTAAGGAATAATAAGAATAAAAAAATACATATGATGAATTTACATAGCAAATACTTACACAACGTCCACCCTCGTCACTTTTATAGATATAA
The DNA here is from genome assembly GCA_037127315.1 of Ascarosepion bandense. NCBI lineage: Eukaryota > Metazoa > Mollusca > Cephalopoda > Sepiida > Sepiidae > Ascarosepion > Ascarosepion bandense. Next base: position 12,402,285 of record JBBBDQ010000145.1, on the reverse strand, counting down.
ATAACAATGTAGAATGTCTCTATTAGATTAGGGTGGGAGGGGCAACATATATAGATCATATAAAGTGGGGTGATCGATTCTATATTATGATCAATACATAAACTGATTCCTGAATTTGTGAGATGATTATATATTTTTTCTACCCCTGATTTTGGCTTTCTGAAAAATTTCAAGGTGTCGTTAGCGTTCTAAAATATTGATCTACATCTGAGCGCAACTCCCGTCGAGCTAGACCAGAAAATGCAGACGCTAAGTCTAATCGATCTATCTATCTATCTATTTAGCTAACAAACACTTACACAGCGTCCACTCTAGTAACTTCTATGGATTATAATTTAGCGGCCTATTAACCCATCTTTGCTGACGGTTTGCTGTATGCACTAGGATGCCTTTTTTTTTCTTTTTTTTTTTAAAGATCCAGAAATACTAACAAGAGGCTTGTGATCTGTAATCAGAGTAAAATTACGTCCGTACAGTATTTGGTGGAACTTTTTAATAGCAAAGACTATTTCTAATGCTTCTTTATCTTTGGCAAAAATTACACTGCTGGTGTCAGTAATCTGGATGCTTATGCCTTTTCCCTGCCATTATGAAATATGTGAGAAAAGACAACTCTAATACTATAATTGGTAGCATCAGAGAGCACAACAATATCCATGGATGGGTTGTAGTGAGTCAGCAAAGAAATTGAAAGAAAGTAAGGACTTTACCTTTTTGAAGGCTACCTGACACGCGTCAGACCACTTCCATGCAAGGATTTTTCAAGAAATTGAGAAGTGCACGAACCATATGAGGTTCAGACAGAGAAGCACTGTAGTAGCTAATCAAGTCAAGGAAAGAAGGTAATTTTGTTACATTTGTAGGTGCTGGTTTGTATTTTTTATTACTAAAATATTTTCCGGGTCTGATCTTCTACCAACTTTTGTCGAAAATAAACCCAACATATTTTATTTGTTATCAGAAAAGTTCATCCTTTTCAGTTTTCACACAGAATTTGTATTGTTGAATTCGGCTGAAAACAGAACATGCAAGTTGGAAAAGTTCATCTTGTTTTGTTTCTGTAACGATAATGCCATTGATGAATGCTGCCTTTTTTGTCAATCTGGTCAGCATGGCGTCCATTGTCTGCTGAAAAATGGCTGGTGTTAAGCCGTTTAAATCTGAATAATCCCTTGTGCGTGTTGATAGTAAGGAGCTCTTGGGGCTCCTTGTCAACTTCCAGTCTAAGAAAAGCATCGGAAAGATCAACAAAGCAAATTCTGTCATTGACTTTGGTGAAAAGATCCTCCGGCACTGGAAGTGGATATGATGTGCATCCAAAGAATCATTCAAACCGGTCGAATAATCAGCACAGAGCCAGACTTTTTCATTTACGTTTTTAACATCTACAATAGAAACTGCCCACTAGGAATAATTAACAACCTCTATTATACTTTCTTGCTGAAAACGTAGCTGTCTTTTTTCTCTATTTTTTTTTTCTTTTCAACGATATTCAAAGTAGATCGCCCGGTTCACACTCCACCCACGTCTATTGAACAGGTGAAGAGGCTCATCCTTTGTTTCCTGTTTTTCTCTTTTCTAATCTTCTCACTCTTATGTAGCCCCCTGCACATCAGTGGCGTTACCGCCTTGCTTGGGGTGATATGATTTAAAAAAAAAAAAAAAAAAGTAGAATAGAGTATTATCTAAAATTAGCTTAAAATCTGGTTTTAATTTCAGAGTAGCTTTAACTTTTGTACATCACCAGGCCTATCTTGAACAATTTAATAAAACTTATTTTAAGTTCGTCCGTGAAATGATTTTAAATATCAGAAACCGACGTGAGGTTAAATATATTAAACACAGACTTGAGAGTAATTTCAAAAAGGTTAAGTTGTTCTGTTCCGTCAAAATTAATTAAATCTATTTCAAATTATCTGCGATAGAATACACTAGAAAATTTATTTCGAAAGTAAACATCGCAAGTTAACTCACCAGTTTAACGAATCGTACTTCCAGATGTGCTCAATGTTATATGATCCGTTTCAGACACACATGGCTTTTCAATTTGTTCACAAGTCGAATTCAATATTAACGTTATGCCCGCCGCTGTATCAAACTGGAAATGAACTGGTTTGGTGTTTACACAAACAAGAACATATTTTCTGCAGAATTCGTAATCAACTTTAAACGTCGCAAACACTGTTTCGAACTTGTTCCTGTTAGGTTGTATGTATTTATTTATTTATTTATTTAGGATTGAATTTACGATTGAATTCTTGTGAAGTTGGATTGCAAAACCCTTCTTTATGCCAGTTTCGGTGGCAAATATTGCACTTTTGTTTTGTTAACGGACAAAAGTGTGCATAATTCCAGTCGCTGCAGTGCCAACATTTCGAAGGAAGTTTCTTTACATCACAGGGTTGTTTTCTCACGTGCATGTTGCTGGTTATTGATAAAACATAATTTTTTAAACGCATAATCTCTCTTCTTCTGCCGTAACGGGAGGGCTTGGAAAAATTCCCATAACTTTTTTTCGTCATGGGCATTGTCATATCCGTGATATAACAACACCGAAGCTCACAGACAGATGTTTAGATTATTTATATTTGTAAATAAAAACAATTTGTGTCATGGATATTTTTTTTTCATTAGGTGCAGGTAAATATGTGGTATTAAGGTGTCTGTGGGACTGGTAGATGGACAAAATTGTAATAAGTGTTTGGTTGGTGAATCGGATTGACTAGGATAGAAAGTGATGGCCAGCCTTTCCTCATTCCCCTTTGGCCTTATGCCATAATTTTATTTATACAATAAATAAAAATAAATTATTTGCATTCAGTGGGGAAGGCTTGCAATTTCTGTGTCCTGTTTCAGTTTTGAAAGAAATCGAGTGCGATCATCAGCGTCAGTAGATTTTAATCCTGCGATAAAAATCAAACACTTAAACTGTTCGTCTATGATGGAATTTACTTTAAATATTTTGCATTCCCGCTTGACGTGACCAGCAAATGTCGCATATCGTCTACGTCATCATTCGTTAGCTTTAATTAAGTGAATCGAATATTAAACAAAGATTTTTTTCTTCGAATTCTTCACTGAGTTGTTCCACTGTTTTAGTGAAGGTGAAATCCGATGTATGCTTTAATAAAATATAATTCGTATAACGGCCATGTCCCTTTGTGCCCAGTTTACGAATAAGATGAGTTTTCGGCGTGAAAGTTATCTATTCAACGTTTAAAATACGAAGCGACATTTTTATTTATTTTATTTTTTATTTATTTTTGTCATCGCTGGGTCATCATGGAACCCTGTGATCTTGAATTGGTATTTTGGTTTGTTCAAGTGCAAAAAATTTCGAGTTGATTCTGGAGCTGTGCAGCCATTGCTGTCAGTAAACTGCTGTTGTGACTTCTGTAACTGATCTTGTGTTGATTTTGCAGTCAGTCCTCGTTGACAAAAATTGATATCCTAGGTTATTGGGAAGAACAAAAACGAATGAAAATAAGGCAAATGTATTCTAACACATAATAAAATAACTTTTATTCATTTACTGCCACAGCAAGAATTAGGTGCATTTAAAACCACGAGTTATGCGCGTGTTAGCTTATCACCATGTTGAATTCAGAAGTGTCACAGTTCAACTAGCGAACAAGGGAAGTAACTCAATTTTATTTTTATTTATCGTTCTTTATGAAGGGAAGTCAGTTAGAACCTAACACCTTTATTTTTTCTTTTTAAAAAGAGAGAAATTTAATTTTGTATCAGATTGAAAAATGTAAAATGACTGCTGTTCCAGTGAAATATTGAAACAGCTGTGTTTCTTTTTTATATGCCTTCAGGACCTAGGTGATCATGCTACTCTACAATTTTCTGTTTTTTGTAACTCTGTTTGTCTACTCGCTATCACTCAGTCGATATTCTGACAAATTCGTTAATTAGGTTACTCAAGGTTTCCCTCTGCCCTTATTGCTTTTAGTAGGTCAACTTCTACAAGACCTCTTTTCTTATTTCAATTAAAATTGTCAGTTTTGTTTACATATTCCTTTAAGCGTTCTCGTTGATCCCATGTTCAGTTTATGACATTCTTAGCACTCTTCTGTAGAACGACGTTGCTATTACTCCAATTCTCTTCTTCGTCTGTGCAGAATTTAACTATTCACTGTCCTATAGGAGAATTAATATTGTTTAGCACTATTTCCTTTTGTTTTTGCCTCTTAATACTTTGTTTAGCTTTTGAAAGACATCTTTTGCTATTTTTCGGATTTCGGTGTCACATTTTCCGTCGTCTGTTATGACCTTTTCCCAAATAGATGCTTCATTTTGACATCTTCATTTCGAAGTTTACATCTTGATTTGTCCCACTTGCTAATGGTCATATATGAATTATGTTTTATCATGTTAATTCCTTTCTTCTCACTTTCCTTTACTACTTTGTCTGGAAGTTCCCGTACTTTTCTTTCTGATATCGACTAGGTAACACCAGCGTATCTTGTGCACTTATAATTGTGCCTAGCAACAATGAATCCTCTGGGGATCGTCTCACAGTAAAAGTTAAATAAATATAGTGAAAAGAAACAGTCTTGCCTTATATACCTTTGTGATTTGCACTTATTTTATAAAAAAAAATGTTACGAGCAATGATCTCACTTAAAATGAATTCTCTCTTTAACAACTAACCTATGCGCATATGACTGCTATTGTTAGGTTAAAAGACTTGCAGGTTTTAGTGTCACATTAGATATACGTCTGACATGCTTCGTCATGCCAACTGCATTCATCTTAATAATTAGTTGCAGGAAGTAAAGTCAGAGATTTATACTAGCTTTTAAAATTGCCTTATTGGTAAGAGAATGCATCATACAAACTGAAAACTGACAGCTTCAGATCTTCGAAACACAATAAAGTGACTATCGCCTAACACACGAAAACAAAACATTTTCTTTTTTACCCCACAAAAATCGGATATTGCATTATCAGTGAAATATCGTTATCGTCTAATAACGTGTACACAAGAACAAAACTGATTTGTAATCTAAAACTCTTATCAACTTACATTCTTGACATCCTTACTTTCCAGCTTCGATAATTCAAAAGCGTGTCTGCGTCCTTGTGGGTGATTGTTTTTCACCCTACAACTCCTTTCCAACAGGCGTAGCGTCAACAAGCCTCTCGCTGCTCTATCGCTATTTCCATAGGAAATGTTCAGATAACCTTCCTTAGTTGTGAAGGTTAAAATTGTTGGAACTAAGATCCATGCACACTGTAGTAAACCACCCTGATTTCCTTCGTATTCCATTGGTGAGATGTAAATTCCACCCGAGTAGCTTCTTTGCACGAACCGCTACTTTGTGGGACAGACTCCCAAAAGGATGCTTCTCCGATCCCTACAATTTTAATCTGTTCAAGTTCATGGTTAACCGACATCTTCTGTAATATCCTCATAAACTGTGCCGATTATTCTGTAACCAGCTACATCACGTGGCTCTTGAGCCTTTCACAGGTTGAATATTATTATTATTATTTCCAAATCACTGGAGGCAATATTTCTATGAAAATGAACATTCACTTGTTCTAGTGTATTTCTACGCTTAAATATTTAAATCTTTTAACATGAAGTGTATTTTAATTTTCTGGGATATTTTGTTTGCCAACAAACTTCTTAGATTAATTTTTTTATTATCGTGTCGTCCCAAGCAAGGCATTTTACTGCCACTGTTGTGCAGAGGGTTACATAAGAGGAATGTTATGAGAAAGAGTGACAGGTTAGAGGGGGTGTCAGGAAGAGGGTAAGAAAAGGATGAGAATACTGATGAGATTGGGGTGGACAGAGAAAGGAGCATGAGAGAATGGGGATGCAAGTTGAAGATGACTATTGACTTTACATTTAAATTCTTGAAGATTTTTGTTCGCATTTATATTCTTTTGCAATAAAATCACTAGATCTATGGGTGTTAAGGCGAATTAGGTTAGCAGTTAATATTAGGTGGCAATTTCTGAAGTATTGCTCATGTTGGTGTTTAATAATGGCTGCATATAAACCGAGAAGATTTACAAGCGGGTGTGCTTTGAAAGAATATTTGCTGTAATGTAATTTAAGTGGGAAAAATACATAATCGTATTGATTACAAAAATTGTTTTGATTTTAAACTAAATCTGACAAGTGTGCGTGTGTGTTCGAATATTTTTAGTTTAAATGTATTACGTTATTATCAAAATAGCACAAAATTTAATCATTTAAGTTTGTATATCACCAAATTGTTAAAATATATTGGTTTAAAATTTCAACAGAACTTACCTGCTGACATTACATTTTTTAAATCAAATTAACCCTTTTCCAATCTAAAAAGTTATAAAAATGTGAGTTTTTAACAACAGTAAAATAAAAATCATGAAGTATCTTTTGTTTTATATGTTCTAAGTGATTAAATAATTAAGAAATTAAGCAATTTTTAAAAAGATGTGTCTCGTTAGACATGCGAAGTTTGTTTGTTTGTTTGTTTTTTATCGGCATCAATCCCATGCAAGGCATTGAAGCTACTCAGACACAAGTGGTTACTGGGTGTTGAAGAATTAGTCTGAGTTTTGTTTAACGGCATATCAACCACTGTGGGTTATTTAATGCTAAAAGCGGGGGTTAAGTTTGTTTTTGTTTTTTTTTTTAATGTTCTCTTCTAGTGATAAGGCTGATTTAGTCATATTTTAATGAAAATTTTTTGTTTTTATTCTTTTTTATTTTAGAAAACTGAAAATGTCTTTTAGTTTTGTATTCAAAAATGTTTTGCTGAGAATAATTTTTTTCTTCAAAAATGCGTTGCTGGTAATATTTCAAAAAAGTGTATTTTTACATATATATTTTTATAAAAGTGTATTTTTATACTTTCATAGGGTTTTGACCCCATTTGGGGGGGTTTAACTATTTGCCCATAGCTGGGACTCTAACAGGTGCCACCACTCTAGGTCGGGGTGGACCTGAGAACAACAGCAATTAAGAGGTGATTCCATGCTCCTCACAACCTCCCAATCAGAGGTCTTACTGCCGGATGCAGTTTACCGTCATGCCCAAGAACAGTGAAGAATTAGAAACAAAAACATTAATAATGAGCGGGAAGAGGAAAGAGTAATCAGGTGGACAGTAGATAGCGATTGACATTGCATTTAATTTTTTTCAAATTAATATTGGCTGAAAAGAATGAAGACGGAAGGGAGTTCTACAAGCGAGAAGAGCCAGAAAAGAAACTGTTCGCATAGAATTTACAGTTAAGTCTAGCAAACTCTACTGATGAGATTTAGACACGAATCTAGTACTGTGCTTAAATGTTAAAAAAAAGTCTAGGTACCATAGCGAAGAGCTCCTCTAAACTATTAGCATGATAACAAAGCTGCTTTGCTTTAATCACTACTAGCAGTATAGCCCGGCGTTGCTTGGGTGTAATGAAAGCTTTAAAACTAATCCATGGTCCTGGAACTCAGACTCAGCCTAAAGAATATTTGTGTGAAGTTTGGTGAGAATCGGATAAAAATTGTGGATTTGTATAAAGGACATACAGACAGATAAACAGACTCACACACACAAACATCTTGCCTTATATATATATATATATATATATATATATATATATATATATATATATATTATCGGTTTTCTGCACTATTGTAAGAGCTGCAACCTTGAAACTTCTGAATATTGTTTCTTATGTCTTTGTCTATGAGTGTATCAAATTTGATTAAAATCGGACCACTCCTTCTATAACCCGATTTATTCGATTATCGATTTTCGATATTTATCGGGAGTATCTCAACACTATAGTACAACTGTGTACATTTTCAAGAAAATCGGTTCAGCCGTTTCGGAGTCTATAGGTAACGGACACACACACAGTTCCATTTATAAATAAGTTTAGATTTAGATAACAAATTCTCTTACCTTCGATCAGTAAGGTGACGCTAGTCTCCCAGAAAGCAATACACTGTACCTCTTCATCCTTACTCTCACAGCCGACCTCAAGTGGAATGACTACGTCGAATCAATAGCTATTGCTAGAAAGGTCAGGTCACTGTCGGGTTAGGAAGTTTTTCTCGTCAGAATCCATCTAGCACATTATACAAATCTATCATTCGTCCGTGCATTGAATACTGTCGTCATATATGGTCGGGCTCTCTTGCTATTCATCTCTAAGTGCTCTACAAAATTTAAAGGAGGATCTGCAATGTAATAGATCTCGATTTGGCAGCTCGTCTTTAGCCACTTTCTCACTGTCGAAATGTGGCTTCCTTCTGTTTTTTCTACAAATATTTTCACGGTCTCTCCTCTGACGCATTTATCTTCCTAGTGCCTCCTCTACACGAATTTACTCGTGCTACTAGACTAGCCACTCAGTCCCCCACTTTTACAGTGAAAACACCCAAATGCAACCTACTCTTCGACAGTTTTTTTTTTTTTTTTTTTCGCACTTCCCGCCTTTGGGGCTCACTTGCGTCCCTGATAGCTACAGACTCCAAGAGTTTAAGTGCAACGTCAATTACCATCTTTTGTCCCCTTGATTCCCATATTTCTCTTATCCTTTACCCGACCCCCCAGATTGTATATTGTTCATCTTTCTTTTCGCTCTTCTCTCTTGACACTTCCTGTGCACCAGTGGCAGTACTGCCTTGCTTAGGATGAATTAATTAAAAATAAGGATTTATAGACCTCTGGAATTCTCTCTAAAAACTAGTCTGTGTTAGTATTAGCTGAATGTTCCTTTGTCTACAGGAAGAAAATAAAAAAAATCTACCAATATCTGCAGTATGTAATTGTTCTGTAAGAAAGTTACACAAATAAACCGTGATTTTCAGAAATACGGGAACAGTACGCGTTATTTTACTTAGTTATTTTTGTGTCTAAGCTCCCATCAGTAATAAACGATTTAATTTCATGTTAGTCTTTTCATTATTTCTTGCCATGTTCTTAAAATTAAATACAACTGAAAACGACGACTTGATGCAGTTTGGGATTCATGATAACATTATTTTTATCCGCACCACCACCTTTTTGCTAGGAGACGAATTATCGTACATATCATAACATATTAGGCTTATGGAAAACAAAATATACAAAAAACCTATACGATTGAGTCACTATAAAACAAGTTATTTCCATTCTTTCGTTCTGCGAGTTTGATTCTATTTTCTTAAAAGTAGATTTGAATGAATTGTCTCCGATGATGATAATTTCAGGAGAAAATAACACTGACTTCAAGTAAATAGAATGTGACAGGAAATGAAAGTGTGAAGATTGGCGCAATGCAGTCTTTCAACTAGATAGAGCCTGACAGCATTGATAATCGACTTTCAAAGTTCGAAATTTTATAAGGTCGGGAACATCAGTTACTTAAGAGCTTCTAGATTTCGTATCTGATGCTCGACTCCGGAAATGAAATCGGCGCGAAACTAGTCTCGACATATCTATGAAGGAAAAACGAAATGAAAACTAGGTTCAAGTTCATATATATATATATATATATATATATATATATATATATACTGCACACACAAAGACGAAAACTCTTTTCTTTCGCTAGCCGCTGATAGGCACTATTGTATTTAAAATCAGATGCTGTTCGTAACAACAGGAGTTGATTTGAAGAAAGAAAAAAAAAATCGGAGAGAAGAAATGGAATAAAATTAAGATGAAACTGTCCAAGAAAGAGTAAAGGCCTAAATCTTTTTTGACACCCAGTCCCCGAACCTTCTTGCCATATATATATATATATATATATACGCATGCGCGTACAAATGTAAAGCAATTATGTAAATGTCTTGAAATTGTTCCTGTTCCAACGAGTCTTGCAGACGAAACAACAGATGACTCCCGCTACGTTGTGTACATATCGGAAATCAACTGCTCTATCCATTTATTGTTATTTGTATCTATAATTTGTCTTTGGTTTCGTTCGTCTGCATTTTTTTTCAACGGATTGTTATCTTCCGGAAAATAAACCTTTACGTCCGCTTTTTTTTTCCCCCCTCAGTGTGTGTGTGTGTGTATATATATATATATATATATATATATAATTTTGAATGGCTAACTGTTTCAGTCCTGAGGGTCTTGAGTACTTTATAAATTTGTTATTTTAATATAGAATACGTTTCTAACACACCGATAGAGTATACGCTATAGATATTCAATTATCTTTTCCCCATCATTGGTCTTTGAAAATAACAGTGATTTTTCAACAGTAACAGAAAAAATAAATAAAAAAGAGACAAACAAGCAAAGCCAGTGAAAGGTAATGAGGAGAATAAAATACGAAGCTGTGAAAGGAGGAGAAGTAAAAAGTAAGGATATAAAAGAGGGTAGGGCGAGGAAGAATAAAAAAGAAAACTGTAAACGGAGAAATTGACAGCTCTCAATTCGATAGGAAGAGAGAAGCGGTTAAAGAACGAATATGAATTAGAAAATCGGAAGTGACGGAAGAGATAGAAGTCGATGTATTTTGCCAATATCGAAACATAAATTGAATTTTGCCCTTTTTTTTCCCTTTTTTTAGTTTGTTTTTTTTTTTTTTTTTGCCCCACCCTCAAACCCAATTCTTCCATTTCCCGCTATCTTCCGATCGCAGTTTCCTTGCCAGGCTACCTGCCGGCTTAGTGTATTTGCATAAACACAGTGTGTCGTTCTAAGTCTTCATGTTTTTGAAGTGCTATTCTGATACCAATATGTCTATTCTTATTATCTCTGCTATTTCTTTCTCTTTGATTCTATTTAATTTCCAAATTCACGGCATTCGCTTATTCTCAAACGTTTGCACTTCACACACACACACACACATATATATATATATATATATATATATATATATAGGCATACGCAGACAGATCTGTTTCGCTGTATCACAGCTCATCAGTACGGTTAGGCTCCCATTGCTTTTAACCCAGGATCGAAACCTGACCAAAGTGGCTTCAGTCGGTGATTCTACCTCTGGGCTATGGGCGCTCGGTAGAAGAAGGCAGACATTTTAGCATGTATATTTTCATTACACACGCCCAATAGCCAGAGGGCTCCAATTCATTAGTGAATGAGCGATGTGTACATGCCAGGGTAGCTACTGTTTTTCAAAGTTTACCATTCTTCCAGAGTGCTCATCAGGGTGTGAGAGAGTAAATAGTCATCCGCAGACAGATCTGTTTCGCTGTATCACAGCTCATCAGTACGGTTAGACTCCGATATATATATATATATATATATATATATATATAGAATGATGGTCTTTTCTTGTTTTGTGACGAATGCAATAAGTTGGAAATAAAGATAACGGATCCAGTTATATACAGTATATGTCCGCGTCTAAGGTGACCCTTAAATCTTAAAATTTACGTCCCAAAATAGGGTAGGGTCTAATACAACAGTTATCAAAAGCTAACCTTTTAAAGACAATAAGAATAAAGACAAACTGAACATTTATCTTTTTGCCCTCTGCGGAATTTTATCAATGTAAATGCCTTGATAAAGTCCCTTAGAGGACGAAACGCGTCCGGTAAGATAAGTTTTCCTTTCAGCTTTATTTGTGTGTGTGTGTGTGTATATATATATATATATATATATATGTGTGTGTGTGTGTGTGCGTGTTCAGAATAGAACAGGCGGAGAACCTAGTTGGAATTCCATTCTATTTCGTTTCACTCACTTACGCGTAAATAACTAATTATGAAAACATCACTATGGATCAAATAGAACAGACTGAGTTATTTAGTCTTGGTTGGCAGCCAGTCTACGAAAAGGGAAAACTGAATTTAAAACAGTTCTTTCGAGAATTCTTGATGGTTCTGGAAAATCCCCGACCACTATAATCAAGTCATACATGCCGGTATTCGATATGAGTATTAATTTCTAAGAACTGAATTGCTAAGCCCCTGTACACCGTAACCAGCGGGGAAGTCCATCATGAATATATATATATATATATATATATATATATATATATATATATTCTTGTTGCTATAAACCTGATATGTAGTGGGTCAGTCAGTCAGTAAAGTGCCATACGAGATACACGATTGGACGATCATGCCTCGAAAGAGATATGACTGATTTGACTGCTCAGAAGATATTCCCACTGTAAGTTGCCATTAATTTCTGCGGTAGTCGGGTAGCCAACCAAGTTTATAGACTCCAAGATGTCCTGCTATTTAGCCCATAGCTCTAGGGAGAAGAGATGGATTAATGCCTTTCCCAAGGGTATTTGCGCGTAAGTGAATGATTTTAACTAGAATTCGAACTCGACTCTCCGAGTTCTCGTTCGGTGCCAATATCCACTGCACCCGAACACACACTGAAGCGACTATAGTTTTAAACATCGACATTAATCTTAACCGTCCTAGAAATGATGTCCTACTAAAGAAAATTGTTGATAACTTGAGGCTGTTATTTAAAAAAAAATTGAGTTTCACACTATCTTTCTGATTTCTGTAGAAAATGTAAATATTTTTTTGATATCTTCTGAGCACTTTTCGACTTTCATAAGGCATTCCAATATTTTTATACCGATAGGACTGTGGCCACAGACGATCACCGTATTTCTTTGATGGTTTTAGACAAAAAGAGTGCATTCGTTGAACCGAACCCGCAATAAAATTATATATGGTGTTTTCGGCCGTCAGAAAGACAAATGAATCTCGATATGTAAAGTCAAAGATTTATTCGCCTGAAGACTCAACTTTAGACTCGAAACGCTTGTAGCGACACAAATATAATTATGAACACTTAATGTATGATACAAAACATAAATGATAATATAATTATAACAAATTATATATATATATAATTATAACAAAAAATCTACATTTGAAACAAAATGTTACCGACTTATCAATTTTTCCCATTTTATATATATATATATATATATATATATATATATAGTGTTCCTTTGCCATTTCGCGGTTCACCTTTCACGGTTTAGCGGGCTTCGAAAAATAAATAATTCAATATCGTGGAAATTCGAAAATCATAAAAATTTCTTTATTTTAATGTATTTAATAGTAAAATAGGTATTTTCTCTTCAGAAAAGATAAAAAAATAAAATGAAATAAAATGCATAAGTTATAAAGTATATTTTACAAAAACATACGCACTGAAAGTAGTTGTGCTTGACAATGGGGTCTCGTCTTCTCGCGGGGTCTATCTACGAGAGACCGTACACGACCCGCTATAATGTTTAACTGTTTACGAATCTTAGTAAATTTTTACTTATCAAAAGAAGTTTTTGTAACTCATGTGCCTTTTTCACACTTCTCAAATACGTAAGATGTTTTGGGCAATACTTGTGTACAGTACTTTACGCGTGTTCACGGCCATATGCAACAGTTACTAAAGCTATATTTTCATAAATACAAAAGTCTTTATACATGAAATACTATATAAGAGTGTGGGAAAGGGTAATACAGATAGAGGTTGGGTTAATATTGGTATGGGATGAGGTTCATATAGGCTTAAAATATACCTTAAAAAATAAAATAAATATTGCGTCTGTACTTCGGTTTTTCATGTTTCGCGGAGGTCTTGAAGCACATTAACCGCGAAAAACGAGGGAACACTCTGTGTGTGTGTGTACACAGAATTATCTTTTGTAGTTTATAAAACGTTGTCGCTATTCTATTCAAACTTGTCTCTATCTGTCGTGAAGCTATTTCTTAAAAGCTGACTCGTCGCCAGAGTTATTGGGGATGGGGTAAATTTTAAGTATGGATTAGCCGAGAGTGACCCATTTTTTACCGGCGATGGGGACACTCAGACATCCCTTGGTTTCGGACCTGCTATTTGATGGCACGTGTCCATACGTTAATAAGTTACTTTATACATGAAAGTATGCACGCAGGTGCACTAGCATTTTTACACGTAAAAAGAATGTTTACTTTCTTTTTCTTATTTATTTCCATCTGGAGTCAAAGATGCAAACAGGAAGACTGTTATGCATTGCGATTGTTGAGTACAGGAATACCTCGATTAGTGCGGCTGATGGGTACATCTGTAAATATAAAAAATAAATATTCAATCAATGTGATTAAACTGGAAAATGTTTTACTACACCAAACGAATATTATGTATGCGCATAAAGGTTTTGGCGCATTAATCGAGGGATTAGTATTTCTGTTTTTCCTGGCGATTATTTTATGTGTTTTGTTACTTTCATTTCTCTTGTCAGTTGGTGAAGATCAGAGCATTAGGCGTTTTACATCGCGCAAAAATAAAAAGTTAGACAAATTTTCATTTATTTATTTCTTCTTTCTGTTAATTGGGAAGTGAAATTCTCCTAACCGTATGAGCATCATCAGAAGCTGATTGTCTTCATGTTTTTAGGTTAAATTTGACAAAGCCTCGCTTTCGGGGTGATAAAAGGCTTTGTTGATTGTGCCTTGGATAATTATTTTAAACAGCTATCTATCGCCCGGTTTACACTCCACTCACGTCTATTGAACAGGTTAAGAGGCTCATCCCTTGTTCCCTGTTTAGGATATGGTTTCCGGCTTTCTCTTTTCCATTCTTTTCACTATTACGTAGCCCCCTGCACATCAGTGGCTTTACCGCCTTGCTCGGGGTGATACGATTAAAAAAAAAAAAAAAAAAAAAGCTAATACACTTCTGTCATTAATATGAAGTTTATAACATTGACAAAGTCCAAACATAAGTCTGAAACTATGTTCTGAGTGTTATTTTAATGTCCTCTTCATCTTACGGAATTTAAGTGAAAATTTTAACGCTTCTTGGAGTTTATATATCTAATGAATGAAATAAGCTTCATATTTTAGAATTTTACAAGCAGGACTAGGCACATGTGTAAAAATCTTCATTATAAGGATGTTGAAGTTTAAAACCTGCAAAAACTAATAACTCGAGTAACGAAATTAACTCGTTCCACGATTTACGTCAGAATCAAATTTCATTTCCAGAAGATAAAAAGATTTACTTAATTAGCAAAAAAGAAAATTATGTAATTCAAGTCAGTCAGTCAGTCAGTTAAGTGCCACACGTGATACACGCTTGAGCAATCATGTCTCGAAAGAGACATGACTGACTGGGCAGAAGATTATCCCGCAGTAGGTTACCATTGCTTTCTGCGGTAGACTGGTTGCCGACCAAGGCTATAGAACCCAGTCTGTCCTGTTATTTAACCCATAACTGGAAGGAAGAGACGGATTAGTACCTTTCCCAAGGGTAATTGCGCGTAAGTGAATACAACGGATTCAACTGGAATTCGAACTCGGCTCCCCAGTTTCTCGTTCCGAGCCGATCGCCCGGTTCATACTCCACCCACGTCTATTGAACAGGTGAAGAGGCTCATCCCTTGTTTTCTCTTTTCCATTCTTTTCCGCTTTTTTTTTCAATTGGAGTAGATAGACTAAACTATCGCCCGGTTCACACTCCACCCACGTCTATTGAACAGGTGAAGAGGCTCATCACTTCTTTCCTGTTTAGGATGTGGTTTCCGGCTTTCTCTTTTCCAATCTTTTTACTCTTACGTAGCCCCCTGCGCATTAGTGGCATTATCGCCTTGCTTGGGGTGATATAATTAAAAAAAAAAATCCACTGTACCACAACGCACATCCTAATTCAAGTACAGGTTTTATAAATAGTGCACGAGAGAATACTGAAAAGGTTTTTTTTTTTAAATTACATTTTGCGAAAGGTACGAACTGGAAATTTGAAGTACCTCCTCGCAATTTTAAAACACCTCAATTGCTACACAAGTGGCACGATATAATAAGAAAAACGCTCTTTTGATCAAAAGCATATCAAGTGTTACGTACTGAATTTTGTCATTTGTGCGTGTCAATAAAGCAATGCTAATTTTAGCTATTACTGTAACACTGCCAGATATTAAAAAGGAGGATCCTTGAACTCTCAATACTTTTCTTGTTACAAATGTCAATTGAATTAGTCATAACTGATTAAAATGTCGGTTGTTATTCTAGCAAGGTGTTTTAACGTTACATTCTTAAATGAGAAAATAGATTATAACTACAATATTAAGTAAAAGTCGTTGTAACCCGGAAACTCGTTTCGTATATATATTTTTTTCTTTTAAAGAAATTTATTATATTTACCAACAATAGTAGTTTCTATTTAAAAATTTTATTTCATAAATAAAACAAAACATTGTAAGTAATCAGTAACAGAACTCAAATGCCATGTTGACACTTTGTCTTTATTGAGTGTTCAACATAGAATTTTCTGGCAATTTCTACAGGCCAAAGTTGCCTTTCGGTCATAAACTAATTCACGGATAGCATTTTTCTCGTTGATTTGGATCTTATCACTCCTTGTTATGTCAACAAATGCTGGAGTGATGCCACGGATAACTACTGCATGCCGAATTTGACGAGTCAAGCCAACAAAGAAAGTAGCTCGCTTCCCAATCAACGCCTTCACGAAACCTCATCCAAGGCGTCCTAAGAATAGCCCTTTCTTGTAAGAAATATATCACGACAATAAAGGAAGTGAATACAAGTTATAATGGAATTGAAACCAACCTAAATTCAGCAGTTTTTTTTTCTTTCTTTAGCCCTGGATGCGGTTACCATGACAGAAATAAACTATATCAACTGCTCCTTTTTTTTTTTTTTTTTTTTTTTTAAATCATATCACCCCGAGCAAGGCGGTACCGCCACTGATGTGCAGGGGACTACGTAAGAGTGAAAAGATTAGAAAAGAGAAAGCCGGAAACCACATCCTGAACAGGAAACAACGGATGAGCCTCTTCAACTGTTCAATAAACGTGGGTGGAGTGTGAACCGGGCGATAGTTTAGTCTATCTACTCCAATTGAAAAAAAAAAGAAAGAAAAGTGAAAAGATTGGAAAAGAGAAAGCCGGAAACCACATCCTAAACAGGGAACAAGGGATGAGCCTCTACTCCTGTTCAATAAACGTAGACGGTCTGGTTTATTAGAACTGTAGTGTTTGATTTGTAGATTTCTGAACTAACTTTGTCATCGTGTTGCATCGTATAAAAGTGCAACCCGTTAATTTCTCCTTTGTGGCACCACAACTTCAGAAAACATCGTGACCGACGGTTTAAACGTACTTAATTATTTATTATGTATTATCTCCTAGTAACAGTAATTAAGTTCTTCTCAGCATA
Source organism: Ascarosepion bandense (assembly GCA_037127315.1). Classification (NCBI taxonomy): domain Eukaryota; kingdom Metazoa; phylum Mollusca; class Cephalopoda; order Sepiida; family Sepiidae; genus Ascarosepion; species Ascarosepion bandense. The sequence continues at coordinate 12,385,188 of JBBBDQ010000145.1, read as the reverse complement.
GTTGCAGTATAAACCAAAGATTAACTTTGTAGATATTGAAGAAAACAAAAAAAATATGACGGGTAGTTTGTTGCAGAGACAAGCTAACCACACTAACAAGACGGTGTGCACCCAGAAACGAATAAACAGATACTTTTTAAACAAAGAAAACTAATGTTTAGTTTTTGTTGAAACCAGAAACTACTAATCAAAGTGAATGTATTTTATTTGCACGGAACTCTGGAATTTCAGCTATTTTTTTTTTTTTTTTTTTTTTTTTAGAAAATAGCAATTTATGCTATTCATTTTTATATCAGTTCAGATGTTCGGATGAAATCGTTAAAATAATTGCTGTAACATTACGTTCAGAGTGATATAAGATTTCAGAAAAAGATTTCATCCTTCTGACGCTAGTCTTTTTGTATGTTCATTTACACACTAACATTCCATACTTAGCAGGTTTGTCTGGTTGGTAATTGACAAATCTGGCAATGTCTATAGAACGGAATAGGTTCATCATTGATGTGCGTCAGCTGATGGCGTATAATTTTCTTTGTATTTTTAATTGAGGAGATTCCGAACATGTCCTCGGTTCTCTTTGTGCGAATATCACTACTATCAGACTGTTGCCATGCTCACGGCTTTTCGGCAATGGTACGCTTCGGCCTTCTTCATGTGAACAAGAACAATATACCCCAGTGATCGAAATAAAGGGTTTAGCTCTAAATTCTAATCACCTGAAGTAGGCCGGAGCGTACAACGGTTGAAATGTCGTGAATATGGCAATAAAGATGCAGACAGCAGTTCAAACAATGTAACTAATGTAACTCAGAAAGAATTCAAAAGCTGTGACAAACATCAATGTATTGAAAAGCATGAGGAGTGGAGGGTGCCGGCTCCAGTCTTCTAGATTGATTAAGGAAAACAGTTGCACACAGGATGTTTGGTATTCCATTTGCCTGTCCAGAGGAATACTCATTAACTGTCCGATTCTTATTTTCATCTGAATTGCTTGAATTGTTGCCGCCTACACCTTACAAATCTTGATGATAACCAAGATAATGCGTTTTAGCAGATGATGAAAAATTTGACACTGAGATCTGAATATGCATTGGACAAGCGAAAGATGTATTCCAAAAGCACAGAAAGGTTTTGAGAGAATAGAAAAAGTCTGGGGTGATACCGAGCAAGCGAGGGACCGGATGTTTGCCCTCGGAGATCCAGAAAGCAAATTACCAAAACTGGTCTTTGCACATCTGGGCTCCACGCAGAAGTTCCGGAGGTAAACCAAAAATAAATAAATATCAAATTCCTTTTACGGACCTGTAGTGGAACTCTAGATGCTGATTGGTCATCAAATCGCAAAATTCAAAATACGAGAGAAACGGTTTTTCATAGCTAAAGAAAAAAAATCGTTTCTGAACCACCCTACGGACTGGATTCAATATCTAAGGATGGTCTCTAACCGGTCACAGCGATCATTTCTGAGAAGGCGGTTTGCTGACACACATCAAAGATGTAACTCTCAACTTCAAGTGACCCGGACATTGTCCCCTCTCCCCCTCTCTCTGTCTCTCTATCTATCTCTCTTTCTCTCTCTCTCTATCTCTCTTTCTCTCTCTCTCTCTTTATCTATCTTAACAATTGCTGCTACAAACAACTTTATCATGGAACACGAACTCTACTCATAACTTCTTACTAAGGTTTATAATTGAACATTAATTTCTACAACTCTTGTTATTCCTTCTTTAATAAATTTCTATTTTACATTCAAAGTGTATATTTTATTATTCCACTCTTCTGCACTAATTCTACATATTCCAACTGCCGATAATCAACCTTCTGATGATAATTCTGATGAATATAATTCAACATAAATCCTGTAAGCTGGAGGGAGTTCGGTTAAGTAAGACACACACAAAAAAGCATTAACCAGCTCCCTACACTACAAGTCACTAAAAACAAAGAAAAGGTGATGGAGCAATCATGTGGCCTCCATCCTCTGATATGACAATGAATGTTGGAAATTTCCTTAAGGATGAGGACAAATAGAAGCAGCAGAAATGTTCTACAGAAAGATGCTAAGAATTTGATGGACGGGGCGATTAAGCAACAAGAAAGTCTTAAAGAGAAATGACAACAGAAAGAACACTTCCACTCAGAAACAGGAAAAGACAACTGAAATTCCTTAGATACATAATGAGTTCGAATTCCAGTTGAATCCATTGTATTCACTTACACGCAAATACCCTTGGGAAAGGTATTAATCCGTCTATTCCTTCCAGTTATGGGTTAAAGAGCAGAACAGATTGGGTTCTATAGCGTTGGTCGGCAACCAGTCTACCGCGGAAAGCAATGGCAACCTACTGCGGGATAATCTTCTGCCCAGTCAGTCATGTCTCTTTCGAGACATGATCGCCCAAGCGTGTATTACGTATGGAACTTAACTGACTGACTGACATAATGAGGAAAAAGAGATTGAAAAATTTTCCCCTCACGGCCATACTGAAAACAAGAGAGGTAGGGAAAGGCAGCGAGTTACTTACGCGACTTGCTTGAATGGATGAATGAATGACTGCATGGCAGGACGAAGGCCTTTATAAAAAGAGAAAAAACTGCTAATAACAACACTAGAGACGCGATCATGATTCCCCACAACTTCCTATGTTCGAAAGGGAGGCATCACATACAAAAAGAAAGATATTGAATTATTTAACCAGCCTAAATCTGTTTATCACACATTGTGATTAAAAGATTTAAATCTTAACAAAAGAAAACTATTAACTTGATAAGTTTTAAATATAATAACGGATTCATAGGAACCCATTCCAGGCTGTAACATCAGTCAAATATTTTATGCATTTTAGAGTTAAGTTTTGTTCGCATGAGGTTTCGTTAGCAGAGGAATCATTATAAGAATTAGAATATGGCGTATTTATCTCTATGATAATTGGTAATGGCAGAAAATGGCACCGAGTATTTAAAAAAAAAACAATCAAACATTAGACTGAACTAATTGCGAATTTCATACGACGAAGAAAGAAAGAAAAACATTTTGAATTAAACAGCAGTGAAACCAATCAAAAACCTGGTAATTATTTCCAGAAATCTTATAAATCCTTGTCGCTTGTTATACAATCAATATCCTTTGTTTTAAATCATAAAAATAATTTGACTATCTTTCAATATGGCACCAAATGTCGGCCAATCTCATCTTGAATGACTTGAAACAACTGAAATGTGGTTCTACAGAAGGATGCTTAGGATACCATAGACTGAGCAACGACGAAATTTTGGAGAGGATGGAAACAAAAAGTTAAACTATACTTAAAATCAGGAAAAGACTGAAGTTTCTGCGACACGTAATGAGGAAGGAGGGCTTGAAGAATCTGATACTCACAGGGCAGATAGAGGGAAAGCAATGTATGACTTGATTAGCAGGGTTTGGGAGGTGTAACAAGGGAGAGGGTGTTAAGTGCTACAAGAGATAGGGAATTGTGTAAGGTCATGATCGCCTACGTCCTGAAGTGACATGGCACATAGAAGAAGAATACTTGAAAATACAAGGAACAGTTATTTGACTTGATCAGTGGTTGTTGTGAGGCTTAAATTTCTGATCCTTTTCTATCAGACTTGCGTTAATTTATGACTAAAGCTTTTTTCTTTTTCATCCCCACACTTCTCTTTCTAATTGGTGCCAGAAGTTGTTTGAGCACCGGTTAAAGCTGGGATATCTCGCCGATCTGACATTTTGACTTTTCTCTATTTAGAAGATTGGCGTAACGCAACCTAATGCCACTCCCGATTTGACCTTGTGTACTACTAGCTGAATAAAACCAAAGGAATATATCAAGATCTAGTATAATTTGTGACAAGGTAATTAATCATCCCAAAAAGATTAAACAAATGTTTTTTTTTTATCGTAATCAATGAACTTTGTATGTATGTATTAGGTGTATAACATACCACAGGAATCTCATGATCAAAGCTCGACACTCGTCAAATATGTTGAAGTCACATAGTTCATTAAATCATTATAGGTTGATGGGTGAGTTATTTTAGGTGAAAACGCTACCCAACCGAGTAAATACTTATGTGGGGGTCGAGGGAAGTAAATGAGAAAGCAATTTTAAAGTTGGCGTTAATAAAAGCGGGCCCCCGACGATCTTTATACAGGCCCTGCAATTTCGTGAGTTGCTTGTTAACATATGATTATCGCTCACTCTCTACATAACTAACCGATTTACCTGCTCCCTTAGTTTCAACACACATCAAGTGGTCAGTTTCTCCTGATGACAAACAGGATATTCAAATCCTAGTGACTGTTCACTTTCTAGGTCTAGTTGATAAATCGTAGGACAAGAGTTCAGATTTAACTTAAAAACTTTTTTTAGAGTAGGAAACGGTTATTGGTTTGTCTTTCGTGGTATCTTCAGTTAGATGACATTCACAGCACGAATTCAGATTTCTATCCATCTCTCCGCTTTTTACGAAAACGGCTAATTTAAAGAAATGATTTAAGGCTGATAATTTTAAAAGTATTTAAATATTTTAATTTCGAATAATATCGAATTTATGTTCATGCTGAAGAATCTTAAGAGGTTGATTGAGATTTTATATTTCTACTTGTTCCGGTTTTGCGGGAGGTGGGCTAGAAAAGAAAGTAGGCTCCTGTTGCTACTTTTTTTTTAAAGTTAAATACTTGAAGCACATTTGTTCACTTGTATATCCGGATAAAGTCAAACTGTTTTATTGTAATTAATCATGTAGTTGTGTGGATGAAAAGCGGTATTTTTTGTTTAACATGTCACCCCAAGCAAGGCATTCCACTGCCACTACAGCACAGTGGTTTACACAGGGCGATAGACGAGTTAGGATGTACATAGAGGGAGAGTTGGAGAGAATGGGAGGGTTAGTGTGTTAGGAGGTGTCTATTGACCTTACATTTAAACTCCTGGAGGTTATAGCCGTCGGGGAAGCAAGCATGCGGAAGGGAATTCCACAGGCGGGAAGTGCGAGAAAAGAAGCTGTTGGAGTAGAAATTGCGGTTACATTTCATCGGTTTCATTGTAAAAGGGTGGGACCTAGTTGCCAATCTAGTATCTCGTGCAAACTAACACCTAGGGGGCACCAGTGATTTAAGTTCATCAGAGCAGAAGCCATGAAAGTATTTATAGAAGAGACACAGGGAAGCCACGTCACGCTGATG